>JASKGM010000013.1:6915094-6930220 GCA_034509205.1 Ceratonia siliqua | reverse complement strand
ATTCTAGATTCCAACAAAATAGGGAAGAGATCAGATACAAATGGAGGTAAAATCTCTTGTTAAAGATCTCCCAAGAATTAAGGAATCAAATCTGTCCAATTGAGAAGAACTTTTATTATCTCTGTTGATCGACCATGTGAATTGAGCATCAGACAAAGGTATGTCCCTGAGGCAGTGAGGTCACAAACTGGAATGAAATTGTCCAAACTCCTTGCAGTTGAAGTTGTTCTACTACCACCTAACTTCTCATAAGGAAACCTCACTACATTGAAATCACCTTCCACACACTAACAAGGAGAACTAAACCCATAGACAAAGCTCAACTTCTCCTAGAAAAAGGATGGAATCCTAGATCTTGTGGGGCCATCAGCCGAAGTGATTTACCACTTGCCCCCACTTTTGATATCAAGAACCGCTGACACTGATAAAGTCTCATAAAGAGAATCAATCTTTGTAGCCACTTGGAATCCCTCAAGACCATGATGCCACGTGAGGCCCCTAATGAGGGAAAACACTCACGGTCCTGAATGCTGGAATCCCAAATACTATCCACCAAACCATTCATCTCCTCCAATTCAGTCTCGTGAAATAAAATAGAATCAAGGCAAGCCTTTATATAATCTTCTTGACCTTTCTTCTCCTTAACATTCCAACTAAGAATCCTCTCTTCATGGACACACTTCATTCACCCTCTTCTCCTTTACTCCTCAATAATTACTATGGTGGCAATTTTTTGAAGCTCTTTTTCCTTGTCATTTCTTTGAACATAGTTCCTTGGGGACTCCTCAACAATATTTTTGAGGAAACTCTTTGGAGACTGTTGAATTTGAATATGAACAAAGAATGTCTCTAAAATTAAAGTTGTTCTTAAAGCTTATTATGGATTATATGTTGATGAACATTTTTATTTGAGGCAATTTTTTCCAGCATCACTAAGTAATTGTCAGAAATTCAGTAGTCTGGTTTTGCTTGCAAGTATGCCTTACTGTTATAAAATTTTACTTGTAAACGTCAAAAATTTTCTCTTATGTCAAATTTAAAAAATTTATTAGAGCTACAATATTTTTGGCGTCATAATTCTTTTCATGCTACTCCAGTGTTTGATATGTGGAAGGATACATTCTTTTTTATATGTCGAGAAATTATTGGTCTATTCTGGCACACTAGGGTTGGTCGATGTCTATGGGGCTTTGACTAATGAGTCACTGGCCAAATCAAGTGATTAATTAGATATTGTTCATAACTTGAATTGGTGATTAGAGATCAATGGGAATGACAAGACGAAAAATTGTATGCTCTAAGTCTCCAATTTTTTTTTTTTTTTAACGCCTTTTAGTTCTTCCTTAGCCTACCTTGACGGTAATAGCAAAGCAAGTAAAATATTAGTAGCACAGCAAAAGTGCATTCCTTGTCTTTAATATATTAGCTCACTGTAATTATGGTGTGGTCAGTGATTGAGGGTTTACCACTGATACATCCAGACATGTAGATAAATTTTGATGTAGTGTGCATTGTAATTATTCTTCTCTAATTTGTTCATCAGGGAAAAAATTTCCCTAGCAATGTCTTATATTCTTCTTTCCTTCTTATGAACTTAATAAAAAAAAAAAAAGAATAAAATTGTCTCAATTTTGCCATTATCAATTACAGATAGAGCTATATAACAGTATGGTAGAGAAAGAGGGCACTGAAGGAGAACAAGAAGCCAAGAAGGCCTATAAAGCTGCTAGGGAGGACAGTGATTGTGCTATCGAGGCAGCTATTAGCGACAAGGCTTCTTCAGCACTTATTGACAGGGTAATGCAGTTTCTTATCAATGAGCCCATAGTCTTCTACGATGCCCCTTAATAATTGATCTTTCAGCTTCATTAAAAAAAATGATGTGCAATTGTCAGCTGAATTATTTCTGAAACTTCTGTAGAAAAACTTTTGAAATTTGAAAATTGCTAACTAGTGCTTCAATGGGAACTTTCATATATTAGGTTGATGCTATGCTCCAGAAACTTGAAAAAGAAATTGATGATGTTGATGCTAAAATTGGAGATCGCTGGCGATTGCTAGACAGGTTTCATTCTAGTTAGAACCTTATGCGCTATATTCTATTGTGTTATGCCCTGGCTAATCATCGGTGTTTTCTGCTCTTCATGCAAATTGTGAATATTTAAACATGATCTATCTTTTGCTTATTCAGATTTCTGGGGCAGGACGTGGGTCACACTACTGTCCTTGTTAAATTTGGAGTCTGCAATATAGTAAATTGCTGACAAGTTTTATTAGTGACATGTGGAGGGAGAATCTCAGATTGACTCACAACATTGATTCAAAAGAGATATTTGGTCTACTGATTATAAGATAACTTACCTATTAGGACTTCAATTTGGCCTAGACAAGATAAAAATTCTCTTTAATTGGCTATTAATAGATTGTTAGGATTTATAAGTGATATAAAGCTAGAGAAGAGAAAAAGGGTGAGAAAGAAAGAAAATAGAAGGAAACTGATAATTTTACACAAAGCTGAAACTAACTATCAAGTCTATATATGGGCTTCATGTAGGAATATCAAAGAATAGGCAAGTGAAATGAAAATGTTGTATTTCAAGTCTTGATAAAAGCCTTGTAGAGTTATCTTAGTCTTCTAGTTCTATTAGTTATCAGATTATTTTATATTTTAGCTTATCTCTAGAAGTTTATCCTGTACGTAAAACTCTACTTCATAGCTTATCTCTAGGAGTTTATCCTTTATTTAAACTCTACTTCACAGTATTTTTATAAGATTTCCCAATGGAAATATGGACATGGACAGGTTTCTGTTTTTAATTGAGCACCCTTGTTAATCCAGCCACTGTATATGGAGCATGATGCTTCTTAGTTTTTAGTTGTAAATAGTTAAATATACCCTAGAGATAAAATCTTCGCAGCATCCACCATCAATGATCATGTCACGCACCTTGTGGTTGATTAAACATTCCTGATTAAAAGATGTTATGGCATTGTGTGTGGTCTTCTTTTGGGGTCAGTGGTAAACTTCGTACAATAAAGTTCAGTCTTTACTAGATTGAGAACCTTTTATTCTTAGATTGAGGAGTCTTGATTCCTAGTAGCAAAAATACATCCTAGAGAAGCTAAGGATGGTGGATTTTCTTGGTAGTTTCATGAATTTTTCTTGGTCGTTCTTTTATTAATCTTTTTGCTGTACCTCCTGAGTTCTTCATGGCCAGCGTTAGGAATTTGGCAATAGAAGACATTTAATTTGTCTTCTGATAAATTACGTCATAATTTTAGAATAGTGGAAAGAAGGCGAGATTTTGTTAATTCTATTTTCTTGGGGATGGAAACTGCTGTCTTGGTGTTGTCCATTCTTCGGGATGTAGGAGATGATTTCAGGGGAGGAAGGCTCTGTGGAAGTCCAGAGAACTGGACAAAGCTTTTGTAGCTATTAGAGGGCAGAATAACAGAGGAAATTTTAGTGTTATTTCAGGGAGAAGAAGCTCTATTGTTGTTCCTGCAGGTCCAAAAGGAAAAGGATGGTGGCAATTTGGGTCAGCAATTGACTCTGGTACAAATATTTCCACCCCATCTCGAGTTTCTGTAGGAGATGGTTGCAGAGGAAATTACTCTCTTTTGAGGCAATCTACTATGTCTGGTGATGTTAGCTTTGCAAAGTTGGTGAGAAGAGGAAGCAGTTCAGCTGATATCCTGAATTCACAAGAGAAAACTGGTGGTGGAGATGGGAGGAGCACAAGGCCGTTGACAAGAGCAGTTGCTAAGGCGCGAGATTTGGGAATTGTTGGAGATGAGGAGGATTTTACGCTGTTTTTAAATTCAAATTTTACTATTTCTGTTAGGGTGAATCCTGATGGTAAGTTGAGAGGAAAAAATGGTTCTTAAACTTAAAAACTTGGTGGGTTAGTCACAGATAACTTTGGGCCCAGAAACCTAGCCTTCTCTAGATCTGATAAGCAGAAAAATAGTGTTTTTACAAGGCTTGGGCCAAATGGGTTAAAAATACTCAATTTTGGGCCAGACAAATATGGATACCCAAAATCTAACCCACCTAATCAGACTGGTTCAGAGTGGAACCTAAGAATGCATTGTGGTAGAGGATTCAGATGCACATGCTTCCAACGTTTTGGTAACAAGAGGGAGAATAAATTCTTGTGGCAAAGTGCGGTGTTTGGAATTCTTTGGTTTGTTTGGTTGGAGAGGAATGCCTGCATCTTGAAGGGGATAACTTTGCCATTAGATGTGTTATGTGACAGAATTGTTCATATGGCAATGTTTTGGTGTTCGGCACTTTTTATTTTTTGCTCTTTCTTGCTTGAGGATTTCTTATCCTCCAACAAGTTGTAATTTCTTTTCTCTCATAAAATTTCTTCTTTTATCCCAAAAATAATAATAATGAAGTTCAGTCTTTCTCCCTCATCAAATGCTTCTTCTTCGTCTTATAATGGCCCATCTTCAACCAATGCTTAGACCAATCCCCTTCCTTCAAGTCATCCTCATGCTACCATATTTACAGCCCTCCACTCCTACGTGGAAAATCATTAGAGTGATGCCCTAGCTTACGACATTTGAAGCATTTTCCCGTTGCTGGTCTAACATGAGGTTTCTTATTGACATTAAGAGGAACATTTGGAGCTTTTCCTGAGGCCTTGGCTACACTATCATCGTTTGTTGCTGCCCTTTTATTTGCCGAGTCCCCTGGATGAATTTTAGACTCGAGTAATGATTTCTTGGTTAAGCAAGGCCATTCTGTGTGCACCATAAGAGGTTCTTTTAGTCCTAGCAAACTTTCTTTCCAATTTCATCTCTAATTTTCTGGTGATGCTTTAATAGTATAAGCTCGATTGGCTTATTTTTAACAAAAAACTTTTTCATATAAAATAAATACTGATCATCATTAAAATGTATATTTGGTTTAGCTTCTAAAATTGTGTATGACTGGAAAGCTGGTAGTGATCTTAATTGGATATTATTGTCCTTTACTATTTTCTGAAATGACGGCCTAATGGTCTATCCTTTCTACCATACTCCACCGCATGCCTTTTCTCTTTCCCCATCATCTTCTTCCTCTGTAGAATTCTTCATTGACATTGCCACTGCTATGTCACTGTTGTGGGTGCTTGCCTTCGACAACCTCTTCCATTGTTGTTCTGTGCTTTTTATTGTCCATGAATATCACGCTAGACTTACTTCTGGTTGGGTTGCATCAAACTTTCTGATTTTTTCTCATGTTTCTTGGTCATTGTGTATTGCTGGACCCATCTGTGACTGCATTTGGCCATGGGTGTTCACCAGTTGCCGTCTTGCTGGTTTTGACCATGGTTTTCATTTGCCTATATGGTTATGGAAAGTAAAAATCTATCATCTATATGGAGGAAAAAGATGCCAGAAGTACCCTTATTTATCATCCTTTTATGAAGTACCCTTCATAATAGGATGCTTCAGGCAGATATTGATTGCTCTCTTGCAGATATATTGTTTCATATAACTTGTAACGTGTGGCATTCTAAGATGAACCCCCTTCCAAATAGTGGATACCAGTGTAATTAATTTAGGACCTGCATTAGTATAATATGTTTAAAATTATTTTAATTTTAATTTTATTCTTGATTATTTTTTTTAAGAAAATAAAACTATTTATATAACTAAGTTATAAAGTTTAGGCTTAAATACACTTTTGGTCCTTCTGATAGTGTTGAAGTTTCAATTTGATCCCTCTATTTTTAATTTAAACAATGTTGCACTTCTTTTTTAATTAAAAAAAAAACCATTGCAGATGAGAAATGATATTGTAATTAATTAGCATAAATGACCATGTTTTCCAGGTGCGATAACTATTGGTGAAATCTAGTAAAATTACATTGGACATATGAAATCATGTGGAACGGGTGGGCGAAATCACAAGCATTGAGTGTAATTTAACTTGATGATTTGTCTAATAGTCATTTCACCTAAAAAACAATATGGTTATGAATGTTAATTAACTGTAATGTCATCTTTTTTTGGTTTTTAAATGGCTGAAAATGTGATAAAGGGACTTAATTGAAGCCTTCCTAAAAAAGGAAGGGTCACATTGTTTAAATTAAACAAAGGAGGACAAAATTAAAACTTCTATAATACTTAAATAAAGGAGGACAAAATTAAAACTTCTACAATACTAAGGGGACCAAAAGAGAATTCAAGCCTTACATTTATTAGTATATAGTATTATTTAGATGAGTCAATTGCCCAAATGTAGACTTGGTTATTCGCGAAGAATGAACTATTTAACTACCTATTAGCCTTTAAAAAACGAAAAAAGGAGAAAAATTAGAAGTTCAATAGAAGACTAATAATGTCAAATTTGGTCTATTGGTCTGGACCACACATTGGTCTATTGGTCTATTGGACCACACAATAGAAGACTAATAATGTCAAATTTGGTCTATTGGTCTGGACCACACACACAATTAGAAGGTCAATAGAAGACTAATATATATATATATTTGTATGCATAATGGTTGCAAAACTATAAGGTTGAATTAATTTTTTTTGAAATTTTCATATATATAGTATCTAAATAACTCTATAACTCAAAAGTACATTATAATAATATATCCAAACATAAAATAACTTTTAGTTTTTATAAAGGGAAAAAATGTACAGACACTCCCTAAACTATGGACCCTTCTGCAAAAATCCTCTTGAACTATAAAAGTTAGGAAATCGAGCCCTATACTTTTAGCTCATTGGGTTTATCCTCTTTCATCCAACCTGAAATGGTGCAAGAACAACAATGTCCAAACCAAGATTTTGATATATATACACAAACTTAGAATTTGATGTAGACTCAAACATTATGCATGAACCACTGTTTATGGCATTTGCAGAGTTACAAGTTTGGATAGAAATGGTTAAATCAAATTAATTGAAAGTTTAGGGTTTGATTTTCCAACTTTTATAGTTCAAGAAGTCTTTGCAAATTGATCACAGTTAGGAAGTGTTCATACATTTTTTCCTTTTATAAAGAATTTTGTTATTTTTACACTACCTCTCCCACACTACTTATATTTTATTTTAAAACATTGTGACTCAAAGGAAAAGGGGAGAAGTATGGGCTGTTGACTCACCATGTTTTAAAATAAAATATAAGTGGTGTAGGAGAGGTGTGAGAGGTAGTGTAGAAATAACAAAATTCTTTATAAAAGCTCTATTTAAAAAAGATCTTGTATAAAATTATTCTTTTAGAAAATTTATCCAAACGAACCCAATCTCTTATCAAGCTCAACAATTGATGCTAATGTTTGGGCAATAAGAAATCTGAAGAATTCACAGTATTTCAGTTACAGCAAGACTTGCCCAAAAGGTACATAACAAATTAAAGGCTCGTAAGTTTGGAACTTCAGGCCATGATAGGTGTGGAAAAAGATTGCTCAAATGGCCGAATGATTTGACCTTCCACGTTTTCGAATCATTCGTATTTCTAATATATCTAATTTGTGCACATTTGGAGAAAGTAGAGATGCTTGTAAAATATCATTAAAACTTCTGATTTGTTTGTCTTTTTTATTTTTTTATTCTGAGTTTCAAGTAGACAATTAGAATGCTTGATGGAAGTGAAAATGAAGAGCATGGAGAAGGAATAGTTTAAAATTGACAATGTATTTAGACATGTATGGTTTGGTACGTTTTCAATTTTCATTCCTTCCCCTCGATGTTCCTCCCTCTTTTACTCCTACTAAGCACATTTCTAGATCTCTATATAGAGCCTGTCAAGAGATCTGTGTGCTCTTTTTCTTTTTATAAATTTCTTCTTCTCAGTATTTGTTCTTATATCTATTGAACTGATTATCAATCTATTGTATGGAAGACTTTTGACGAGTTGACAGTTGACACTTCATAAGTTTTACGTGCGTTACATTTACAATATACAAGGTTTTACTCAGTTTTTTGGTAGATTCTCTAGAAAAGGATTTTTTTTTCTTCTGTTTCCTTATAAATAATTTCTACTACTTACTACTGGAAATAAATGTGATCAAAATGTTGAGCCATGTTTTGGCAGGGATTATGATGGGAAAGTGACACCTGAGGAGGTTGTATCTGCTGCTACGTACCTGAAGGACACGCTGGGAAAGGAAGGAATTTATGAACTTATCAGCAGTCTTTCCAAGGACAGAGGTCAGTTTCTGTCATTTTCCTCCTGTTTCTCATACTCTTCCCTCACGAGTATCAGTTATGAATGTCACCAACATGCCTCAATTAACGTAACCGACAATATTAGCACTGTAATGATACGAAGTCACAAAAATCAGCACCTAATGCAATTTGAGAAGGCATTTGTTTTAGCTTATTATTGGTCCGCCCCACCCCCACCCCCCACCCCCCTCCCCCCTTCTCGTTTTTCTTCCGTTCTTTGGACTTGGTTTAGGAGCCATTTAACAGCACCTTAATAGAAAGTATCCTTCGTTATCAAAATCAGTTTCTGAAGCTATTGGAATTGGGTTCTACATTGGAAGCATGAGATTCTAATGTGGAGTTATATATGGATCTTGGGCTCTCTAGGCTAACTTTTAGGGTATAATTTTTTCAAAGCTTAATTGGTATAGGAGCCTTCGATTGCTTCCTAGTTGCATGGTGATGGTATAGGTTGTTGGCCTGGTCGGAATTATGAGATTTTAATGTGCGGTTTATATGGACCTTGGGCTCTCCAATCTCGTAAGCTAGCTTTTGCCATGTTGTTCTCCCAAAGGTTCATATGATTTTCATGATAAATTTTTTGCAACTTGAAAGAAGCGTCACCCACTTGGAGCAATATGGTTCGTTAGTACATGGAGAACCTCACTTGTTATATTTTTTTTGGGTCGAAATGATAATATCCTTCTATAGGAAAAAGGCACAATGGCTTCGGGACATCAAAAGACTAAGCATAACTATCTTACACTTGTGGAAAACATGACATAACAGATACATAAACATTGAGGCAACATACCTCGAAGAAAATCTACAACAATCTCACAAGAAATACAACTTTAGAAAAATTACAAAACTAATCTCGAAAGAAATATACGATGAGGCAACACAACTCCCTGTGGTTTAGTCTCCCAACTGAAGAGCATAGTTGCAAATCTTCAAAGGCATAGAGTGAAGCAGGGAGCTAGGGTTTTTGAAGCAGTGGGAGGTAGAAGCTCATTTGCGATTGTTTTGCTATTCAACATCTTGATTGAAGTTAAAAAATTATTACTGGACTCGCTGTAAAAATAAAAATTATAGTAGACTCACTGCCACTTTCTTTATTTTCTTTCTAAACAGATGGGAAAATACGTGTAGAAGATATCGTCAAATTGGGCACACAGAAAGATGCTGATCCTGACGAAGCAGGAAGGTTATAGGGCGTACTATTTATGATCGAAATTTTAAGATTTTGGTCCAGTTAGCATCTCTTCCTAGATTTTTTTACGCATTGATATGGTATCTTCTAAATTTATCTATGACGTCAAGAATATGGGGGCAAGAATAATAATTTTATAATTAATTGGAAGTTGAAAATAATAATAAATAATGCTATCTGTTATTTTTGCAGATTTAGTTGCACGCTTTTAATTGATATTTTAACCGAAAATTCAGCAAATTTTCAGAGCCTATGATATAGGTCCGACCAAATTTCAAAATAAATGAGTTTGATCTCATTGAAGTAGGAAGCGTAAATTAAATTTAAAAAATAATAATTTCGAATTAAAATTAATTTAAAATAGAAAATTTATAAAAATTAAAAAAAACAAAACAAAACATCGTTGTCTGTAGTAAGTAGTCTCCTTGCCAGGTATATGTTATTTTGCAGTGTATTCTAATAGAAAGAAACTGAAGTAGGGGTGTAAGTGAAGTAAAGAGGACCAGAAAAAAAAAAAAAAAGCAATAGACAAATCCCCTTTATAGGAAGTTCTACCAGTTTGCCACCAGATTGGGTCTTCAACCTTCCAGTGTTAAAAGTTTGCTACAGAAGAAGACGTGTCCTATAGAAAATCTATTGTAGAAGGTGAACAGTGTCTTTGCTTGCTTTATTTTTTTGTTAGCCTATGATATTTTAATGTGCTGTTTATATGGACCTTGCGCTCTACAATATTATAAGCCAGCTTTTGCGGTCTGTTTCTCCCAAAGGTTGATATGATTTTCATGATAAGTTCTTTGTAACTTTAAACAAAGCGTCACCTACTCTTGGAGCCGTAAGGTTCATTAGTACGAACCTCACTTGTGATTTTTTTCTTTTCTTCTTGGTTCGAAATGATAATTTCCTTTGATAGGAAACAGGCACAATGTCCTCGGGACGTCAAAAGACTCGGGAGGACTATCTTACACTCGTGGAAAACATAACAGATACATAAACAATGAGGCAACAAACCTCAAGAATGAAGTTTACAACAATCGCACAAGAAATACAACTTTAGAAAAATTACAACTGTAATCTTGAAAGAAATATATGATGAGGGTCCCTGAGGGTTTTCTCTCTTAAAATCCCTTCTTCTACCTCCAACTAACGAGCATATTAGCAAATCTTATGAAGAGTTGTAAATCTTAAAAGGCATAAACTGAAATTCAAAGCTCTTGTCATGAAGAGGATAAACTTCCATAAAGGAAGAAAAAGGCTTCCATAGAGGAAGAAAAGGCTCCCGCAAGGGAAGGAGAAATCATGAAAGAGCTCTGTAGCAAGATAAAAGACAAAGGGAAAGACAATAGAAGAGGAAAACTGAGAAGAGGAGGAGCTGTTGCCAACTAGAATGATGTTGGAAGGGGGAGGGTGTTAGAATTGTAATCATTGCAACTCCTTTTCATATTAAATGACTATTTACTAGCTTTCATGGTATTATTTATAACAATCCATTTAGTGGTCATTAAGCAAGAATTTAATTTTTATTCGTATGTTAAAGGGTTGTTAATGTCCTTGATGGAAGGACATCTCTAAATAGTACCATTTATGAGCCCTTAATTCATACAATTTTTGACACTTTCTGCCATCACTAAGAATTTTCACTGAATTAGAAGCACTCGTAAAAAAGTTACTGTTTCATCTATTAGCTATGGGTGGAGGTTAGTAATATCTGCTTCTGTTTTTTTTTTTGCACTATGATATTGTAGATAATTTTGTGTATTTGGTTTATAGAGGGAGCTAGAGTTTACAAAGCAGTGGGAGGTAGAAACTCAATTGCGATTGTCTGCTATTCAGCATCTTTATTGAACTTAAAAAATGATCACTAGACTTACTATAAAAATAAAAATTATAATAGACTCATTGCTACTTTCTCTATTTTCTTACTAAACAGATGGAAAATAAAAAATTTGTTGTTTTGTTCCTGCATCCTACCAAAATAGGCTTGACCATCACCATCCTTACCAATTTCATGTCGTTCTTTCACAATATAATTCCTACAATCCCTTTCAACAGAAGTTAAATTCTCATATCCTCTTGCTTGGACAACATTAGAATGGAAAGTTTTGTTCATTTTAATTGCCATTTTGTCATTCAAATCTAGCACTTTTTTCACTTGCATGTTCATATGCTTGTTACTACTAAATAACCTTGCTTTGATAGGACTAAGTTCGTGTGAATGATTAAGGACAACTTTATTTATGTAATATTGATCATTTTCCTTTAAGGATACTGTAATTTTTGTGGGAGATTTACTATTTATTGATGGGACAATTTTAAATGAATTTGACATCGTTGACTTAGATGTTCCCTCCCTAGAACATCCAAGTATAAAGTATTTCAACTTTTCATTTTGATCTTTCCTTGAGTTTCTTATCAGAAAATCAAAACCTTGTTCAGTAGAATACATTTTATAATATGATTTAACATCATCCACGCAAGTAAATGACATGCCCCCAGTTGGTTGACATGGTAAATCACTATCTAGAGGAACAAGCTCATTATTGCCACCACAAACCAGGTCACATTCTTCACTTGATAGACATACAAGTTCATTATTCTTCTATTCAATGACGAAAAGTAAATTATCCTCCATTAACCTGCTTAACCAATGCATGATATTATAAACTACATAAATAACTAAATCAAGGCCCCACTTATGCAGGAATTCATGCTAACACAGGATGAAGACAAATAAATAAAAAATAAATTCCAAGATTGAAAGGAATCAAAATCACAAACTCATAACCTAAAGGAATAACACAAGCATAGAACTAGGATATATCAAATCCAATTTAAACAAAAACAAAAAAGAAACTCAAAATTTTCTAGAATCAGATTGAGGAATAAGTGAAAATACAACTTAATGTATTTTGTTTCGTGAGCTACATCTAAAATTAGAGGAAACTCACAAGTTCTCGACTAAAACAAGAGACCTTGTTTATATTGCTCTTACATTGTTAGAAGCATTTGTTAATCAATCAAATGCATTGGCCATTGTTTTAGAAACTTAATACCACAGATATATTTATTCGTGTTTCATCAAGATGCAAATAGAAATTTAACTCTTTTGAACTTCTTGCTTTATCAAGTGACAAATTCGTACATGAATACTAGATTATTCCACAAATCAAGAGACCGACAAGCAACATTGAGAATCAAAGAAAATTCCTAACCTTAGAAACAAAACCTTTAATTAAAAATGCATTTCAAGGAAAACACAAAGCTATAACTAACTTTCCAAACACAAAACAAGGATTAAAAATGAAGAAGAGGAAATACCTGGTGAGTGACCCATGGGAGTTCTGATGATGTTAATGACGGGCTAAAGTGACCAAGGAAGCTCAAGAGTGTGTAGAGCCAGCTCCAATGGAAAAGGAAAGAGCAGGCATTGCAAAGAGATAAGGGAGAGGTAGCGGGCAAACTAGTTTTTGAGATGTACAAAAGAGGCGTCACAAAGAGAGAAGGGAGAGGAGCAGGAGGATGTTGGCAAACTGGTTTTCGAAATGTGCAGAGGATACGTAGTGAAGAGAGAAGGCAGAGGCAGCGGGCAAAAATTTGGAGGATTCGTGATGTGGTTGCTGAGTCAGCACAAATAGTAATATAATTGGTGGTATGGGAGAGAAAGAGTGTGGGAAGAACATTATTGTTCTTTTTATTTGTGTTTGTTGCATGACATGTGATGCGTCCACATGGGCATGCATAATGGGATTATTCTTAATCCTAATTATCTATTAATTATTTAATTTGTTTAGATAATTATTTAGCATAATTCAAGGAGATAATTTTATGTGAATTATCTAGTAGGTGGTACTAATTATCTATGTGATAATTAAAATATTAATATCCTAACTAACTGAGAGTTTTAGGATTTGTTGATATCTTAACTGTCTAAGTATGCTTTTAAATAAAGAAGATAAAATAGAAACCCAATGTATAATTAATGACTCCCTCTTGCACCTGATGTGCGTGAAAATCATTTATCTCCTATTTCTCTCTCTTTGTTCTGCTCTTAGAGGCACCATTAAAGGTCTTGGGTATTTGGAATGTGTCAGTAGCTACTCTACCACCATCGAGAAAGGAGATTAATCGTAATTGAGCACAGGTGAATTGTGATCTAAGTCCGATCCTACAACTTTCATTGCAGGATCAACTAGAGGTTTGTCTTGATCCCGTTTAATTTTTCCTTCAGTGGTATCAGAGCCATTAAAGCTTATTTTCATCCATGATGATGCGTCAGATATGTTATTTACATGATATGTGTGTTCTTATGTTCATTATATGCATAATTTACACTCATATGGCATAATCACGTGCATAATTTTTAGGATGTATTTTTAGTATCATTATGTTCCTAATGTTGTGTTTAACTTGTTAAAATTTCATAATTTTTCGTTGCATGGTTTGGGAGAAAAATAAAATCCTAGTTTCTGAAGTTAATGTTTAAAAGCTTATCCTAAAGTTAATTTTGTCCTATACATAAGCCAAATGATTCAAACTTTATATCATTAGAAAGTACGTGTCTCAAACGACATATAACATGCTTTATTTGGATTTAAAACGAGTGAGATATAAGGATCTAAAGTTGGAGGTTGAATTAGAGTTTTTGAAAATTCTGGGTATTTTTTCAGAAATTCAAAGGCATTCATGGGTGATGCCCACTCTAGGGTTGGACAGTGTGTCTCACCTCTGCTAGTGAACATCTCCCAAAACCATATGAAACTAAGGATACCCCTTGAACCTGTGGGTTCATGGGATTAAACCCCAGGACCCAATGTAGTCATTGCCTAACAATCACAAATTTAAAGAAAATAAAACCATCAATTTTTTAAAAGCCTTACCTTCCTGAAGAAATATAAACCAGACCCTTCTTTCTTACTTGAAAATTTTCCTTGTCCCTAAGGTTCTCTTCTTTGATTTCTCTTTTCTACAAACACTTTCTTACTCTTTTTACCAAAATTTCCTTTTTTTTGTTTTGTTTTGTTTGTTTCTATCTTGGCTTCATCCTAACCCAGCCTTAAATGACCCTTCTCTATTTATAGCCCGAAAACCATATCTAAACGCCCTAATTTGCCTCATATTTACCAAAAAAGTTCCTCTCTCCCTATCCCCTGCAAATGCTAGCTGTGAGCTGGAGTTAGGGAGAAGAGAAAAGCATCCCCGAAGTCAATAAAATATGCTGAGAGAGGCTTGACGAAGGAACGCATCTTCTAAATGGATTTGAAGCATTTATGGGGAGAATTGAAAGAGGGGTACGTCCACTGTGGATAAAACTTCATGGAATGGATACTGTGCATGATATTTTTGAAATGAGTGATGGTGAAATGGCCAAGTGGTTTGAGAGAAGATGAGAGGGATGAAGCGTATGGAAGAAGCCTGAGAAGCATGAGATGGAAAGGTAATTGGCCAAAAGAGATAGGGTTTTCTACAAATGGAGAAAGATGGGGGCTTGTGGCTAAGGGTGAGATGCTAGGAAGTGGGTAGCTTAAAGTTAGTGAGAAGGTAAAGAGAAAAATGATAAACAAGTAAAAAAAAAAAAAGAATAATGGGATAGAGAGGGGGGAGGCGTAATTTTTATTAAAAAACTACAATTTTCCTTCCAAGAAATTATAGGTTTTTGCCAACCAAACCACCTTTATTTCAAAAAAAAAAACTTTTAAGGCCTTTGGAACTCAAATTGTTTTGAAGGATGCGACATCTAAAATTCAAGGCTTAATTCCATG
>JASKGM010000013.1:6902245-6912803 GCA_034509205.1 Ceratonia siliqua | reverse complement strand
AAACCCTAAACCATACACCCTGAACCCTATAACCCTGAACCCTGAACCCTGAACCCTGAACCCTGAACCCTGAACCCTGAACCCTGAACCCTAAACCCTAATCCGAGCCCTGGGCCCTGAGCCCTGGGCCCTGGGCCCTGAGCCCTGAGCCCTGAGCCCTGAACCCTGAGCCCTGAGCCATGAACCCTGAGCCCTGAACCCTGAGCCCTGAACCTTGAACCCTGAACCCTGAGCCCTGAACCCTGAGCCCTAAACCCCAAACCCTAAACCCTAAACAAGGGAAAATGAAGGGAAATGGAGAAAGTGAGGAGTGAGTGTACGAAACCCTAGGCGATGATGCGTTGGTTTTTCGTCTCTTGTTTTCCTTAGATTGGAACTGTTTACGATAGACTGCAACATTCCCTGTCATCGTCATTTACATTCACGTACTGCATCTTCTTTTTTTTTATTGGTTAATGAGAATTTTTAGTTGTTAAGGAAAACATAACATGTTTTTTTCTTTAATTTTTAGTTGTGACTTATGAGTGTAAGTTATTCCTTAATTTATTAATTATAATATATTATACATTAAACTATCATAATTTAGTTAAATTATTTATATTTTTTAATTGAATATTAAAATTAACGATTTTAGTTAACATGGATTAGTTATGTAATTAAAAAATTTTAATAAAAAATAATAACTTTATTATATAAAATGATATAAATATCTTAAAAAATTTTAATTAACTTTTAATTTTAAGTGTGAAAATAAAAGTTGAGTAAAATTTTTTCATTTATTTTTAGGATATTTATATTATTTTATATAATAAATTTTATTTTTTGTTTCTATCAAGTTTTTTTACTTTCATAACTAGTTCATATTAATTAAATCATTAATTTTAATACTTAATTAAATGGTATAAGGTAATTTGACTAAATTATGATAATTTAGAGAGTAATGTGCTTCAATTAACAAATTAAAAATGATATTGCGATAACAACTAAAAATTATGATGAAAAAGTGCAAAATTCCCTTATTTCAATTATAAACTAAAATGCAAGATTGGTTGCGCGTTAAGTGGATCTCTTGGAGCATTGTCCAACAGGGTGTTGCTCATAAATTTGGCAATCGTGTTGTTCACATTGGTTAAAGCCTCGGCTACACATATGCCTTCATTTTCTTCTGTGTCTTTTTGCTTGATATTTCTTGGTTTATTCTCTTCACTAACCAAATTTGGTGTGTCCACTTTTTGTGGATCCAAATTCCATGAAATTGCCTTGCAACTTCAAGTTGTACAATTATATCGTGATTATCCAGCACGAGTTGAATAACTACAATTGTGTTTCTAAAATTTGTGTTACGCACACATTTCAAAAAAAAATTCCATCCTTATCGCCCAGCCTTTGCTAAACTGTCAGGATTGTCCCAACTAAAAGTAATGCCATTAGGGCTAAGTTCATTAGATCTTAATCCATTTTTCGCCTCTTTCATTTTGCATTTTATTATATCTTGTGCCCAAGGTCTCTCCTGCTTTCCGCCCATTTTATGCCAAAGTTTTTATCTCATTTATTTTTAGGATATTTGTATTATTTTACATAATAAATTTTATTTTTTATTTTTATCAAGTTTTTAATTACATAACGAACTCATGTTAATTAAAATCGTTAATTTTAACACTTAATTAAATAGTATAGGATAATTTAACTAAATTGTAGTAGTTTAGGTACAATGTATTTCAAATAATATATTAGGAAAGATATTGTAATAACAACTAAAAATTAAGATAGAAAAATGCAAAATCTCGTTATTTCAATTATAGACTGAAATGCAAGATTGGTTGCGCGTTAATTGGATCACTGAGAGCATTGTACAACAGGGTGCTACTCATAAATATGGTTCGCATTGGTTGCAATCGAGAGTAATACTCAAAGCATTGGCCTTGCCTTCCTTCTCTTCTGCACCGTTTTCCTTTATATTTCTTGGTTCATTCTCTTCATTGACCAAATTTGGTGCGTCCATTTTTTGTAGATCTAGATTTCATGAAGTTGTCTTGCAACATCAAGTTGTACAATTACATCATGACCATCCAGTTGCGTTGGATAACTACTATTGCGTTTCTAAAATTTTTGTTATGCACGCATTTCAAAAAAATATTTCATCCTAACTGTCTAACGCATGCTAGACGATCAAAATTGTCCCAACTAAACGTAATGCAATTGAGCTAATTTCATTAGATCTTAATCCATTTTCCGCCTCTTTCTTGCATTTTCTTATATCTTGTGCCAAAGGTATCTCCTACTTTCCACCCGTTTTATGCTGGACATCTAGATTATAAGAGGCACAAGTTTAAAGGCTAAGATGTTTGATAAGGCCTTTTTATTGTTATTTTATTTTATTTATATAAACTACTACAGGCTCTAACTTATTTATTCTAATAGATTTATGTATAATATATCACTTGTGATATACACTTATCTGTTAATTAGGTTTCGCACTAGCTGCTTTGTTCATTCATTTAGGTTATTATATCAAATATTTTTTCGGCTGAGGTCAAATTTACTAGCAGATTTGGGTTGAGAAATATAAAATTGAGTTGGACCTTGGAAGTTTTTCTTTTTGTAGTTCTTTCCAACATGAAAACAACCCAAAAATGTTTATATTCTTGCTTTAACAATAAACGGACATTTGAGTATTTTACTGTAAAAACACTTTTAATATATGCAATGTACAATGGCTGTCCACTCCAACCCTAGCAATTCTCTATTGGGTGGCGTTAAGGTCATAGATTTTTTGAGTGAGTGATTGATATATAATTTGATGCTGTAGCCCAAATAGAGAATAATATTTTTTGAAACCTGCAGTTATATATGAATGTGATAATCACATAACCTCTCCAAAAAGAACAAGAACGGAAAAATATGTAACACGAGATAGGACGAGAATTAAAGACTACAATCTTCATTTTATAGGCTCATGAATTGAGAACGACACATGAACTTGTTTCTCTCAGAGTTATTTTGTGCAGGGAGCTTTAGATATTTGATACAAAAAAATTTATACAATATAGTTATTCAATCCATAATACCAAGAGCGGTAGGTATGGTTGGATGATATAATTTAAAATTGTATAGATTTTGAAATGCTTGGATATTAAATTACTAGCAATTTAATTTCATATATTTGAATAATTGATTATCACAAAAATATTGTACTTTTTTTAAGTAATTTTAAGAAAACTATACAGCCATACATTTTTAATTATGAATTAGTTGCAAACAACTATTATATTAAAAAAATTAACAAATTGAGTTATAAACTTTTTATTTTTTGAAATTTTATTTTTCATCCACTTCATTCGTTAATTTAGTTAACAAACAATTAATCCTAATCATCATTCTAAACAATTAATCATTTCAACCAAGATAATAAATGATTGGGGACCCTTTTCTATGGTTTTGACTGAGTCACTTGACTTCATTATGATAATAATTTGGATTTTGAAGTGCAAAAGACCTTGAAGGGAAGCATAATATATTTATCAAATAATTTATAAAGTAGAAAAAGAAATGAACTAATGTTATAAACTTGGACAATTCTTCAACAAAATTTGAATCATTATCATCTAATTCTTTTGATTATATTTGACTCATTGTATGGTTTTCATGTATATTATAAGTTTCTATAAAGGATCATGAAAATTAGTCATCCAATTTAAAATTAGAAATTTTAATTTTTGCTACAAGAAAATTTTATAATATAAACTTGATATTATTGTATGTTTTTTTGTAAAGTTTATTTGACTCTCAATAATTATATAGATTATAGAAGTTTGGATTCAACTTTGGGTTTGAATTACCCATAAAATTTCATAATGAAATTATTTGAGTTATTATTCAAACAAAATAGTTTATAATAAAATATTTGAAATACTATATAAAACTATTATTTTCACTTGAATTAATTATTTATCATTTTTGACATTAGGTATTAGATGAATTTAATATTAAGATTTAAATGTTTATTATTTCCTTAACTTTGTATCACTATTTAACCATAAAATAAAGAGTTTCATATTAAATTGAATAGGGGACTAAGCTACAGTTTCTCAAATTTATTTTTTTATTTAATTTTTTGTTTAATTTTTTGATTAATTTTTTTGTTTATATTATTTATTAGTTTTTTATTTATAGTGATTTTTAAAAACTTTTTAAAATGATATTTTTTGAATTCTTTTTATTTTTTTAAATATTTATTTTTTTTAAATGTATGATTTTTTTCAAAAATTTTTTAAAATTTTTTTGATTGTTTTTATTATTTTTTTAAATTTTTTAAAAATTTATCATTAATTTATTATTATAAAAAAATTTAAATTTTAAAAAATTAATATAATTTATTTTTAAAAAATTTTATAATTATTTTATAATCACATATACAGTTATATTTGTGACTGTAAAGTAATAAGATTTAATTAAATAAATATTTTATTCTTTAAAATAAATATCATATGTAACCTTAATTTATAATAAACTCAATAATAACTAATAATAGTCCACAACATTTCACAGGTAAATATTTATCTCTCACTGAATTAGTGAATTTAAATTTGCTACCTAGAAAATTCCAACTGCTCACTGGTCAATTATACTCAACCAGACTAAGGGCTAATATTCCTACGTCTGTTTACTAAAACGCTGCGTCTGCCTTGCTCATCACGGGCGCCAAATCCGATACCCGAAAACCCTTGGCCACTTTCGTATCAGAGACTATTGACTCTCGAAGAACCTCTCCTTTTCTCTCTCTGTCCCTCAACTGCGACAGCGCGAACGTAGCGAAGAGACCAACAAATCACACGCAAAAAACTGTTCTATAGTCACTTTCTTTTCGAATTCGAATTTTCCCTGTCCTGTTTCCTGTTTTCCCTTCAAAATTTGAATATTTTGGTAAGGAACAAGAGAGTTAGGGTTTTTCATATTCTGTGACCTTTTGGGTATTCTGTGCCCAATTCAGTGTTGAGCGTATCTAGGGTTTGCTATTTCCGATCAAAAATATGCTCCGCCTCTTCTCCAACGGCCTTGCTCTGTCTTTCCTTATCGCTTTTTGATTTCGGGCTCTTCAGTCATGAAAGGACTTATAAAAGTATTTTTTAAAGGATGCTCTTCTCCATCCTTCTTAAGTTCATGGGTGCAATATTGTAGTCTTGTTCTCTGCTGAGCAGTTAGGGTTTCGTATATCAACTGTTATCCAAGTATATTCGGTTGCTTAAATTTCTTGTCGTCCGCGGTTTTATCTTCCTATCTTTCATTTTTTTTGTGGGGGTGGGGGGAGGTTGAGGGTAACCATTGTATTGATGGGATCTAAATCTAAATTTAGGGGCCTTGTCTTAGAAATATATCACTAAAGTAAAGAGGGTAAAGATATGTTTTATTCTCAGTTTATATTGGCCAAGAAAGGGCCGCTTGGGACAATATGGATAGCTGCACATTTAGAGAGGAAGCTCCGGAAGAATCAGGTTGCAGATACTGACATTGGCGTATCTGTGGGTGAGTTTTCTTGGACCTTATATGATTCATATCTTTTTATACTTGTCTCAGTTATTATTACCTTTGTGCAATTTCATGATTTCATTAATAAGTGCCTGGTATATAGATGTTGAGCAGTTCTTTTAAAGAATTTTAAGAAGGCCGAAAACTCATTCTTTGGCTGTTTAACTTTCCTTTTTGTACTCTTGTTGTCAAGAGACTATTTAAAGAAAAAGAAAATTAGTTGGTTAGTACCCACTAATCCACTGTTTTTCCCCTCTACTGGTTGATTTTGGGAGTGTTGAGGAGGGAAGATAGCTTTGGTATGTGTTCTCTTGTTGGAAGAGTTGTTTTATGGCATCCTTGTGGTGTTCATTAATGGTTACTTTTGTGGGGCTATTTTGTTTAATGTCAATGGATTGGATGGCTCTATTGTTTAGATTTTCCCCCTTGTCTGCTTTATACTCTGTCTCCTTTTGCTTTCTCTTCTCTCTTTTATAAAATTTCTTCTTTGGTAAAAAATAATATCGTTCATTTATTTCCTAAAGATACTGAAGTGGGTTTATGATTCTACAATCTCTGTCTCTCTTTCTCCTTCGATAAGCTGCTGCATTTTTGCAGCATTAATTTTTTGAAGATTATTTATTTTGAGCTTTTTGCATTTATAGACATTAATTATCATTGGACATTGGTATTTATTAGTGTCCACATGCATTGTTAATTCTGTAGTGCATTATCCTGTTCTTCATGCCTTATAAAGCCTTATCAATTTTATTTCTCTGTTCTCTTCTCATTTCCTGCTTCCTGCTTCATCTCTTCTTTGTGACTGTTTTCTAATTATTTAGTAGCTAGACTTAAGAGATCATTAACTTAGAATGACGTTGCACACCTTGTGTCCTTGTTTTTTTAGTTATCTGAGATGTATAAAGTCGTTGAAAAAATGAGTATAGTTCTGATTGGAAAAAACAAGGGAAGGATTGATTATGTAGCCATACCTGGTCAAGGGATAGATCTTGGTGAAGTGGAATCTTTGAAGTTTCTTAAATTTGGTTATGATTACTACTGTGGAGATTAATATCCATGTAGAAGGAAATGGATAATTCCATAATATATTGTACAATTCCAATGCTGCATGTGTTGTGCTTTACTTTTGATGACATGTTATTTTCTCAGATATTTATGTAGTAACTTTTATGGACAGATTCAATTCTTTTCCCTGAAGTACCAATTGCACTCCGTTTGTCTAGTCATCTGTTGCTTGGTGTGGTGAGGATATACTCTAGAAAGGTGAATTACCTTTTCGATGATTGCAGTGAGGCTTTGCTTAAGATTAAGCAAGCTTTCCGCTCTACCGCAGTTGATTTGCCACCAGAAGAGTCCACTGCACCTTACCATTCTATCACCTTACCTGAGACTTTTGATCTTGATGATTTTGAGCTGCCAGATAATGACATATTTCAAGGGTTAGCTTCAAAATACTTGATTGAAACTTTAGCTATTGCTTTGGATTTGGTCAGAATGCAGCAGAATTTGTGACACAATTAAGCTTGTTTTATTTAATTCATTTTGTTCAGTTTTCTTGGAAAGTATTTGCCAATGATTTACTCTTATCTTATGTGTCAATTTTTTCTTAGCTGTTGTTTGATGATGGAGAGAAGAAATTTCTTAGTAACACTATTATATCTCCTTAGTTAAAGATCCTTTACATGGTTCCATTGTGCCATAGTTGTTCTTTTTCTTTTCTTTTTTTATGCTGATTAGTGTAATGTGGTTCATGAAGTAGATTTTTTTTTTTTAATTTATTAACAACGAAGTGTATATCTTCTGAACTTGCAGTAACTATGTCGATCACCATATCAGTACAAGGGAGCAGATTACATTACAAGATACCATGGAGGGTGCAGTCTATACTACTTCGCAGTTTGGATTGGATGGTGAGTATTCCCCCTTGCCCCCTATTTTGTTTCTTTCAATTGCTGATTTGATGGTGAATTTAAACTATGCAATGGAGAGATATTTGCTAAGTAATTTTTAACTTCAAATACATGGGTTTCAGAGCGGTTTGGTGATGGTGATGCTTCTCAAATTGGTTTAGACCTTGATGAGGTAATTTGTCTTTTTTTTTTTCTCAGTATCTTATACATGAAGCTGGTATTTGAAATCTGGTCTATCTGGTTTTATGGTTTTGGCTGTCAGAACACTGATTTGGATGTCACATTTTTGTTGTTTCTGTTAGTGTCATTTATGCATATGACATGTGCAAGCCTCCAATAGGCCTGATATAATTCTGACGATAGTGAAAGAAAGAGGAAGGAGCGGGTAGGATATATTATTTGTTTTCTAATGAATAGGTTGGTATCTAAGTTAAATATATTTGAGATGTTAGAGGGAGGGGGTAGTGAGAGAGAGGAAAAGTTTAATTTGCCACTCTTGTGTATCTGCCTAGAGCATAAATTATTCTTCTAAGCTCTATATTCAATATGGGACACTATTGTCTTTATGGCTTCTCTTTGATGTTTGGCCCATGCTCTCTTTAAGTGAGCGTGCTTAACAAATATACAAAGAGATGGGAGACCTTTATTGTATCAATGACAGTGTTTTTCTTTTTCAATGTTTGATTTATCTGCCTTTGCTAAGGAGAATTCCTTATCCTCCTCCTTTTTTTTTACTATGTTCTTTCTTTCATCTCTCTAATACAACTAGGGAGGATAATGGGTTGGTAAAAATTAAGGAAAGCAATCGGACTAGTAAATTAGAAAAGAAATTAAAATGAATAAAGAATTAGGAATTAATATATGTTTGATTAAGTGAATTATGAAAGAGAGAAAAAATATTTACGTGGACAGTTATACAAATGTAGGGCAACTGAATAAGGAAAGAGATTAGGAAAAAGAAATATTTAAAGTTAAGAACTTATTAATCAATAAATTTATTATAATAAATGAGTAATGCAAACGAACTAGGAAAGAGACAAAATCAATTGATAGATAAATTCATTTACAAAGTCAAACGGAAGAAAATATGTTTTATTTGTTTCTCACATACTGTGACAGGTATGGCAAAAGTCAAGCTGTACCCGACTACCCATACCTGGTATGTATGGGATACAGGTATTATTTGGGTACGGTTCCAATATCAAATAAGCAGTATTTTGAAGGGGTAGTAGAGTTGAGGAATCTTACAGTATCATCAGAAGAAAATTAAGGTGTTGGCTTGCCAAATTTTTCTATTGACAGCCCTCGATGTTTTCCCCGCCATCTCACCACCTATTGACTTAGTTGTAAGGTGTAGATACATCTTGTTGATTTTACTTTTGCACCTCTCTTTAACTTGAGCTGTTTTAAGCAGGATTTGCTATCGGAAAGGGCTGCTACTTTGGAGCATGATGGCATATCAGAGTAAGTCTTGTTTCTATCATATATCTTTATCCTTTGTTATACTGTGTCATCATTATCATGGACACCATAAATTTCCTGACATTATACAACTATCATGATTGCAGTGCTAATCCTCAAGCATCTTTACAATCAGAGAAGCCTCTGGAAGAAAATGAAAGGAAAGAGGAGGTAATTGAAACTGTGGATGGAATTCAAGTGAAAGACAGTGGAAGCAAGGTTAGGTTTAGTATTCTAAAATATGTCGATCAACGTTTGCTTTTACTCCTTGGTGTCTTGTTCTTTTTGTCTTTCTTTTCTCTTTTAGAGGTTGGATGGAGGTATGCAGTATAGTTTCTTTTGGATTTAATGAATGAATTGATCCATTCTGAACAGATTGATGGTATACCAACTGGCACTGAAGTCAGTGAATATGCTCAAGGCCCATCTACTCCTGGGCTGAAAGAGCCGAACTTGTTCAGTACTCAGGTGGCTCAGGTTATTAATGAAGCAGAGTATCACAATTCAACTGATTTAGTATCAATGAAGAGCACACAAAAAGTTTCCACTGCTGAGGAGACTGATGCAATTGATTGCTCTATGCAAGATGGTGTGAATAATGATGGTGTTGTAGATTTACATCATGAGGAAACTGACTGCCTTTTGGTTAAATTGGACAGCAAAAGAGAGCAACAAGTGGTGGCAGGTTTCAGTGTGACTAAGGATCAGGAAAGTTTGGAAGCAAGTGATCACTTTGTAACATCATTACCCTTGATTGTGTCCTTCAACAAAGAGAATCCCACACCCCTGGTACCAGAATGTACAGATGGGATGATCAGTTCTTCTGATGTACCTGAGAAGGTGGAAGACTTACATGATGGAGTTGTGATAAATAATGAACCAGTTGTGGCTCCTCTGGACCAAACTGTTATGAAGTGCGTGGTTTCTAAAGGAGTCCGTGTAAATGAAACTGTTGCATCTCCTAGTTGTTCTCATGGTACATCTGATATGGAGGACCCCTGTTGTAAGCTTTTGTCTAACTTAGATGTCTCTAAAGGGCCAGAGTCAGATGGTCATCTGGAGGATAACCATGTATTGTCGAAGTGTGAAATTCTGAATGACATTGAAATTGCTAACAGTGAGGGGGAATCCACTCCCTTTGTTGAGCCTAAAGTATCCAATGCATTGTGTCTTCTAGGTTCACCTGGGAGACCTGAGGTTGTTGATGTTGAAGCTCAGACCTCTCAAGAACTGAAGGAAGCAGAGGCTTTGAATATCGTTGTTCGTGAAGCTGTGCAGCCTAATGAATCACATCTACGGCCATGCACCTCCCATCTGAGCCAGTCTGATGTGTTGTCCATTGGAGGTAATAATATAACAATTCATCTTTGCATAAGTTCGTGAAAATCTAATTATCATTTTTTCCTGTCTCCTTTAATATTCTCTCGCTTCTAACTTAGGAGTGAAATGGGCCCATAAGGTGGAATTATGTTATTATAATATTTATTTCTCTGTTGCATGGATCCAATTGTTTTAGGGAAATTGAAAACCACTTCACCATGATGTTGAGTCGACTTATACTGTTAAGGCCCCGTCCGTATCTCCTTTTTTTTCGGGAGAAGGCCTTTTTTTCAAAAAAAAAGTCATTTTGATAAACCTTAACTGTTCGTATCTCCTTTTTT
>JASKGM010000013.1:6853975-6901879 GCA_034509205.1 Ceratonia siliqua | reverse complement strand
TTTTCAACAGTTAATCTAACGGCTCACAAAGCCCGACAAACGTCGGAAATCACGCCACCAACAACCTCCCCGACCTCCATGTCAGCCCTGCCGACCTGGACCCGACCTGGTGTCGTTTTGATTTTTCGGGGCAAATGTAGATACCCAATCCATTGAGCTCAATCACTCCCCAGGGCCCAATAACTCCCCAAGGCCCACATAGCAAGCTATATATACTCACCCAGGTATGACTAATCCATCTTCTTGCTAATTATCACACCCTTTGCTCGGACCAACTAACTTAGGCATCGGAGTACGGTCATCGTACCCGAGCCCGTGTACTTGTTAGCAGGGACCGACCACACCAAGTGACCCGACCAGACCGCCGGACCGACCACCCAGAGTAGAAGGTCCATCACACCGAACACAGGCATCGACAGTTATGTTATTGTAATAATTTATGTAATTTGTGTATTAAAATTTTGATGTAATTTAGTGATAATTAAATATAATTGTTAAATAATTTTATAAAAATATTAATTATATAAAAAAAATATGTGATGACTCATGGGTTACCAAGGGCTAAACTGAGCTAAAAATTTGTATACCCATTTAAAATATGAGTTAGCCCAATTCAACTCATATTTTCATAGGTCAAGATTAACTGGTACAGATTGATCCATTTTGACACTCTACTTTTTAACAAATCAGAACAATTTAATAATGTGATATCAACTATAAAACATTGGGAACTCCCGTACAAGTAAGCATGCCAAAATTAAAATTCTCCTCTTATTTGTTGCTATTATGTAAAGGGTTGTATACTACAACACCAGTAAGTTATAATTAAGGTATAGCATCCTATTGTTTTACCTTCCATGCGCCACCCTTGTTTTTTTTTTACTCTTTTTATTGTATTATTTGTCTATTTCTTATATTTTTTAAAAAAAATTGAAATGTTTTACTTTTTCTTTAAACAGTATTTTTGAAATTAATTTTTCTACTTTTGAAGGAAAAATAGAAAATTCTAAAATTCTAAAAAAATATAAGAAATAGATAATAGATAAATAATATAAAAGAAAAAAAAAAGGATAGTGAGAGATAAAAATTGTAAGGTGCTATAATTTAAGAGTGATGTAACTCAACAACCCCTTATAACACTTTCATATTTTCATATTTTTCATTCTTTAACTGAATTCCTTAAAAGTAAGGATAGATTATTTTTATCTCCTTTCTTTTAGTAATATAACACTTTTTTAATTTTTTTTAAAAGTATTTATTTTTTATAAAAGGTATGAATATATTAACATACCATTAATACAAAATATTAGAGATATTCAAAACTAATTCAAATTTATCATATCAAAATATTAGAGATATTTAAAACTAATTTTTTTAAAGTATTTTTAATTATTTATTAAAATAAAAATTATAAAAAATAAATAAATAAAATACTCATACTCTTAGAATAGTTTAGAAAAGTCCCAAATTTAACTGTCAAGAAATCAATCAAAAGTCAAAACCAATTAAAATCGGTATGGTTCAATATATATATCACCAAATGTGTGAATTTTGAATGTTATCAAATACATATCAGAGTTTTTGCCGGAGTCATATCATACTAAACGTAAACATCAAGTTCTGATACAAAAAATATCATCAAATAAGTAAATAACAGTGTACAAATGATTCTTACGACTTTTTTAATTAAAAATTGGCCCCATGTATATAATTTGGTGGCACTCATAACACTCTTGGGGATGTTTGATAGAAAGATTATTTTTTGTTTATTGAGAATTTCAATTTGGGAAACAAAGATTTCTATGTTTAGTATGCATATATTTTTTTTAGTTATTATATATTATAAATATCAAAATATTTTTAAAATATTTAATAAAAGAAATATTATATATTAAAATTATTAGAATAATAATAAATTTGATAGATAAATATAAATAAATAAAATATATAGAAAATAAATATAAATAAATAAATAATATAGACAAAGAAGTAACGGATAAAAAAGATTATATTAATTATTATAAATATAAAAATATTTTTTATAATTTAATAAAATAAATATTATTTATATTACAATTAATAGAATAATATATATATAATATAAATATAAATAAATAAATAAAATAAACAAAGAAATAATGGATAAAGAAGTTTATATTAATTATTATAAATATAAAAATATTTTTTATAATTTAATAAAATAAATATTATTTATATTACAATTAATAGAATAATATATATATAATATAAATATAAATAAATAAATAAAATAAACAAAGAAATAATGGATAAAGAAGTTTATATTAATTATTATAAATATAAAAATATTTTTTATAATTTAATAAAATAAATATTATTTATATTAAAATTATTAAAATAATAATAAATTATATAATTATATAAATTAACTTGTATTTGTCATTTATTAATTATTATATATGAAGAAACATGTATAAAAAATAAATAATTATTTAAGAGTATTTTTATAAAAAGTATTAACATTCTTTGAAAAGTTGTACTTAAACCAAACATGGGAATAAAATATTACAATTAAGATTCACATAAATGTTTAAAGACAACCAAACGCATTTTATAATATTATTAGGAATCACAATTTCCAAAAAAACATGATTCCTAAAAAATATAATTTTTAAAAATAAAAAATGACTCCGATACCAAGCTCTTACAAACTTTTCAATTGTAATTTTTTTAATGTTATTAATTATTTCATGACGACCTCAAACTAATTTGATTGAAATATCTGTAGAGAATATTTCTTCCATTACATATAGAAGTTATGAGAGCTAATATTTTTTATCAGCTTGTACGTACTTTTAAAATAATAGTTTATAAAATTCATTTTATAATTATTTTGGTGCAAAAACATAGAAAAGGAATTAGTGTAATATTAATAATTTATCAATATATTAAAATGTTAGCCAATCAAATTATGTGTTATTTATTTGGACTTATTCTAAAAATAAGTTATTTTTTTTAAAAAAATAATATATTTTGATAAAAATATATCTGTTTATTTAGACTTATAGAAAAATAATAAGTTAATAAAAATGGAGAAAACATCCTATAAGAAAAAACTAAAAATTGTAACTTCTCCTAATAAAGAAAAAAATAAGAAGAGAGAGAAACTTTTATCTCTAAAATTATTTACCATTCTTCAAAAGTTTTTCTTAATTATTGCATCCAAATACAAAACAACTTCTCATTAAAAAAAATTATTTCTCCTACAAGAAAAAAAAATATTTTTTAATAAATTTAAATAAACGCCCGCTAATATATAATGTTATAGAAAGTGTCATTTTTGCCATCAAGACTAGTTAATTGAAGTGATTGCGAGTATAAAAATTTGAATAAACGATGGTTAGAAAATTCAATCATGCCCCTATACTAAAAAATAAAGAGAAAGTATAAAGTAATAATTTTCAATATTGTTATATATCTTAGTTATTGAAAGCTAAGGAGAAATGAATGAGTTAGGGAGTTCGAATTTGGTCAAAGTCAAAAAGGTTGAAATCCCAAACAGTGTTTTCAGGGCATTGGGTTTGATAAAATAATAGGAAAAAGACGGGAATGAGCATTCCTAGAGCTTGTTAGCTTATGAGAAGATTCTATTTGAGATAATAGGTAAGGGACAGACACACAGGCACATGAACTATGAAGCTTGCAGTTTTATAATATTGAACAATTCCAACCAAAATCTCATATCTCTCTCTTCCCCAACCGCATCCCAAAAATGTAAAAGACTTAGCGAGGCTGGGTTAATTAAAACTTGTGTATTGAAACAAGCATATATTAATATAGGGAGGAAAAAAAGGAAAGGGCTGGGAGTGTGTAGTACTGGGGTTAATTATATTTTTATTGGACCCTATTAATATTATACTTTTAAAAAGTTCACTTTTCTTGGAAATCTCTTTGATCAGAGAGAGGGCGGAGGGCCTGCAACCGAGCAGATGCCATGAATATTGATTAATATGTAGTCTTTCCAAGAGGGCACGGGTGCTCCGCTGATTTCTCCCATGCAATCCCAGTTCCCACTGGACTTTACCCCTTTCAGTATTTCCTTCCCATTTCACTCTGATCACTTCATGCAATTTTCTTTTTACGATTTTGAATGGGCCTTGCCTTGTTTGGTTATTTAGTTATTGAGTCGGCGATCATTAATATCAGAGGAGTTCTAAGCTCTCATTTTGAGAGCAGCTAAGCTTCCACATTTTTATTTGTTAATATTAATTATTTATTTTTTATTTTTTATTTATAAATAAATAATGTAACAAAATTATACATGAATCACATAAAAAAATAACAAATTTTTAAAAAAATTTAAAAACTTTTTAAAAAGCTTTAAAAAAAATATATGACATATAAAATAATGACTTAATACTAAAAAATAAAAAGATAAAAATAAAAAAAATAAGAAATAAGAAATAAAAATGTCAAATCTTATTTTACAGTCTCAGTTTGGGCTGTAGGATAGTGGTACTTATTGAGATCAAATATTTTTTCACACCATAATTTGTCCTTTAATTTGACCTTTTTGCTTATTTATTTATGTAAGTGCCGCAAAAGCCAATAGTTTACGAAACTCCAGTGGCATGTATATGATAGATCAAGGAAAATTAGAAAATAACGAAAAATGTATTTTTGTTTTTTTTTTAACTAGGGGACAAAAATATGAAATTACACTTAAAAAACTCATATGAATAATTAATATTTTGAATTTTATTTTGGCCTAAATTAATAATTTTAATTTGATCACTCTATATTTGACGCATATAATTTTGGGAAAGAAAGAGAAAGATTGAGATTTTGTATAAAAGCCACCTTCTAATTTCCTTCATTGAGAAGATAATAATTAAAACTAACGAAATGACAAAACTAACAAAATTTATGTACGACACTCGCGGGAGAGAAAATTTATGTACGACCTGTGATACTTACCTATGTTATTTTTTTTAATTATATTTATATTTAATTTAATTAATTTATTTAAATAAGATATATTTGATAAATCATATTAAATTTTATTTATATCTCATTCTATTTATATTTAAAAAATTTATAATGTTATAATTTTAAAATTATATCTCATTCTATTTAAATTGAATGAGTCTTCCAACATAAGTGAAGTTTGAAATTGGTAAATTATATTTATATCTCATTTTATTTATATTTAGTAAATTCATAATGTTATAATTTTAAAATTATCTATATCTATACTTATCTTCTAAAGCAAAATGTTCCCTGCAGAATCATAGGAGGCCGACATTTGTCGTTTTCCCATGCTTGTATATGTCACTATGTGATACTCATATATGTCTCTCTCTTTAATTCCATTTTTTAATTCTATTTATATTTTATTTAACCAGTTTGTTTAAATGAAATATATTTGATAAATTATATTGACTTCTATTTATATCTCATTTTATTTATATTTACAAATTCATGTTATAATTTTAAAATTATATCTCATTCTATTTAAATTGAATGAATCTCCCAACGTAAGGGAAGTTTGAAATTGATAAATTCTATTTATATCTCATTTTATTTATATTTGGTATAATGTTAGAATTTTAAAATTATATCTCATTCTATTTAAATTGAATGAGTCTCCCAACGTAAGGGAAGTTTGAAATTATTAAATTATATAATGAAATTTGATGATTAAATTGAAATAGTCTCCCATGTAAGGGGAGGTGATCATTTAAATAGAATTGCACCCTTCTCCCAACTTTATTTGGGTTTAAATTATTTTAGAAAAATATTTTCAAGTTTGAAATTACAAAAATTTGTTCAAAACACAATCTCTATCTCATAATATATCAAACCTTAATTGTAACCTTTAATTATATGATGAAATCTAGTCATTAAATTGAAACGGTCTCTCACATAAGGGAATGTGATTTAAATCTAATTGTACCCCTTTCCCAACTTTATTTGGGTTTGAATTATTTTAGAAAAATATTTTCAAGTTTGAAATTGTAAAATTCTTTTTTTTTTTTTTTAAATCTCTATCTCCTAAGATATCAAACCTTAGTTGCACCCCTTAATTATATGATGAAATTTGGTGATTAAATTGAAATAGTCTCCCAACATAAGGGAAGGTAATTTAAATTTAATTGCACCACTCTCCCAACATAAGGGATGCAATAGAAATATTTTTAACGTAAGGAGTTATGTTTCTATGATCCATAACAAAGTAACCCCATCCCCTTCCACAAATCTATGGGTGTTTTGCTTAGGAAATTTCCCTCTATTTTTCTACTATGGCAGCTCTATTCTAGCCCATTTGATTATTTATTGCAATTTTAATTTGATTTATGGAAGCTTGATATCTTGGTATATGTTTTCTAATAATGATTTTAATTTTAATTTTATACCATTTATATTCTTTTTTTTCTTTTTGTAGCTTTTTTTTGTTTGCATAAAAATTCTAACTTTTCATGTTAGTGTTTTACTATATTTGATGTTCTGCATTTATTTTGGTTGAAGAGAGTTGCAATTTTTCATTTTCATTTAATGAAATATTGTGTTGCATCGATCCATAAAACTAAAAGTTTATCTTGCACTCTTTCATCATTTTTTGTTGACTCTTTAAGTGTGAATAAGCATTTTTTATTAGTGTAGCACATCACCTTCAAATATAAAATTGGTTGTCTAAGATTGGATGTCTAAATTATTTATAAGCCTTAATCTTAATAATTTATTATAAAATTTATTTAAATAACATTACTTTTTGTTAAATTCATCTTTTTTGGTGTGTTTATGAGATTCAAGCCTTATTTGATCATGCTATAAAATTTCAACTTTTTCCATATTTGCTCTTTTTAAAATCATTTTTTAAAAGTGTTGTGGGTTAAATTTTTGAAAAAATACTTTTAATAATATTAATTAAGGTTTGATATCTTATGAGATAAAGATCCTGTTTTGAAAAGATTTTTGCAATTTCATCATATATTTTTGTCTTAAAAATAATAATTTTTGCTTATGACAATTTTTTATAAAAAAAGTTTTAATTAGGTGTTTCTTTTTCATAATAAAAAAATAGATTTTACTTTTACTTTAAAATGTATTTTGTGTGCCCATCGGAGATAAATGTTAAAAATATTCTTTTTCAAAGCAAGATTGTTTTACATATGCAAAACCTTCAATAAGATCATAATTTATATGCTTATTTCTATGCTCCAACAAAAAAATTTTTGAGCTATTTGTTACTTATAATTGTGTTTTTTTTTATACTTTAACAAAATAAGTCGTTTGTATTGCACTCTATGGGGTACGTAAGCGAAGAAAGTCTCATAAAAGATATTATAACTCAGCCAAGAGCCAATTATTTTTGATGTCTAGTGGTGCAAGATAAAGAATTATCAAGGTTTTTTAATGCATCAATTGTTTTTTAGTGCCTTTATTATATAAATTGTTGTATTATATTATGATGTAAATATAATTTGTGTAGCTAATGTTTAGTGTAGCAAGTCATCTTCAAATATAAAATAGGTTGTTTGATATTATTTATATGCATTAATCTTAATAATTTGTGCATATTTTATTATAAAATTTATTTAAATAACATTGGTTATTGTAAATTCTTTGTTGGTGTGTTTATGATATTCAAGCCTTACTTGATAATGCTATAAAATCTCAACTTTTTCCATATTTGTTTTTTCTAAAATTATTTTTTTATAAGTGTTGTGGGTTAAATTTTTAGAAAAATATTTTTAATATTATCAATTAATATTTAAGATAATTTTGATAATTTTTTATTTGAGTGAATGTATTTTTGTCTCAAAAATAATAATTTTATTATGATAATGTTTTATAAAAAAATTTTTAATTAGGTTTTTCTTTTTTGTAATAAAAAAATAGATTCTATTTTTATTTAAAAATGTTTTTTGTGTGCCAAACATAGACAAATATTAAAAATATTTTTTTTATTAAAACCAACAAAAAAAACCTTTCATAACACAATCAAATAAAAATTTATTAGTATTTTTCTAATGTCATTTTAAAATTATTTAAAACATTAAAAAATTAATTTTATAAAATATTATTATAAAATATAATATTTGAAGACACTAAGTTTAGTTTATTAATAAAAGATTTAGATAATATGCATGAGATATTAGATTCAAACTTTCGTTGAGAAAAATATTATTATTAGAAATTACACTCAAATAATTAACTTCTTAATTAAGATTATGAGAAAATTAAATTAGAGATATTTGTATAATTTTAATCTATATAAATTCATTAATAAATAAATATCACATATAATATAGAGAGGTGTTATTTTATTATAGGTATAATTTATGATTACTAATTTATTTTGTTTTAAATTTTTTAAATAATATAATGAATTGAACCACTTCATGGGTGCCATTGGCATATTCAATAATTCAGCAAGCTTGGTCTAATAATAGTTATTTGCTGGTTGTTGATGTTCTTTAGATGCCTAGCTTCCAAAGTAAAATCTATAAAAATCCTTTAGATGTGAGATACATCATAACCTTATAATGTGATGTAAATATAATGTTTTAATAACTTTTACTATGTAAATTGTGGAACACTAACCAATAGTGTCCTTCAACCTGTGAACAGTATGTAACAGCATGTATGCTACAAGAATATATGCTAATGCTTCATGATTTGTATTATGTTGAAGAAAACAGTATTTCAAAAGGCCTTTTTTCTGATGGTTACCTATACATAAACATTATCAAATATATATAATGGTCAGAATATGTTATTAAACAAGTTTCTTTTTTTATTCTCCTATTTTTTGGCATGATGTTTTGAGATATGAATTAAGTATTGTTTTGTCAAGGGCAAGTCATGTAGGCTGGTAGATGGTATTATGTTTTTTAATGTGAGTTGAAAGGGCAAGTCAATCAATATATTTGTATTGGAATGCTATCTATTCATGTACAATCAGATTATGTTCAATCAGTGTAACTTTTTATCTTCTGTGCTAAATATGTTATGAATAAGAATAATAGTTTACATGGTTCAATAAGCTCTAATTATGTCACAGTCTTTGAGTACAAGCTAGCCTATAAGCAAAATATTTCGATCGAACAGCAAAGACAATTATTTGACCGCAGAAAACGTTGGAGGTGATGCAAATGCTATTGATGAGGACTTTATGGAGCACGACCCTAATGTGCAGATGTCTTCAAACAAGCAAGTTGCTGTGAAAAAAGAGAAAGATTGATGTTCTTTATGTTTCCCTTTGTTATTTTTACATGTTTTGATGGAGTAATGTTTCCCAATATAAATGTTATGAAGCAAGAGTCATTTTAGTTTCTCTTTTTTTTGGGTGATATTTTGAGGTATGGATTATGTACTATTTTTTAGATTTTTCTAGATGATGCAATTAGTATTATGTTTTTGTGATCTTTCTCCTAAATATATATGCTGCTTTGGTATCCCTATTTTTGAGATTGTTTTGTTTAATGACGGTTTTTGATTGTTTGTGTTTACTTTGTAGCATAATGTTGTAATGAAGTTGAATACTTTTGTTAATATTATTTAAGACAAAAATACATTAACTAAAATAAAAAATTATCAATATTATCTTAAATTTTCATATTATGGATTGTTTCTGTCCATAACTTTTCAGTTGGTAATATATGCCTTTAAGCGCTTGCTATTCAACCTTTAAAAGATGTTCTTATTAATAACATAATATGTTTTCAAATTCTTTACCATTATATTTTGCAGCATTTGATAGGTTTTTATTACTAACACGTTCTAGCATTACCTCTACTTTGCTATGGGTATGATTAAATTCATGTGAGTGAGACTATTGCGCGTGATACATTTCTTTTCAAGCAATTTTTATTTCCATTCATTTATTTTACATTTCAATTTTGGGGGAGGTGCTACTAAACAAAGAACTTTTGCATTATTTTCTTCTATATGTGGTCATTGAGATGCATAATAACTTCATACTTGTAGGTCCATGACTTATTACATATTTTGAGTTTAGATGATAATGAAATAGTTAAACTATGAAGATACTGAAGTAGAAATAGAGAGAGAGAGAAGGAAATGCTTCTAAATAGTTTTATTTAGAAACGAAAAAGACTAATACAGAGTACATGTAATATAGATATTAATTCAATTGTTTCCATGACAGTTTACATTGTAATTGTACTGTTTACTTATAAAATGCACTACTATATCATTTATTAAGTTATATAATTTTTTGGTTAAAACTTTTAAGTAATTCAATTATTGTTATTTACATATATAAAATATTATGAGAAAATAATCTTAAAAATGAATTGATTATTTTTTTCTGTTTTCTTTGTGTTCATTTCGATTGTCAATTGGTACATTTGTATATTGTTCTTCTTTAGTATATACTTATACAAGAATAATAATAATTGAAAACTACTATATATAATTATGTGAACTAATTATTTGATAATTTTGAATTATATATTATTATTGAATAAAAAATATTTCTTTATTAACATGCATGCATAATTGTCGCTAATTCTATATTTTTAGCCATTGACATTTGACGCTGACGCACTGAGTCACGTGATACTAACAACATAACATTAACGAAGGAAAGGTGTTAATTTCTAGCAAGAGAACAATATACATATATAAGATAAGATTATAACAGGTTAACAAAGGAGAATTCCAAAATATTAATTTATCTCTTGACAGTACGTAAATATCCCCATGCATACAAGAAAAGATCGCATTTCAGGAAACCAAAAATGTTATATTAATACTAGGTAGAAGCAAATAATATAGAGGGATAAACTTCGTATGAACCTGTTCATGTTCAGTTATTCCAAAAGTTACAGACATTGGTGTTAATAATACTTTCCGAGGACCTGTCCGATCTCAAAGTTCCCAAAAATTATAGCAAGTTGAACTGCTATATATGACTGAACTTGATGCTAGAGTAGATCCTGTAAAATACGGATGCAGCAAGAGGAGAAAAAGAAAAGGCTCCACCTTCAAATACTAATTAAAAGAGGAAGAAAGTAAGAAGGATGAAAAGTTAAAATTAGAAAGTGAGTAATGTACATAATTTTTCACTTGGTGGCTTGGGACCCTTCTCTCTAACTTGCATCAATTCTCTTCTCTTCATCCTCTGTTAAATATACTATTCATGTAATAATGTGAAAGGCGGAGCTCCGGGGCACAGAGACCTTGATGCAAGAGTTGGAATTGCAGTTGGCGCCCAAGTGTTGGTAACTGCATGATCTGCTGATGATTGCTGCGGCTGCGAAATATAATACAAGTTCCTAGCATGATGATCATAAGGATCAGTTGTAGAGCCAAAGACAGTTTCATAACCACTATCACCCAAGCCATTATTGCAGCTTCTTTGATTTTCATTAGCAATTACAGTACCCATGGGAATGACGTAGCCCCCATTAGCATCATTAATGGAAGCAGAGGTATTATCCATGCTCATGATACTGTAGTGCAAACCAGAATTAGAGTGAAGGAAATTGTGAGAGGAATCAGAATCTTGCTCTTGCTTGCACCAAAGCCTTTGTCCATAAGGGTAGTGCAAGCTATAAGGCTGAGGTTGCTGGAATGCAAGATTAGGCCAGCCATAGTTGTTGATTCCTTCAGTTAGCTGGGAGTTCATGCTATGCTCGTCTGTCCTAATTTGGCAATCTACACTCACTTCTGCATGCTCCACATCTTTCAAACGCTTCGCAGCCCCACCAATGGGCAAGGTGCTACTCTCAAGTATGCTTTTAACGTCGTATCTACTCATGTCGAAGTTTGTAACGGCGTTCAGTCCTCGGAACTTGATGGCTGCAATATCATATGCCTCTGCTGCCTCTTCTTGGGTGCCTGAATTAATTAATGTCAATAAATAAATAAATACACACATATATATATATATATATATATTAATTCGTTTCATTTTTCATTATTGAAGTTGATGCTAATGGAGTACCACAAAACAAAGGTATAAAACTAGACTTGCTTACTGAAAGTTCCCAAATAGAGATCTTTGTTGCCTGCAACTCTTCCAATCCTAGCTTGCCATCTACCGTGTTGGTGATGCCTGCAATCAAACGATTCAAATAACAAGAAATTCTTTACTATGGATTGAATGGTAACATACAACATAAGCTCAATAAACAAATACAAGACAGATTAATATGGTATATCGTTGTTACGTTACGGACTACGTACATTGACCTAATTAGTTTTTTCCTTTAATTAGGCACTATGAACTACTGTTTGATTTTAGATTTTTGTTGGTTATATATTCGATAAGTGGATATTTTTATTTTTAAGTAAAAAATCTATTTACTAAAAGTATATTTATATTGTCTAATATATATTATATGATATATTCAAAACTTTTATAAATAAGCATAAAAGTACAATTAAAAAAATTAAAATACTAGCCTACCAAATATCATCTTAGTCTTTTTTATACACATACATGTCGCAAGGAGGGATAATCTCACCACCTCAGTTAGAACCTTGATAAAAGGCATTTCAATCACGAATATTATACCGTAAATTTTAGGTATAGGTAACCGGCTAATTTCACTCGGTGTAATTAAAAAATGTTAACATTTGTAGTTAATACTTTAATATTTATTTGAGAATCTGGTCACCTGGTTACTCCTCGATATATGGATGCACCACGAGAAAACCCGCTACTCTTCCTGCGCAAAAGAATTTATATCATATAACCAAGTTGTTCGATGATCCAACTTTAAATCTTATTAGGTATAGCTTAATAGTGGCATCTAACATACCTTCTCAATGACGCTACGTACTCTTGCCTGGTCATGTGCTTCATTTCTTCCAACTCTTTATCATAGTTGCTAATCTAAAATTCATTGATTGTTGGTTAAGGTACAAAGTATTCAATGTCAGAAGAAGGGAACAACTAATCATGTACATATATTGCATTTAAAACCATATCCTCTTACTTCTTCTATAAACAGACACAACCCATTAAATGAGGACACTTTTTCTCAGTACTAGGACACAAAAATACAAGCTTTCCTAATCATCATTGTTGCATGTTAATGCCAATGCCAACAAGGCATACAGTTAAACAAAAACTTACAGGAAAATTTGTAGTAGTAGTGGTTCCCCAGTATTTTAGTGCTGCTAAATCGTAAGCTCGAGCTGCTTTTTCTTCTTTGTCATAACCTCCTGAAAATATAAGAATCAAATAATCAAATTTTGGGAATAAATAAGAGTCCCCCAAAATATAAGAAAGAGATAAGAACTATTGATTGAAACGCTATCATATATATTTTTTCTACTCACCCAAGTAAACTGCAAGAACAAGTTGAGGAAGGTGCACGCCAAGAAGAAAGATTAACCGATTGAAGGGAAAGAGGATGAGATAAAATAGATGTTAATAAATGTTACATAATGATAAAATCCACGAAATAAAGAGGGAAAATGGAAGCAGAAAAATGAACATCATACGTACCTTGCCTTCCTTTGCGAGTTTGCCCCTCTCTTCTACAACTATTATCCCACAGGTGAGCCTCATATCTGCCCGTCCACCTGTGCCTTTTTTTTTTACAAAAGAAAAACCCCAAAAATTAAGCATGAATTAACTGAAATGAGAAATCTAGAGTGGTGAAATTATTTGAGTTTAGAAAACCTTGTTACACCACGGTATATAGAAGTCCTCTGACCAAATGTGTCAATGGACTTTCTGGGCATAGACTCAATAGCTCCATTTTGGGTATCAAGGGCGGGGGAGGTCTTGAGTTGCTTGTTATCGGATGAACCCGCATTCGGCGTAAGGAGGGGCAGTGGTGAACTTGACTGTGATCCCGTACTCATGGAAAGCGATAAAGTCTGGGCATTATTTCCAGAAGTTGCAGCATTACCACCGCTTTCGTTGTTATCTGACTGCGTCGGTTGGTTTCTCAGCCACGTCTTTATCATAGACAACCCAATAGAGCTAGTACTGCTTGTACCGCCACCGGTTGATGTTTCGGCCGCTTGACCAGCTGGAACTTGTAAAGAACAGTTTGGGAAGATGTAATCTCCGGAGGAGGCGTTACCGTACGCTGCGTGGTCATCATCGCCATAAGAGTGTCGGCCGAGGAAGTTTTCAAGTTTTGGCTCCTTTTGGTTGTTGTCCAGGTTTAGCACGGGCAAGTAAGTGGTGGTCTTGTAGTTCTCTGTGTTGCTTCCCAAGCCCTTTAGGTCCCAATCTGGAAAACATTATGAGAATCCTGAGAAATTTCGTCTATTATACACATTTTTTTCAAAATCTAATAGAGCTAAGGAAATAAAAACAAAACATACTTAAATATGCTTGGACTATGTTTTAGTTTATGAATCGAGAGGGTGGGTGTACTTCAGGAAATTAGTAAAAATATTAGCTTTCGATTTGTAATCATAATGTAAACTTGTGGCAGACGAAACAAAACCTTGAGCATGATTATTACTTCTGTTGAATGCTTCAAATATGTCAAAAGAAGGAGGGAGGTTGAGTGAATGAGCAGTGGAGTCAGAAGTGAGATAAAAGCCGCACTCGCCAGAGACATCAGTGCCGGTGATTTCGTCAGAGTTGAAGCCGAGTCGAGAGTGATCTTGATTAGCAGGCTGCGATGGAAGTTCTTGAGAAGAGAGAGAGAAACCCAACCAGTTCATAGACGCCATGTATATTATCACTTAATGGATGAGACTATGAGAGAGATCAGTAAGCCCTCAAGATCATACGCAGATGGAAAGAGACAGGAGCAACTAGCCGCTCATGCATGAAGTAGAGGAACGGCTAACGTCAGATGCCAGAGATCCCCATGAGAGTTAAGGGACGGAAGAAGAAGAAGAAGAAGAAGAAGAAGAAGAAAGGTCCAATTTTTGAAGAGAACAAAAAATGAACAATACTTTCTTGTAGTTGTAGAGATGAGAGAATATTTATACATCCTATATTTCTCTTTCTTCCACACATTAATAAATGGGACGCCTCTCGTTCTAGGGCACTTGGGATCTTTAACTCTTCAATATTAACTACAATATATATTGATAAGGGGCCATTTGGTAATAGCGCTGTAGTGTATATAAAAAATTAGTTAATGAGACTGTAGTCCAAGCACAAAATTAAGATCATATGAAAAGGCGCTCTTGATATACAGTGTTCTAGTCTTTTGTTCCCTTCTCTTCCCTTTGGTCAAAGTATTTGTAATTGTAACACAAAATCTCTCTCTCTCGTCCAAATATGCTTTAAAACTCCATGAAAAGGCACACGGGGAACAATAAAATGAATATCTATATATGTATGAAGAGTAGAAGTTTAAAATGTTAATTTGTGTGAGGTACATGGGATCATATCATAATACAATACATGATCTTTCTCGATCTATTGTTTATCCAGGTTTGGAGCTGAAATAGAATCCTCAATTATATAATTTATTTTACTACATATTTAACACAATGATATAACATGCTCAAACTCTCTTGGCTGGAGAAGATGAAATAATAATATCTGACAAAGTGTGACAAAAAGCCCACACGCAGCCCCCCTCTCCACACCCATTAATTCAAGCCCCACTTGGACATCAGTCATCTCATGTCAGACCTATTATCAAACTCCGACACCCCTGCTTTTAAGTTTGAGTTTTCTTATGAAAAATTCACTTATCAATATTAAATATATTTTTAAGTTCATATTTATTATAATTTAATCAATAAATTATAAAAATAAAATTTGAAACACGTTTAATAATTAAAAACTTGTCGTTTCAATTTTGGTCGCCTCTCTCTCTCTCTGCTACCAACAAACACCCATAACTTTCTCACATCCCATTCCCATCCCATTCCCTCCTTATCACCTTTATTTAACTATTATCTTATCGTGACTCCTAATCATCAATCTGCTCCCCCGCTACAAACGGGAGTCTCTCTTTCTCTCTCACAAGTGAGAAATTACTAGATACTCTGTCTCTTCCTCTCTCTTCTGTGCACAATCAATAATTCATGCATGACTGATACTGAATCCCCTTTATTTTTTCATTTCTTATTTGACAAATGTCATTCGCTTCTTAAGGAAAAAAAGAAAAAAAGATGGAGTGCATGGGGTTGCACCTTGCACCCCTACGCGAGGACACCAACCCTTGTATTACGGATTATTAATTTGTTTCTCAAATTTTGTGAAGGGACAGATCGGATGAAAATCTAAGTCCCAAGTTTTGAAATGAAATTTCTGAAAACTGATTTTGATTTGAAAAAACTAAAAAGAGAAGCAAATTCAAATCATTTGAGTGATGCATAATTACTGTTTCCAACACAAGTGGTAAGAAAAGATTAGTTTAGTACAAGGGCGGAAGTGGTGACAGTCTACAGATAAAGATTCATCTCGAAGGGTGCAATTGCTTACTGTGAGTTTGACCGTCAACAAAGGAATCAAATTAAGAGAATGGTAAAACACACTTTTTCCCAAATAAAAAAAGAAATAAAAGCCTGTTGCCAGCCCCACTCACAACTCACCGTAAATCCATCATTAATTAAATGACCTTGGTAAATGTAATTATGGTCATGCCAGACCAGCCCAACTCCCAAGTCCAACCCACACTCACTCGCTCTGAGATTACGCCCTTGTCTTTCTATGCCTAAATCGATTCATTAACAAATTACTTTATATTTCATTTCTTTACATAATCAATTTAACATTATCTAACACATGATATATGGTAAATGCCTTTTATGCTTGGTCTTCCCCTAAACTTTCACTTATCAGTTTTGAGGAGAATTGTGTAATATAAAGTTTAACAGGGGTCGTCTTCTAATTTTCAGGTTCACTTTTTCTCCTTCTTTTGAATAACTGATTTTCATTAGAATTAATGTCCATTTTTTTTATTCTCATCTTAGGTAATATGACTTGCACATTTAATTAAATTACTTGCATTCAAAGTTAAATCAGCAGCTGATTTTAGTGGCACAGGAGAAATTTATAGATAAACTTAATTTATAAACAAACAGAATATGTAAATTTGATCAATTATAAATAAATACATAAACTTGTTATAAATAAATTCTAATAAATTTTATATATAATATATTTATTTATTTATAATTACTTTTTATAAAATAAGTCTACCAACAAATTTCTTGAGGAGCCACCCGAAGAATTACAAGACAAAATATTAAGAAAGGGAGCAAAGTTGTTTAGGCAGGGTTCTGATGAAAAGTTGTATGTCTAAAGAATTACTCCATCCGTTTCAAATTATCTGTCGTTTAAATTAATGGTACAAGAATTAAGGTAACTATTAAATAGTCTCAATTCTAACAAAAAATAAGTATATTTGACTAAATTATCCTTATTAAAGTTAATTTAAACTCTTGTTACTACTCTATTAAATATAACAATAAATAGGAGTAATGTTAAAAAAATAACAATTAATGCTTCATTGGTAATGTAAAACGATAGATAATTTGAAATAAAATAAAGCTCCTAAAACGACAAATAATTTAAAACGAATGGAGTAAGTAGTTAGCTGCCGTACTGACTTGTACCTTAGTTAAATAAACTAGGCTGTGAAGCCTAGTGATGTATTTTGTAAGACAACTCTTAATTGATTATATGATTAATTGTACAGTATATAAAATGTAAAATTTATTGAAATTTATCTTGTGATTATATTTCAATTTATAATTAATATAATTTATACATATTTTATAAACTAAGTTTATTTAAAAATTTATTTATATTGCTTCACTCTTAAAGTAAGAATTAGGGAAATATAATATTAGAAATGTGTTTTTTAAATTACATCTGGATGTATCGGTACATTTGGGTATTTTTTAATTTTTTTTCTTCTTTCTTTAATTTATTTTTTGTATTTTTAAAGTTTGTTTCTACTCTTTTTTTAAATTTTGTTTACTTTTTCTTTACTTTCTTTACATTTTTTTAAGTATTGTGTTTTAATTATTTTTTTTGAATTTTTTGAATAAGTTCTTTTGATTATTTTTTTAAAAAGATTATAAAAAAATAAAAAACTTAAGAAATAAAAAAAATCTAAATATATCAATACATCTAAATGTAACTTAACAAATACATATTAGGATTTTGGATCCTAGGGCTAGTTAAATTGTGAATGGTCACAATTTTGTACACATTTTGATATATATTTTTTAAAAAATGTGTTTTTTTAAGACATCGTGATTATCGAATCACGTATAAATGGTCACGATTATAACAACAAAATGGTCATGTACGCAACATGATTAGATTCATTATGCAATATTGAACACTTATTTCATGATATGAATCCTATCATGGTACCAAGATTGTAGTCATTCATTCGTTTGAATAATCATGATCTTACCATATAACAAAACATATTAAAAATAATAATTTCATTATTTTCCCATCTACTTTCTATCTCTCTCTCCCCGCTATTTCTTTTTATGTTCACTCTGTTCTTCCACACACCACCGTTGTGTTAAGGGACAGAACAAAGACAAGTCATGAGATGTGCAAGTCATGTGACCTCCAGTTCTACTATGGTGGGCTCCAATTATTTAAAATTTTGATTGGCGAAATTGAAAAAACAACCATTATAGGACTGCACTGACTTGTTATATATATGCACAAGTGAAAGGCTTTTTTTTTTTCCTTTTATTTATTAAAGGAACAAATGGCTAACACTTTGAATTTTGAACTCCTTTTGATGCATTTTCTTTTACAATTTTTATCTATGCTGGCCTTAAGTTCTATTTGTCTGTGGAGAAAATCGAATAAAAACAAACAGATTATAATTTTATGTGAAAGGTTTTTTTTTTCTTTCAATAAATAAGAGAATCGATTGAAGTATAACAATGTGTACCGAGAAGTCCCTTCAATCAGAGTGGAGAGAGAAAACATATTGAGAAAGAGAAAGAGAGAGAGAGAGAAAGGAGGACGGAGAAAAATAAAATTATTATTTTTAATATGTTCTATCACGTAATAAGATCGTGACCTTTCAAATGAATAGACGACCACAATCTATCCAGTAATACAATGAGATCCATATTCCTTTATTTAACCAAATATAAACCAAGTTAAAAGTTCAAAATCACGGTATTGTTAACATTTAACCGTATCCAACATGCCTAAAAACTGCAAATTCTTTGCAAATAGAAAGAAAAATGATAAAAACATGAAGAATATTAGTGGCAAATTACACATGGAATAGAAGACAGTCATCAAGTGTGTGGTCATACAGCTGCAGCTTTCAGAGAAAGAAAATCTGAAATTTTATTAGTGTAGAAGTCTGGTTGTATGGAGTTGTTAGGATTCTGAAGCATTGCCAATGAGGTCACCCCTGACAGGACAAGAAGAGTTTTGCAGCCGCCATTTTGTCCAAACAAAATATCGGTGTCCAATCTGTCCCCAACCATACATATCTGTGACTTGAGAACGCCAAATCTGTCATTTGGAAAAATCACAACTGATTCAAGGGAAATTCCTCGAGCGAAATGTTTTGTAAGCTTCATTAGTTAACACAAGCAAGCCAATGGAATTATTTTCTAGCTCCCAACTTTTTGCCATTACACACCCAAAATTACCAAGGCATGATCATGAATACAGCAAAACCTAATGGTTATCTCAGCATAGGGAAACCATTTATAAACCATGTAACATATATGCCATTCACTCAATTCAGATTATTTATGACATAGATAGTCATTCACGCATCAAGAATATAAAATACGGAAATAGATGACTTTACTTGTTTGCCAGATAGTCCATCATAAAAGTTGAGGGTTTTCCAACAACTAGTGGCTCACGTTGAGTAGATCCACTGATAGCACCAACCATAGACCCCCCACCTGAAATCAAGTAGACATTATACTGGCTATTTGACCATTAGAAAGATGATTAACTATGGGGATAATAACAAGCAAATGAAACAATCACCCGCTGAAAGTTAACATTGTCTATACTCAAAGTTCTGCTGAACAAGGTATCAAGATGAAGCCTAAGAAATATTCCATGTAATTGATTCCGTTGAACTTTTTTCTAGCTTGTAATTTTTAGCCAAGCTTGGAACCGCGTATGTTGCTATTTTGTTAATTCAAACTACTATTTTGTCAATTCAAACTAACTTCTTGTCATAAAAAGATCCACAAATTTGCTTAATTAAAATTTACAATATCATAAAATAAGAACAATAGTAAGAGGGAAGAAGGTTGAACCTGCCCATTCCTGAGCGTCTGTGAGATGAGTAACAGCATCTTGGTTTGTTGCAATGAAAAGACATCCAGGGTTTTCACGTATACAGAGCGTTCCAAACCTTTCATCATGGAGAAAACAGTGATATTTAATAATTAACACAATATTTCATACCATTAAAGACTGCATTTTGACCACAGAAACCAAAAGAAAAAGATCTTGTGCATGTAACTATTAAAAATCTGAAAATGCCAGCATTTGGTTTGGAACCTGAATCCATTTACTGCAGTCCTTTAAATGGAAAAGGAATTATCAAAGGATACTGATAACCACCACATTCTTTTTCTTCGATCAAAAGGTAATAGCTGTGTCTCTAAACTGAGTGCATAAGTGTGCTTGTTATATGTCTGTGTTAGTGTTTGATATCTTACTGGATTTTATAGTAGTTGAAGTAGCGATCAAATCCAACAACAACCGCTCCAACCTAATAATGAAGACACTTCTTATGGATAGGAACTAGGTAAAATACTGAACAAATTGCTAAAGCCAAGCTTTGATAATCAATAAAGTCTGAAATAGAAGATCTTACATCCTTATCATGCTCCATAAAAAATCCAGGATTCAGCTCTATCTTTTTCCCACCATCGTCCTGAAGGAACAATGCACACAAAGAAACATGAATGTTCTACCCTTTTTCCCACCATCACATATGACATATATATTCAATGTTCTAGAGGAACATGAACCTCTCATCTAATCCTTAATACATGAATCTGGACTGCATTTGGTTTATACGTACTGTCTATAAACTGTTAGAAACTGTAAGTCTGGGCATCAAGCGTGTCACAACGTGTGATGAATATATGCTTATTTTCTGCAGGTAGCATCTGTTTTCTGCAGGCATATATGGCTAAATGTCCTTTCATGCCATTTATTGCATATTAAATAGAGTGAGTCTGTAAGGGATACTTTCCCTATATGTTTTATAAGCTTCTTATTTTCCCTTGTAAAGTACCCCACTTCTGTTTTTCTCCATCTGAAACTCCTCCACTCATGCATCAGACGGTGAAACCATTATATGCCATGCATTATCAGTCAAACTTGATTACAAAAAAAAAATAGCATTTCACATTTCCAAGTGATCAAACAGATTTGAAAGCATATAAAGGAACAATAGGTAAAGCTTTTGCATAACAGAACTCATAACATACTGGCCCACCAAGGTACTGATATCCAGCAAGCTCAAGCTCTTTCAGGATGCCATCTTCTCCAATGACATAAACCTAAATCATGCTCAACTATCAGTCCTTTACTTTCAACATTATACATTGGTCCAACTCCAATGAGTAGTCAACATTGTGAAAGATTTTGTATACAACTATAACATAAATAAAAAGATGATAATGTTCAGTAATATTGCTCAATAAATATACTGCACATAAATCTTGCAAATCAACAAATGGTGCGTTAAATTATTATTGATATAACAACATATTACAAATATACATGGGTTAACTTCGTTTATCCACTGGTTACTGGTTAGCCATAAAATCACTTAATCCATTAGGTTCAAGATATGTCATGTTATGCCTTATGGTATTCACCATTAGCAGTAGGTACTAGGTACCTCTCCTTAGTCTTCTAACATAAAAAATACGTGTGGTTTACGGTTGCAGCTTTGTAAAAGGCATATGGATAAAGTGACGAGCTTTAATCTCAAGAGTTAAGTGATTTCAATTTTCAAGTATAACCACAGTTATGGTAACAAATGTACTTTCTATCAAAAGCAGTAACAGACAGCGCACCTTATGCTGACAGAAAATACTAAAGGACTGAAGTGACATATTAAAACTCCAAAACTCAAGCGATTTTGGACATATTTATAGGAGTTACATTGAATTTACCCCAATAAATGTTTATACAAGCCAACAAAATATGGGTAAAAATTGAAGGTAAAAGGAGATCTAATGCAACTAATGGTTTGCTCGATGATGCAGCACACTTCCATCCACTAAGCCACTACATCCAGGTAAGCTACTTTAATCCTTTCCTTGATTTACCAGATAATGGTGACCTAGTTTTGTAATTCTTATTCTAATATGTAAAATCCAGAAAAAGAAAAAAGGCAGACAAGTAACTAATCAGCACATTCATGAATGTAAAATGTGTGGCTCTGAATGCAACTTCTTAATTTTAACTGATTATACTTTTTAGGTGAAATGAGCATCTAGCTTTGGTGATTATATAGTTAATATTAGTTTCAAGCATACTGCAAACAAAAAATATATATCTTACCTTTTTATCTTTTGGGAAATTAATGGACTTCAAATATGCAGCAGCTGCAAAAGATGATGCAAAAATTTCCTCCTGAGACAATTCAGGAGTCAAAGATTCGGACTAGCAATCTTTATTTGAATGGAAGAAGTGAAGAACAAAAACTGTAGACTAACCTCAGTAACATTCAGGCCAAGTGTCTCAAATTTCTTTCCATATTGTTTCCTTGACTTTGTAGAATTGTTGGTGACAAAAACTAATCTTTTGCCCTAAATAAGTTTATCAACAGTTGTAAAATATCCGTCTAAAAGAAATCTTCCTAAAATGTGAATAAAAGAAAAATCCAATTTTCAAAATTATCGCAATCTGCAGTTGTTTCAAGATCATAATGGGGAAATACAAAGAGGAAAAAAAAAAAAACAAAGAATAGCAAATATTTACACATGCAAGTAATTGCCCTCATTAGTACACAAACCTTTGACCGAAGCATGTCAAGAGTTTCTGGGACTCCTTCTATTAAGCTATCGCCTTTCCATATAACTCCTGAAAATTACGTTTAAAAAAGAAAACGAATGTATAAGAAGAAAGAAGCATTGCATCAATATCCAGGATACCCTTCACAAAATCCATCGGGTTGGTGTCAACAGAATTATTGAGATGAACTTACTTGAAACACTAATATTTTTAAAAGTGCAAATTGAGGCACTTTAATTATAGCGGAAAACTATGTCATTTTCTCAAAGGATGAAAGAGAAAGGTCAAATTATCAATGAAAAGTCTTCTATTAATATATGAAAAGGAAGAAATTTTATAATAACAATTGTTTAATGCGGATTCCTTTCCCCGTACCGCCCGTTCAAAAGAATTAAATAATAGATAAATTATAATTAAGCTTATTTAACCCGAGTGAGATGAATAAGTCCCACTTATCTTTTTATTTATGGACCCATCTATATATGCTGTCTTTTTAAATTTCCTATACAAAAACTAATTAAGGGCCCGATGATATTTTTTTTAAAAAAATAAATGATTATTTAGATAAGTTTAAAAAAAACAGAAGTAATAAAAAAATATTTGTTTAAACTAAAATTTTAACATAAACAAAATAAAAAAAAGAATAATTGATCATATATTAATAAAAAAATTTATCTAAAAATTCTTCTTAAATTATTGCATTAAAATAACTTATTTATAATAAAAATTCATTCTAATTGTTTTTTTTTTAACTGGCCTAACTCTTAAATGCATGTATTTATGAGAGCTCAAAATCCTCCTTTCTTCGTATTTAAAAGGAAAAGGCCTCCTTAATTTCCTAATTTTGATCTAATTCATATTATGAGCTATTTGTTTAAACTTATCAGATAATGTATTTTTTTATTCTCTTATAAAAAAAAAAATTATTTTTTTAAAGAAAAGTTGTTTTATATTTAGATACAATAATTTAGAAGGACTTTTGAAGGAGGGTGAATAATTTTAAAAATAAATGTTTCTCTCTCTTTTTATATTTTTACTTATCAAAAAAAGTTAAAAATTTTATGAGATTTTCTATATTTTTATTAATTTATTAATTTTTATAAATACAAATAAATAAATATATTTTTATAAAAACATATTACATTAAAAAAAAAATAATTTCTTCAATAAACGTGTAACTTTTAAAAGCCTACTAAAAGCTTTTATTATAAATGAAAACGCCTTAATTTACTGGGTAAAGAAAACACAACAAGCAAAATAAGGTAAAGAACCCTCCCCTCAATCTAGAAAATAACAAATTCCGAGTAAACAAACTAAAAATAAATTTAAGAATTGCTAATCTTTTATGCCAAAGGAAGATGGAATAAGAGAATGTACCGTCACAGTCGAAGATAAATGTCTCGACGGAGTCGATGAGCTCGTCGGCGTTCTTAAGTGGCTGCGCTAATGCGGGCGTTGTGAAAGTTCCCATTCCAGATCGATTAGAGTTGACCTTTGTTTTATATTTGATGCTCGCGGAATTGGATAAGGGGTTTCGGGCAGAGTGAGAGAGGTTGTTGAATCTAAACTTTATCGGACTTGATTCAAACCAAAATCTATGAGAAAGAGAAAAAGCAGGTACAGCATGATAAACTGAAACACTGCTACAGATTCTGGGTGTGGTTGCGTTCTGAAGCATCTCCTTTCTGATTGCAAAATTTTCTTTCTATTTTGTTTTAGATTTTTTTTTTCTCTTCCTTAGGCTGGTGGTACTTTTTCTGAAAAGACGAATTTTTGAACTCTTTTAGTGGGCCGTGTGTACGGTGTCAGAATATATACCACTCTGTTTGTGTAAAACGCTTTTTAGCTTCAAATAGTTTTTAAAATTAAAAATTAAATAAAGTGATTAATATGGAGAATATAAGTACTTTAGTTTTTTATAATAAGTAAGTAGATTAATATAGTATAATAATGAATTTATTAAACTAATATATTTACTTTTTAAAATTCCTAAAACATAATAATTTATGGAGAGTAGACAATGAATTTCAATATTATGCTAATATTACAAATATTACTGGTTAGGGAAGCCACAGAAGTAATGAGCACCGCATGTTTTTTAGTGGACGAGGCGAACGCCTTTTCGGATCATGTGATCTTATTAGGAAGGGTCTGAATTTTCAATGGATTAAATTTTCCTTCAGTGGGTAACGTGCACGATTTATATATACAACTGTATTTTGAAATAATATATATAGAGGAATTATTTTTATTTGTATATCTGGCACAAATAGAATTTTTAAAAGTGTCTCAGTTTTTATTTTGGATTGGTGAATTATAAGAAAATTTTGTACTTAATAAATACTTTTAAAATAATAATATCTAACAGACACTTAAAAATAATTTCTTCAAATATATAAAGTAAACAAATACTGAAATACTTATCAATTGTTGTAGTTAGCCAAGTGAGTGATGTTAAATGGGTTTTTTTGGGCCAACATTTCAATTTCTTTTGGTCATTAGGCCAGGCCCATTATTAAAAAACAAGCGCGCTTCAACATTCAATTGGAGCCAAAATCGCTTGGCGCGAAACACGTAAATTTTCCCTTCCATATTTATATTTACAAAATTATTCCTTATCACTCCGACACTTGCACAGCGAAAGGGGAAATGAGAGCAAATGGGAGCGTCTTAGGGTTTGAACTTTGGGAGGCAAAGGCATCTATCTGCGCTTATTTCCAACACAGATCTGAGATGACTTGGTTATCTGATTAAGGGTTAGTTTTTTTATTGGGTGTTGTTTTTCTTTCCCCTTCCTCTGGCGGGGGGTGGTGAGGGAGCGTGGAAATGGCAGATGCAGTGATAATTGATGTTGATGTTGAAGATGCTTCGAAAGACCGAAAAACAAGCTGTAACGGTCACTCCAGAAATACCCGGAAGCGGAAGAGGGTTACCTTATCGCTCGAAAATTTGAGCGCCCATGAGAAAGAAGCCCGCATCGAAGTCCTTCAGAAGGAACTTGACGAACTGTTTGGGTATTACAAGGAGGTCAGGGATCACAAAGTGGGCGTCGCGCTGAACGAGTGTGGTTCGAGAAATGCGGTGATTGCGGTTTTGATGGAAGAGAGCGAGCTTCCATTGTCGAGGCTTGTCGATCAGATTTACGACAAGCTGAAGAAGGTAGGAAATGGGGATATGCTCGAACCCGTGACATATTCGTCGGTGAAAACTAGTGTACTTTTCGTGGGGCAGAGGCTGATGTACGGCGTGCCCAATGCTGATGCTGATGTATTGGAGGACGATTCCGAGTCCCCTTTTTGGTGTTGGGAGGTGATTCTTTTTTCCTGGTTCTTCTATATTTGTTAATTTAGTGCATCTTTTACTTTATTTGGGTTTTTCAATTTAACCTCCCAACCTGTGCAGGAGTGTGTTTCAGTACAAACAGAAATTGTATTTTTTCAAATTTACAAACTAGATTATGATCTCTGCTATTTTGTTCCATTATTATTCCTTTTGACTTTCAATTTCTTTTACCATCTCTTAATTATATTCTGTTGTTCCCAACCATTTCTCTGCGACAATTGTGAGTGCATATGTAGTTATTAAATACACATTTTTCTTGTGTTTAATTTTGTACGCTCTGTTTCTACCTGATTAATCTGAAGCTCTATTTACACGTATTACTCTTGATGTTTTCAAATAGTTGTTGGTATATACTGTTGTTTTTTTTTCTTACTGCGTGCTTATCTTTATAATCTTTGCTGGTACATTGATAAACTTATTAAATTAACATGCAGACGAGGGATGTGAAATTGATCCCAATATCTGTTCGAGGACAGTTCACTGTTCGGCGTACTTGCCGCAGAAGGATCCATGAGAGAATTATGGCGGTTTCTGGTATTGTGTTTCCTTTCTCATGTGGCTGGTTTTGGTTATCCAGTGTACTCCAAACAGAATTAGTTTATCTATATCCTTTCCTTTGGAAGAAACGTGCTGAAGCCTATATGATTTGCAGTTAATTTTTATTGTTGATACTTGCTATGGTAATTTTGGGTGGAAATTGAGATGACACACACCCACATTTCTATTTAGTTCATATTGGTTTATTTTGCTCATGCAAGCATTGCCTACCTGAACATCTTTGAGTTATTATATTATTGATTTCACAACTCTAAATGATGAGAACAAGGCAGTGCTTTTATGAAACTATGCAGGAATACAATTGTAAGTGGCTAGTTTGTGTTATTTTGCTCTAAAGGGCTATATAGTGGTGGATAATTGTACTAAAATTCTATACTGTAGCATATTATCGGATGTCACTTAGAAATTTTGATTATTGTCGATTAAGTGTGTAAGCAAAGTACTTTATGAAGCTTGGGTATCTTTTCAGAAATGATAGCAGCTCTGAAGAAGCCAGAGAGTGAACATAATTACAAACATAGCTTGATAAAAGCATCAGAAAAGCTTGGTAAAGCTTATACTGAACCTGATATTCGCTTGTTAGTGGATGGCTTGTTGCAGAAGAATAGGGTTGACATGTATGTAACCACAGTAGCCCTGACATATTTGATTTTTCTTTAAGATATAAAATTGTTCATCTAATTTTTTTGAAAATTATAATTGTAGGGCTAAGAGGGAAGCAAGGCGAGAAGAGAAATTGCTACTTAAACAGTTGGAGAGAAATAGAAGAGAGATTGAGAATGGGAACAAAGGTGTTCTCAGTGAATTACAAAAGGAAATATTGCTCAGAGTGAGTGATTTCTTCTTTTATCTGTGGTGTTTATCCCCACAGGTGCTTCCTTGTTAATGTTTCGCAGACCAGCATTGGCCTTTTGAAATCATTATGATTTATATATTTTCTAGTTAAAGATTGCTGTTAGCCAAGGTGTTGGAGATGATTAATGAAGGGAAGTCCAAAAAAGTGTTTGCAGATGATGGCTTAATTAGGACTGGCAGTTGACTTACTAATAGAGCAATGTGATGATTGGCTTCATGAGACTTTATTTGATATGACCTTGTGGAGTTAATTATTATCATTCTTAATCTTCTATCATTGTCTTCATTTATCTAATGGAAATAGATTTCTCTTTTGACTGTTAAAAGACTGTCAACTGCTCAATTATTGCAGGAAAATGATCTAAAACTGTTGCAAGGGGAGGCAAGAAAAGATGAAATATGTTGTGAAAAGGATGGCTTTGAAAAGAGGAAACGGCACAGAAAGCAGCCAGATGAGGGTGACAAGGATCAACGGCGTCAAGAGAAAGAAGAAGCTGAATTAAGAAAGAAGCGTTCTTTACAAAAGCAAGCTTCTATTATGGAGCGTTTTCTTAAAAGAAGCAGAACTAATCCCTCAAGCCAGAATGACCAATTCTCAGCGAAAGCAATCACATCTGAATCATCAAGCAGAGAGAGTGAAAGTGTGTCGGGGTCAGTTACTCTCTCAATGGATTGTACTCTTGCATCCTGTAGTGAGATTACTATTGAGGATATTCGCAAGTAAGCTTCTTTTTTATACCATTCTGTTTATCTTAGCTGTGTTGTTGTGTGATCTCGAGGAAACATGTCCCACTTTGCAGATCACACTTTTCTTCATGGCGCTATTTAGGTGAATCAATTCGCTTAAACAGAAAACAGGGCTGGGGCTTACGTCAGAAACCTAAGACTGAAATTTTTAAGGAACTTAAGCTGACAGCTACTAGAGTAGTACCTCATCATGATGAGTTGGGCATGGAGAAGCAAGTAGACGGATTGGGAGAACGTAGTTCTGACATCATATCATGCATTATGACTGCAGATAGTTCGCTTCTTGAAGCCAAGAAGTGCTGTCATGGGAAACAGTTATTGCAGTTTGATAATAGCCACAGACCTGCCTTTTATGGCCTGTGGCCCAAGAAAAGGTTAGTTCCTACTTAATGAGTGTGTTTGGGTTCTATTCCAGTGTAGTAAGGCTATATCCTTACCTGGAAGTGGAGATCTTCACATTTTTCTCATCCATCTTGATCTTTGCTTATATATACATATTTAGTGACTTCAAGTATTGGTTCATTGGTAGGTTGGAATAATTGCAAGTTAATAAACATTCAATATCTGTAGTAATCTGCTTGTGCCTTAGTTGCTCATGATGGGTGCAGACTTGAGAACTTGATTTGTGAGAAATTGTTTGGTAATTGCTACATAATTAGGTTTTCAACAAATGATCCTTGAATTTTTGTAAGTCTGCCCTCAGATAATCTAATGGTTTAAATTATCTAATTTGATACAGTGATATAGTCATAGCTTTGACTTATTTCATAATTCTTGGTCCTCAACGTCTCTGTAATAAAACGCATAAGGTAAATAAGTATTGAATAAGTGGTACTTTGAAATATCTTGGTTAATTATTTCCTGTGCACTGGGTTTATATACTATCTTTAAAATATGATGCTGCTTATTTGTATTAACATTGTAATTGTCATTAGCATTTTCATTATGGAAATGGTAGGCAGTTTATGTATGTTTCCTGAGTGTTTCCTTAGCTCTGTCTGTTTGTCTGGTTCTATTTCTCACATGCTAATATGAATGTTCAAGTGTTACTTGAACTTTAAGGTGGATGTATCATGTAGATGCATCATCTAAAAAAATTGCTGCATAGATGCCTTGATATTGTGTGTGTGTGTGTGTTTGTGTGTTTTTTTTTTTTTTTTTAATTGTGATGGCTTATGTATGTTTTAATATGTATTTGTAGTCATGTTGTTGGACCACGCCATCCTTTTAAGAAAGACCCAAGCCTGGATTATGATATCAGCAGTGACGAGGAATGGGAAGAGGTACTTGGAGTTTTTCTATTCTATTTGGTTAATATATGATGGATGCCATCTAGTACTAACATTTTCAATGGTCTAGGAGGATCCTGGTGAAAGCCTTTCAGATTGTGATAAAGATGAAGAGGAAAGTATAGAGGAATGTTCAAAATCTGATGACGAAAGTGAAGATGGCTTTTTTGTACCTGATGGATATCTCTCAGAAGATGAGGTATAAGTTTGGTGTTTTTACAGTAATGAAGTTGCATTTAGATGTTTTGCTTTACACTGATCGGAAGTAGACGAACAATGTTATTCTGTTGCAATGTGTGCATGTGTTATGTACATTTTATCTGCCACTACAAAGGGCTAGCTTGTGTGCAGGGATCCCATGCTCTTAAATATCATCACATCACCTTGAGCATACCTTCTCAACTGGAATTTGTTTGCAAATTATAAAGCCACTCCTCACCAATTAATTAGTAAGATTTCATTATTTGAATGTAGGGTGCACCGATGGACAGAACAGAAACAGATATTAACATTGGCGGGGCTGGGAGCTCAATTAGATGTAAAGAAGATATAGAGAGTGAGGAGTTCTGTATTTTACTTCGACAGCAGAAATATCTAAACAATTTGACAGAGCATGCTCTTCGAAAAAATCAGCCCTTGGTAATACCAAATTTGATGCATGACAAGAACTGTTTGTTATTGAGTCACAATCTTAGTGGTACCCAGAAGCTGGAGCATATGTGTTTGCAAGCCTTGAGTATGCGCATAGTCCCTGGTAGCTCATGCATAGAAATATCTATGGATAAAGGCGATGAGGACCAAGAAGCCTGCCTCTCTACTGGTAAAGGTGCAGCTGCAAACTCTGTTATGGCAGCTATATCAGACTCAGATTTACCTATAATTGTAAGTTATGCATTTCACCAGGTGTTGATATAAAATATTCTTGAGAATTTTGTGGTGTAACTTGCTAGATATTATAATGGCATGCAGTCAGAAGTGAAAGTTAATGGTTCTGGTTGTGGTGAGTTGCTTGAGGGAGGTCTAAGGTTACAAAATCAAGATAATTGGGATGTTAATTGGGATTTGGGGGTTACTGCTATTTTGATAGGCAAATCAGTCACAATCTTCATTGAAATGCATGTGATTGTGGTGTAGCAAGCTTATAGCTATTTTACTTCTTTTTTTCCTCAGGTTACTACTATTCAGTCTTGTTCTCAGGACATAAATAAGGTGTTAGAGTCTTTGCAACAGAAATTCCCTGCTGTCTCCAAGTCTTTTCTGAGGAATAAAGTGCGTGAAGTATCAAACTATGTTGATAACTGTTTGCAGGTTTGTGATTTAGTGACACTTCTCAACCTAATTCCTTTTGATAGTGTGGAGAACTGTAGATTCCCATGTTCTAGTTATTTCTGCTAATTTTCATAATGAGTCAGCAATAAATGGTGGATCATAGATATATTTGGCAAGGGCCTAAAAGATATACTTGATTTACAACTGGGTATGATTGGTTCTGCTTAAACATTTTTCTGTCAAACTCGGATAGTAATATAGACAACCATACGGTTGTGGTTGGTTGTGAGACTATGTGTTGTGTAAATAGTGTTACTCTTCAAAAGAAGATCTTGACTTTGTTGGGAGTTTCCATGAATATCTTGACAAGCAGTAACTGGATTCAGATGAACCATAAGCTGATCCTATTGTAACCCAAACATGTTTCTGCAAAATGAAGTGAGCGTTTTTTCATTAATCAGGCAGGCCTTATTTGTGACTCTGATAATCATTGGGGAGACAGATGGAATTTTGTAATGTTTACCAGGCCTTGCAAATTGGATTTTCATCATGTTTGTCATGAAATGGTTTGTAGTTAATGAAAGTGATCCTTCTTTTTTATCCTGGACTCCATGAACAGATTGTTTTCATTAATATCCTAATTGACTCTTTCCTCCAATGTGCTTGGCAGTATGTGTTTGCTTGGCTGAAACAAAATCACATTTCATTTGTTTCCCGGGTCATTAAGAAGCTTTAAATGTTGAATTAATGCATCCTATATTAAAATGGTTGTCTTCTCCCTTTAAATCAAAAGCAAATGCCATTCTGATTGATTAACTTTTGATTGAATCTTAGTTTTCTGAATTTATAACTGCGTTATAATCCAGGTGAAGAAAGAAGTTATGGTAAAGCTTGGATTGGCACTTTACCCTGGTATGCACAATGTTAATCTTGACTACTTTTAAGTGCTTGACCCTAAGTCTTGATACAGTTGTTTCCACTTCTAAATTAAATATCTTGATGAATTGGCAGAGAAGAGTAGTAGGTGCGCGAGGAGTATTGCCACATTTTTTTCAAAAAGGTGCTTGCCACCTTCTGCTGAAAATGTAAACCATAGTGAAACTTCACTATAATTCGTGAAATCAGGTCCAGCTGTCCATGAACGATAGCAGAGTTGCACATATAATATTTGGTTACCTTGTCTTCGATATTTTTGGTGTTTTGATATGCTGTTTTGTCACATAATTGCATGTGTAATACTTTTCCAGATATTTATACTTGTAAAAGGTTGGGATTGATTGGGTTTGCACTAGATGGGCGTTGTCCCAACCTGTTTGCAGGTTTCTGATTAGCATTAGCATACTGTGTTGGTGACGTGATATAAATATATACGTGCATCTTGTCTACATTGGTGATGCAAGTAGGTGTAATATTTTTAATCGCTTTCTTTACCCCTCAATTCTTTTTGTTTTTTTAGTTCATGTGTATAACATGCTATTCCTATTAGTAACTCGTCATTCAAAGTTTGTATCAGTTTTAAAATTTAGTCTTTTTCATTGTTTAACATTTAAAGCAAAGGCGGACATCCTACCTTTCCTCCCTAAGATATTTTTTTCATGTTATTTATTTTTTATGAGAGTTACTCTCTTACCGCTCATGGTAGGTGAGTTTTTAATTTTCTTTTATATTTTTTATAATTTTTTTTTATTTTTTAAAATTAATTAATTTTTATAGTATAAATTTTTTAAAATGTTTTTGTAGAATTTTTCAAGTTATAAATGTTTTAAAAAATTTTGAAAAAAATACGAGATAAAAAATATTTAAATAATTTTAAAAAGTAAAAAATAAAAAAATAAAAAAAATGAGGGAACAGAACTCAGCTTCTCTATTTTTTATTTATATTATTTATTTATATTTTTTTAAAAAGTTTTTTGAGATGTTTTTAATATATTTTTTGAATTTTTTTATTTTTTAAATTTATAATTAATTTATTTTTATTCAAAAATTTTTAAACTCCGAGAGTAGCCACCTAATATTTTAACAAATGGAACACCATTTGCAGGATATTTGTCGTGTTATTTTATATTTTTTATCTTAATTTTTAATTTTGATATTAATTAATTAATTTTTATATTATATAAAATTTTTGAAAATTTTTAGATTATTTTAAAACTTTTTTTATTCATTCATAACTTTTTTTTCTATTATTTATTAATAAGTATAAAATTTTAAAATATTTTTAAAATAATATATGATATAAAAAATAATTAATTATTAAAAAATAAAAAAATTGAGACAAAATAATAAGATAATAAAATAACACAATAAAACTTACCAAATGAGAGTCACGGCCTAGTATAATAACGTTAGAAAATTGAAGGCACGCAATTTGAAACAAATTATCCAAGCACATCAGCCCGACAGTACTCGCGTCGTAGGGACTTCAAACTGTCTAAATAAAAAAAATTTCTAAAATTTTTTTTATTCCCAAATAGAATTATAAAATCTTAAAACCTCTAATTCTAAATCCCAAAAATTCAAAAAAACTTAAAACTCAAACACCAAATTAAGTTTGAATTTGAGGGTTATGTTGCTTTGGTTTTAAAATTTGAAATTTGGGATTTTAGAATTTAAGTTTAGGGTTTTGAAATTTAAAGGTTTTTTAGAATTTTTTTATTAATTGAATAATTCTAGCTTATTTAAATATGATAAAAATATATAATTAATTTAAAGTTTAAAAACTGATGTGGCATTTCAGGTGGCCCCACATGAGAATAAAAAATTATTGTGAGAAATAGTTTTTCCCCGTTCCAGTTTGAAAACTGTTTTTGTCCCCATTATTAGGGTCAAAAAGCCGGTTTTTTTCTTACAACGGTTTATTTTAATACCACGTTTGGGTTTAGTAAATCCGCCGACTGCAGCTAGTGAATGCAACTGCAGATTTGGAAAACCGGTGGAAAATGGAAAGGAGACGAAGAAACATCTCATTACCTATAATTAATTACATTATGACTATTAATAAAAATCTCATTTCTTTTCTTTTTCTTACGAGGTTCAAACATTTAACATAGACAATAAAAAAGGTAATCAATAATCAATTAGCAAAAACAAAGAAGAGTAATCAATCAGGTAAGACTAACGAATTAATGAATGATATATCCGATGAACAAACTTGGAAATTGCCAGTGGAGGAGGCAAATGCGGTGGCTTGGCACGGCTTGACAATAATTAAACCTGGAAAGGCCATGGCCAATCCTTCATATCCTCCTCCTGCTGCACCTTGGCACTCCTCATAGCCATGGCATTAACCCCAGCATCACCTTCGACGTGGGCATAATACTTCAAGAAAAAGGCGAGGGTCAAAACCACCCATTCCAAACAAAAGATCAAGATACTTAGCCCACCGGCCAATTTTAGTATCACAGAACCATCCTCTTCTCTCACGTAAGATTTCAATTGCCCAAGAAAATCCCCAGTTCTTGTAAATATCAGCACAGAAACGGAACCCTGGAATATGGCCGTTAGCACCGTGGCTACCATATGAGCAGAGTACCAGCGGCTAGTCCCTGCTGAAGCCGCTGCACATCCTGAGATAGCCCCTGCAATGGTGAAGACGTGGAGAAGGATAAGGAAGAAGCCACAGACAGAGGGAAGGAGGCGAAGCGAGAGGGTGAGGAAGATACAACTGGAGGCTGCACCCAAGAGTATGTAGTTACAGAAAAGAAAGATTTTGTAGGTGTGGCGGTGTCGAGTAACTGAGCTCGGTGAGTGACTGTTCATAGAAATACCCATTTCGTAAATTTCCGACGAGTGCTAGTGAAATGCTCGAAGGTACAAGGTTGTGTTCTTGTGGATCTGGATCGACGATGAAGAATGAAGCTTAATTGCTGATAATATAGAGCCAGAGGTCCGGGGGGTCGAACGGTCATGTATTCGCTGACTTGGGTACGCTAGAATATGACCGTTGGGAAAGTAAAGAGATCCGTTGTAACGGCTAGTGTAGTACTTTTTTTTCTTTTTAAAAATTACTTGTAACTTGTGATATGCACTTTGCGTTTTTTTAATAATTTAATAATATTTTACTCTTTGACCTTCTATCTTACTATTTGCTTATACTTGAAAATTTACGTATATATATTAGCTATTTTTATAATTTATGAACAAAATTATCTCTATTTTAAAAGACCATAAATATGAACATTTACTTTATTTGATAAATGTTTTGATCATTTAGGTCATTGATTCAAAATTTTCATTTTTAAAAAAATGAGTTATATACCATTCGTTTTATTATATCATTTGAACAAAATAACATAAATGAACAAAATGGTGACTATATTTGCTCATCTTAATATGGAATTTTCTTAAGCATTATAAACTTTTTGCAGACATCCGTGTCATGAATTATTTTTGATATATTAATTTGATACATAAATAAAAATAATTAGTTCTTTCAATACAATTAAATATTTACTTGTGTATTTACTTTGAATACTTAGTTTCACAATTAAATAACTAATTAAGCACTTACATTGAATATTTATATGAATGATTGAAAATCGAATCTCAATTAAATATTCAGAGTTCAGTGAAACAATACTGAGTACTCAAAAAATTATAAGTAAATCTCTAATTCCCTTGGTTTTTAAATACTCTGTTTTTTGACGAATATGTACCACTCGTGTTAACATGAAAAATCCGACCTTATATATAGGTTTATGCATAGTAGAAAAGCTTGACCTATTTCTTTCTTTTTTTTTAAATGCAGTTTTTTTTTTCCCGAACTTTGTCTCCTTTTATAAATAACCACACAAAATTTAAAATCTAAAAAATAAAATTCTTAAATAATCTGAAATTGTGAAATAAATCATTATATCCCATTCTTAAAATATTTATTGGAGTCCGTACTATACATATAAGACGTCTTATATGTATAGTCCAAATTTTTTTAATGATAATGTTATTTTTTAATGATTTTATCAATACTAAAAAATATATATATATTAATAAATAAAAATAATAAGATGACTGTGACTCAACAATAATAATAAAATTATATGTGTGAATATAAAAATAAAAGATATATAATAAAAGATGAAAGATAAGAGAAAATATAAAAAGAATAAAAAAAATTAAAGTGAATATAAAAAAATAGAAAAAGTTAAAAATATATTATAGAAAGAATAACAAAAATTAGAGAGAAGATAAATTTTTTTTATAAATGTATATTTTTTATATTATACTTATCTTACCCACACCTTTAACTATTAATATATTATATAAAAAATTATTTTTAAAAAATTATATAACAAGGACAAATTATTTACATAAAAAAATGTAAAAAAATAATTTGAGGTCAACCCTATTATCCGCCCCTGCTTCTTTGCATATGTCAAAAGTATCATAATTAAACATTTTCCTATTTTAAAACTTGTATTTTAAATCAATTTTCCCTCTCCTCTATTATTCTTCTACAACATCGTCATCGTCTTCTTTAGGGCAGAATTGTCACTATTCCATCATTGAGGACCTTAAGACCGCATGGCCAATTCATGTTATCAATTCTGTCAATTTTTTATTAATCAAATTAATATATGAACAAAATTAGAAAACAATTAATGTTTAGATTACTAAATTAAGAGTTTAATGTTGAAAGACGCAATGAAAAAAATATTTTGAGAGTCAAAATATCAATTTATTTTTTATATTTTAGACAAAAAAAAAACAAATTTTTGTGTGTATATTACCCAATCTTATATCGCCTAAAGTAACTTTGAAGAACACACCAGTGTTTCAAAAAACATCCTTGACGCTTCCTTACAAGTTTTACCAGCTAATTTATTGTCAAGAGTGTTAAAGTTGATCAATTTACTTGGATTTTATGGACCACTCTATACTCCACCTTTCTTTTCTGGATTTTAATGATAGTGGGATGACCTCTTCAGGATTTAAATACTCTTCATTTTGAATTCGTGTTTATTCTGATGACTACTACCTAATTAGTTAAAGTTGCCAAAGATTCATGTGTACCTTCATTAACGAGAGATAGTAAAACCCAGAGACGAAGAGGCGGAAATGGCTAACCCTCCTAATATTACGAAGTAAGAAAAAATCCAATGCAGTCGACGCTATTTTCAAAGGGAAAAAGATTTTGAGTGAGGAGGGAGCGAGACGATATGCGGGATGTCGAGACTCGAGAGCAGTTTTCCTTAAATTTCTGTTTTCGGAAAGATGATATAATAATTGCTTAACCTTGTGAATTGCAATATTGAGCGAGTCGACGCTATTTTGAGCGAGACGACGCGATTTTTTTAACATTAAAATTTGAAAATAGAATAAAACATATAACTAAAAAAAATATAATGTCAATTTATTTTGTATTTTAATCATGTATGAAAAAAATATTTAAATTTAATTTTAATAATTAAAAATATAATTGATATAATTTATTTAATAAATATTAAATTAATTTATGACTATTCATACCTATGTATATAAATGATAATAATTTTTTTAAATATAACAAAATTAATAAAAACTATTTAATAATTATTCATTATTCTTTCTTATTGTGGTTTTTTATTCTACTGTTGAATAAGAGACATGGTTAGCCGTAATTATATTTTTACAATTTTAAAAATTAAAAAAATATTTCATCTGTTTCAAATTATCTGTCGTTTTTAGAGTTTTATTTTATTTTAAATTATTTGTCATTTTACATTACCAATGAAACATTAATTACTATTTTTTTAACATTACTCTTATTTATTATTATTTTTAATAGAGTAGTAATAAGAGTTTAAATTGACTTTAATAAGGACAATTTAGTCAAATACATTTATTTTTTTGTTAGAATTGAAACTATTTAATAGTTACCTTAATTCTTGTACCATTATCTTAAACGACAGATAATTTAAAACAAAAAAAATAATTTACAGATTACCAAATTACACTTTCAAACAATGTCTATATTATTAGTTAATTGTTCATTATCGCCTTAATATAATTTCACTTTTCACTTCTTATTTTTATTATTATTATTAATTAATTATTTTTATGTCTTATATTTTTTAAAAATATTTTATAGAATTTTTTATTTAAAAAAAAGTAAATTCCAAAAAACTATAAAAAATTTCAAAAATTACTAAAGATAGAAAATAATTATGATATAAAGAAAAAATAGAAATTGGGAGGTTAAAATGTTATGTTCGTAGCATAACAAATGTTGTATTTTAATATAAATAAATAAAATTTTGATTTTTTTATTAAAAAATAAAAGTTTGAACGGTTTTAGAGTATTTCCTCAAAAATATATTTTTTAAAATGATATATATAAAATTTGTTTTAATATGATTATAAGACATGGTTATATGATTTTTGTAACAAGTTTATAAAATATTATTTTAGGACTTGTTCGACAGGATTTGAGTGGGATAAGGAATGATGAAGTGGAATGAAAAAATGACCGGTAGTAATGAACATTGTATACTTCTTGGATTAATTTCTTCCTTCCCATTCTATTCCATCCCACCATATTTTATTAATGACTATTTACCTCAACTCTCTTCAAACCTCCGCCTTAAAAAATAATATTTTTAAAAATTTAAATAAAATTTTATAAAAAATACTGAAACAAAATAATCAAAGTTTTAGAAAACGTGATTTGCAACTCATTAACTCATTATCTCTTATTAATTTGATAACTTTTTTTTCTTGTTCTGTTTTTTTTCTTATGAATGTAAAATTATGACACTATAATTTCTCCATGCTGTCTTAATATTTTGTTAACTTTCATATTATTTATTTTAATATATATATTTAGAGGCTATATTATATTAAATTTATTATTTTTTTAAAATGTTAAAAATAATAAATATTTAATAAATATTATTTTTTAAAAACAATGAGTAATTACAAATTTTAAAAATTAGTTTTTATTTAAAAATTGTGTTTTGGATATATTTCACGTTGAATTAGTGGCTAGTGCTATTACGTATTTACTTGAATTTATTAGTGTTTTTTAACACAAAAATATGTTAACTTTTTTTAAAAAGTTCTTCTACGTTTTTATCCTGAATAACCTGCAAACGTTGAAACTTGAATACACCCTTCCGCCCCTAGTGCACCCTCTGTCCTTTTGTTCGCAATCACATCCCCGTCCGTTGCGGTTTTTATCGCCTAGGCTTTGGCCACGAGGGTTTTACCCAATTCTCCCTGGCAATCCCTCTTCGCTCGTGTTCCTGGTGTTAGGTATTCTAACTTAATATGTATCGGTTACTGTCTCAATTTAAGAGGTGAAAATATTCCATTTTTCTTTTATGTTGTATATCCTCAAAATTTGATTACGTATCTCGTGAAATTGCCAATAGTATGGTTAAATTTCAGCTGACATTATAAACTTCTCTTAACTGGATTTACCTTTCTATATGCTTGTGAGCACATGTAATATTTCGATGTTTTTGTCCTTTTCTTCTTTAATGGGGACTGCTTGGGTAAATAGGGACGGAGTCTTACTATCGTCTTCAATTGCTTGATGCTTGTTATATTTATTTTTTGAATTCTCCTGGCATCTTTTATTCGATTTTCTGCTGGCTTGGTCTTAAATATTTTTGAAACTTGATTAACCTTTGGAAGAGTCTTGAAGTTTCCCATAGCTTCGGCAGTGATTTAGATTGGACTTTTTGAACCATATGGGTAATTTTGAAAGGCTCATCCATATACCTGGGCTGGCCATTTGAGTTCCAGTTAGCGTACTTAACGTCTTTGACAAGGACCAAAAGTTTTTGTGTTGATAAGCAGGTGTATTATCAGATATCTGATTTTGGCAGAAAACTTTGCATTACATAGGTTACATTTCATGTTGCCATTAGTAGCAGCTATTAATTATGAAATATGAATTAAAATAAGAATTTTAGCAGATGAAGGCTTGCCTGAACCTATCATTTGCAGTTCTGGACCTAGATGAATGCTGATTTACAAGTCTATTCTAATCTATGTTTACAAAAGTTTTTATCTTTGTATACCATTATTTTCTGTTCTTTGAGTTTATAGGAGATTAACCTTTGACAAAAGAGGTTTATTGTCATTTTGAGTATGATACAGCTTTTTGCATTTCCATCAAGTGTTTAGGGAGATTCCAAAGAAGTTATAGTTAGTTAGTTGTCGGTGGTTCGTCTCAACATGTTATATGATGATCACTTTTATTTGGAAAAGGAATTTATCTTGTTATAAAAAGTGGTTGTTATGTTCAATATTGTAGGTATTTGTGCTATCTATTCTGCTTTTTGTTGAATTTGGATTGAGCAAAATGCTCATATCTTCTAGAATTCTTCTCATCCCTTAGATATGATATGGGACATGGTCATTTTTATTGCCGCTCTAGCGGGGTTATCTAACATATATACAAAGGGATTGGAGAGCTTATTGTATTGATGGCTTTGTTTGTCTATTTTATGTTTCTTTACGCATTTGCTTTGGAGGATATTTTATCCTCCTCTATTTTTGTTACCTTTCATTCTTCTTTGAGTTTTTTCTTATAATGTTTCTTCTGTTATGCAAAATAAATAAAGAAATAATAAATAATGTTGTTATTTGTTGTAAAAGGTGGTTACTACCTTGTGGTCAGTAAAATGTTTTCTTCATCCTTTATGAAATTCTCCCATTTTCTTTTTGGCTATTGTAGCCATTAAATATTAGCATATTTGTTTGAGAAGCAGCAACATATTATGATATGAAGTTGTCAGTGGGCTCGGTACTCTAAACAAATTGGTTGTCAGAAGGAAAGTGAAGATGATAATGATTTATAGAATTGTAAGGAGATTATAAAGGCTTTATATAGCCCCTCCAATACTACCAGATCAGATGTAAGGTTGATAAGTTGACCTTGTTCTATAATCAGATTCTTATTTTCCTTTCTATATAAAAAGATGACTATATTCATCTCCCATACAATATAAATGCTCAATTGAATCTTTAAATCATCTTGCCTCTGATTACTGATATGTGTTTACCCAACGCTTCTTATTTGATGCTTTAAATTTTAACCTTTTATGTCATGTAATCTCTTGGTAAGAATGATCTAATTCATTTTCCCTTAATCCCAGGGTTTGAGTTAAAAAGACCGAGTGGAAGGGTAAGCTGGAGTGGGAGGAGACAAGGGGAAAACATGGATAGAAAGAGGTTGAGGTATTGATATTTGTTGATTTCATTCCCCTTCTGCATATTTTTTGGTTAAGATCTCTATAAAAAATTTGTACCAAAGATAGCCTCATGGAGTGCCCTTAGATTTTCGATATAAAATAAAAATTCACAGACTGTCCTCTGCCAACTTTTTTTGAAGGGTCAGATAATGCTCCCCCCTCTCCAATTAGCAGTTGAAATTCTGTTCGGAAGGTTTGTAATCTTTTATTCTTTTTCTTTTACTTGCCTCCCCTGTTGCACTAAGCTCGCTAATTTATCAATCACTTCTTCATCCATAGCTTGGTTGTGGGAAGTGCCTGTTTGCTAGCCAAATTACTGTCAATCTCAACTTTGACCATCTGTTCCAACATGAATATTCATTAAAGAAATATAGCACTGATACCCTCATACTTTGAATTTGATAATGTTCGGAAGAAAAGAATAATTTATATAAAACCTTTTGTCAGGGTTTATACAAGATTCAATGCTAAAAATAATCAAAATGATGAGACTAATCTTTCTGAGAAATTTTAGTTGAATGACTTAGGTTGGAAGTTTCCTGCTTCTTCTGATCAATCATTTCTTAAGTAAAATTTTACACTGGTGGTCAGCCTTCATGTTTTTCTAGTTTTTCTTTTCTTTCCATACACCAAGCCCCAGGTGGCAAGGTACACAAAGGACCCCATGGGTGTCAAGCTGAATTCACTCTTTCACCTCACCTGTATGCTAGAGAGAAGGAGAATAATACTAAATGAACCATGTCCCTTCCCTCTTGAGACATGGATTTGAAGAGATTTTCTGCTGAAACAATGAAATTTGAAATATCTTATGCTTCTTTCTGACTAATTCCTTTCATCACAGAACTAAAAAAAGCTGATTTTTTTTTATTCTGTTGACCTGTCTTACATTATGGTAAAGTTCAGTTGTGGTCATGTGTGAGCTGCATTCTAGTACTCACAGGATTCTGAAATTGTAAACTTAGCCTTCCCATGTCCACTGAGTGGGCGTGTTGCTAGATCTGTAGTTTATTGGCAACAATTGTAACCATCTATGGCTACGAAATTTCATGTATCTTTGGGAAAGGTCAGCTTTTTGTTGATTCTGACTTGTGGGATTTTAACCCCCTCAATAAACAATTATGGAGTAGGAGATGGAAATATTTTGCCATCAGGGATATTCTAGTTTTGACAAAATCATAGAATTATCAGTACATCTGCAAATTCCTTCTTCATCTTCAGGTGCTCCAGGAAGTTTTGGTTAGTTTGAGTTACAGGGCTGGGTGCTGAGGGTAGAGACAATTCTGTTTTCTAGAAACGTTCAACAGTTGCTTTAAAAGGTATGTATATCTTAATATCTACTTATATACCTCTGTCACTTACCTATTCTGTCTTCCAAGTTTCTTTCTTAGCTGTTTTTGTTGTTTTCTCTGATTATTTTTTCTATTCTTAGGTGACAATCTAGTCTTGGAAAGGGCCAGAGTTCATAATGATTATTTATTGATGATCGTTTCTATACACTGGCAATTCTTAGGACTGACAGATGGCTTCTAATAATGAAGAAGAGAAAACCGAGGATTACCTGTTCAAGATTGTTTTAATTGGTGATTCAGCTGTTGGGAAATCAAATTTGCTTGCAAGATTTGCCAGGGATGAGTTTTATCCTAATTCAAAGTCAACTATAGGAGTAGAGTTCCAAACTCAGAAGATGGATATCAATGGAAAGGAAATTAAAGCACAGATTTGGGATACGGCTGGGCAGGAGAGGTTCAGAGCTGTTACATCTGCATATTATAGGGGTGCAGTTGGAGCACTTCTGGTGTATGACATTAGCAGGCGCCAAACATTTGATAGCATTGGCAGATGGCTTAATGAACTTCACAGTAAGAATTACAATTATCACTTATGTTTGAACTCTTCTATATCCTCTCTCACTAATTAATATTGTTTATTCACCAATTATAGTGAAATCACTGGCACAAAGTCAAAACAGGGTTCTGGTGCTACACCATCAACGAAAGAATCCAATAAATCCAATTAGAACATCTAACCAGTTCTTATATGATTTTGAGGAAAATTGGAAAACATTAAGCAAAACCAAGGAATGAATGTTACTAACTGATTGGAATGATAAGACATATTCTTTATTTTATTGCCCTCCATTTTATGAGGTAAAAGGCCAAAAAAATAAAAAAAAGAATAAACTAGTAAAGTCTTTTCCCATGCTTATTTTCTTTGTGAGGTTTCTGATTTAGCAAATAGTTAACTTGTCAAACAACTTGGTATTGGTACAATATGGTCAAACATTCAGGCAAACAGAAATTTAGTGGCCACGTGGTACTCGTATTGCCATTATTGAGAAAATAGGGAGAGCAAAAATTAGGGAGAAAAAAAGGGACAGACCAAAATATATTATTGAAAGACTTCATGACAGTGTGTCCATAAAATTAACCCTCAAGTATTTATTTCGATATTATGACAGTACAAAGGCACTTATAGTCTTATACCCTTTACTTTGAGTGCACTACAAATAATTCTTTTTTTTTAATTTACAAGACTTTCTTAAATCCTTAATACCTCTAAACAGGGTGCACTACTAGTAGTTTTTTTTCTTAACCTACAATACTTTCCTGAATCCTTAATATTTCTTTAGATTCCCCCTTAAACTGAGGCTTACATAGCTTTCAACTTGTTACAAGTAAAACCTAATTGAAGAGAAAAACAAAGGACAATTACCTACTCAAATAAAATACTCAACCTTTGGCTCAAGAGCTTAAGCAACTAACACTCCTCCTGATGACATTCTCAATAAACAAGCAGCTCTCAGAATTTTACCACCTCCTTCCCATCAGTACTCCCTCAATATTTTCTCAACTGCTTTCATCAGCCACATAGTCTACAAAATGACCGCGGTACCAAAAGTTTTCAGCCTACTTCCTATGAGTAGCCTTTCACTTCTTCCAACTAGTTTCCACTGATTGGGTTGTACATTAGGGCACCAAACAGCTCACAACTCACTTACTAGTGCCAAAGTAAATATGCAACTCTCAAGGTCTCCACCCCTTATGACTCTACAGGTCGCACTAAGAGCTTTGATTGCAGCCTGGATGGAAAAACCAACAAAACAATACTAAAACACTTACCTGTAATACCAAACTGCCATAATCATCATGGTAGAACTCAATATCAACAACTCCATAGCAGAAAACTGTATCTTCACCTATTGAAATCTCAGATTAAAGAATAACAGACCTCCGTGAATGGATTTTTTTTTTTCAGTTATTTTATTATTATTATTTTAAACAAGATAGGGGTTAGGATTCAAAGTGGGTGATATCTGTACTTTAATACCATATTGAGAAAATGTGGACAGCAAAAGTTAAAGAGAAAAGGAAGGGACCAATTAAAATATATTATTGAAAGACTCTTAACTTGCAAGACAAAGTCCTCATTACTTAACCCAATATGCAAATAGACAAGATCAAAGTAATTTATTATTCTCTTAAATTGATTTTGTTTTCTACTAAATTCCTGAAACATCATCACAAAAAATGTATCATGTGGATGGTAAAATCTAAATTTCATATGGTCATTGTTTAGTTACTTTACCAATAACTAATAGTTTTAGGTTTTGGACTTTTGGATGTGTTAGCCTTCTCCTTGTTGTTCTTTTATAGATATGCATGCACATTACTATGTGTAAACCTTGTAATACACTGGAGTAATATTAAATGCTGAATAGGTGACAGTGGTTCTTAGTCATGAGCCCATTGATGGGCCACTTGTTTGTTATTTTGCTGGCTTCAAAAAGATTTGCTCACGTATATTTTGGTTTTAAAGGTGATGAAATGGGGATTAAGTGGACTTGTCTATTATTTAACAGCTCATTCTGACATGAATGTTGTCACAATACTTGTTGGGAACAAGTCAGATCTCAAGGATGCCAGGGAGGTGTCTACTGCTGAAGGCAAGGCCTTAGCTGAGGCGGAGGGTTTGTTCTTCATGGAGACATCAGCGCTTGATTCATCAAACGTAGCTGCTGCTTTCCAGACAGTTGTAAAGGAGATCTACAACATATTAAGCCGGAAGGTTATGATATCTCAAGAGCTCAATAAACAGGATGCTGCCTGCATTGGGAATGGAAAGACTATTGTTCTACAAGAGGAAGAGAACCCAGAAGCAGTTGTGGAGTCAAAAAAGGGTTGTTGTTCGTCCTAAGGATTGATATCATGTCAGCTCCAAAACACACTTTATTTTAAAATCCAACCAACCCTGAAAATGCCACTCAAGTGCCAAAGACTTCTTTGAGAGATTTTGGATGGAGTAGAAATTGTAAATGACGTGGGAAGGACAATGACAGAAATTATAAGGGTTCGGTTTCTGCTATACACCGCCCGCGAAAAGAGATGAATATAAAGGCTGGCCCCTCTTTATGTCTAACTTTGTTCCTGTTTGGGAATGTCGTACTTTCTGGTGTTTTTTAGAAACAAAAGTTATAAATTTATGTTTGATAAATTTTTTTTGATGGTACTTCTTCTTGTGTTTAAGTGCCTTTGAGAAGTACAATAGGAGACGAAGTTTTTCAAAATTGCTAATGAAATGCTTAAAAAACCTTTACATGTATTAAAAGTTAACATTATTATTTTCTTATTTAACCTTGTATTAATTGATTTCTATAACTTAAGATATTCTCTCAGTAATTTTATTACAATTTTTACCAAATTATTTGTTAGAGTAAATTAAGTTTACGTCCAAGTTTTTAAATTTTACATTCATTCCCCCTTATTTCAATTTATATAGAAACTTCTCTTAAAGTTCATAAAATTTATACTTGTATTCATTCTAATTTTAAAATATTTACATTCTTTTTTTATTATACAATTTTCAAGTCAATTAACTTAGTTTTTTGTTTATTTGTGATATATTGAATGAGGCTATTTAATTTTTTTGAGAAGATATATTTAATGCAAGTTTTATTAACGATTTTATTAATAGAGAAAACATTTATGTATAAATTAAAATTAGATAAGGTGTAAGTATATAGATTTACTCTATTTGTTAAGCAATATGCACTTTATAACAGTTCTTATCATATTTGTAAAAAAAAAAAAATTTCATGTCCTTTCACAATAGTTTTGCACAATTTCTCAAATGTAACCTTCGTTTGATTTAATTTTAGAAGCTGTCTTTTCTTTTTTTGGTGGTTAATTTTTCACTTCACCCTACCCCAACATTATTTTATTTACCATTATTTTCATAACTTCATTATTTAGGCCATCAAAAGTGAAAAAAATTCCACTGACAATTAATAGCCGAATTAATTCCGACTTAATTCTCCATTCTTTTATTATTTTTTTCCTTAATGAATCTTCAATTTTCTAATGATGGGATTTCTCCATCTAATAAAGCTTGTATAATTATGAATTATTTTTTAATTTGTTAGAGACTATATTTTAAAATAATTTTCTTCTCTTATGAAATTAATGATATTTGGTATTAATATTATTTTATAAAAAAAATATAAACTATACCAAAGACACTAGTGCATCGTGAGAGGAGAGGGTGGCCCCTTATAGGCCCCACACATGAGGGCACCCCTTTCACAATGCACCAGTGCCTCAGGACTTTGGTGTAACTTAGATTTTTTCTATTTTATATTCAATTGTTTATCTGAACAAAGACAATTTATGTTGGTTTGAATTGATCTAAAGTTTAAAATCAAATCAACTTGAGCCATGAGAAGAAAACTTGATCAAAGGTTGGATTTTAAATTTTTTTACATAAAAATTTATAATACTTTTGAGACTAAATTTTTTAAGATTGATAAAAAGTTCAGATGTAAACCGACTACGGGCCTAAGTTTTTCCGTCAAACTATCGCAATGAAAACACCAGGAACCTCCAGAAAACAAACATAAACAGGATAGAAACAATAACAAGAAGTGGTAACAAAGAACATAGAAAGATGCGATCCTTCACCGAAATGGGAAACGTAGCAATACACAGAGAACACAGTAACAAAGAAAAAGCCGCAGTAATAAGAACACAACGAGGAACACTAAATAGACGATAAACAATCCCAAGAAATCAGCCTCACGCCAATACTTTGGACAAGGCACCAACGCCTTTGGTTAACTTCTTGTTGGCCGGAGATACGTAGTAGCAGTTTATCAGAGTTAACCTCACGTTAAAATCAGATAGCCAAGATACAAAATCACTTTGCACAAGGAAGCAAATCCTCTTTTACAACAAAAGTAGATGATGCTCTAAACCTAGAACACTTGACTAAATACTGCTAAATCCAATCAGCCAAGTCAAACTAAACTAAAACAAAATAGTAGTTACAACTCAAACAGACAAAAGGAACTAAATGAATTAAATGTGACAGACAACTTTCTAGGTACAGTCAAGGTTATCCAACGTGGCATTGGGACTGCATCAAGTTCTATCAAAAATGCTTTAGATTTAATTTTGGGCTAAGCTACGTCTCCTCACTTTTTTTTTTATTTAAGTTTTTTTTAAATTTTTTTTTATTTTTTTGAATTAGTAAAATATTTTTTATTTTATGTATTTTTTTAAAAAGTTTTAAAAACTTTTTAAATATTTTTAAGAATTTTTTATATTTTTTATACTATTCACCCATAATTTTTTGACACTATTTATTCATAGGTTTAAAAATCTTAAAAAAATATAAAAGTATTTTAAAAAATTATCAAAAAAATATATGACATAGTAAATATTTAATTAATGTTAAAAAATAAAAAAAATTGAGATAAAAAATATAAAATATA
>JASKGM010000013.1:6829588-6853875 GCA_034509205.1 Ceratonia siliqua | reverse complement strand
CATTCTTTTTTAAGAATCAACTTCTCATTCTATAAAAGTCATTCTTTTTAAAGCACATCCGAACAGGCCCTAAGTCTGGGTGCTGAAAATTGAGTTCCAGGTGTGAGTGAACAGTGAACTAAACAATAACCAAGAGACACTCTCAAAACAAAGAGGGTGAATACTTTAGATAATTTCTTTGATTGTCTTGGCAGTATACAGTGGATAAAAATAGAAATATCCACAACTAAAATTACACGCATACCCCTAACTATAACAACTATTATCCAAAGTAGAACTTAATAGTCATAACAATATTAGACATAAAGTAAGACACTTAAAGCTAACACCAGGGATACACATAATACATATAGAGACAACACAACATTACAATCACCCATGATACTTCCTAGCTTTAGACTTCTTAGCATTAAACCAGAAAGATCACTTAATGCAATTCATTATATGTCAGTCTCCTCTGCCTGGGGAGAACTCGCCCCCAAGTTGTGGTATGGATAGATAGCCTCTTCCTGCTCATGGTACTCATGTAACTCTGCTACATTGAAAGTTCTTGAAATTCCCATGTTGTCGGGTAAATCTATGACATAGGAATTGTCACTGATTTTCTTAATAACCCAATATGTATTTTCTAGGAGGTAACTTGCTATAAGTCCCTGCTAGAAAACATTCTTTGCACAGAAATACCATCACTAAATCCCCTTCTTGAAATTCTTTAAACCTGCTATGTTTATCAGCAGCCAATTTGTATTTTGCAGTAGTCTCCTCAAGCTTTTGCTTCACTTCTTCATGAACTTTTTGCACTGTTCTACCATGTTTTTAGCTGTTGTATTCTTGTCTGGGATGGGAGGTAGCTGAGCAAGGTCAAGTGCAATCTGTGGGGGTTTAGTGTACACAACAGAAAATGGAGACTTTACTATAGAAATGTGGACAACATTACTGTAGGCAAATTTAGCTTAAGGAAGTGCATGATCCTAGCCTTTAGGCTTATCACCACACCTAATCAAATTTCCCAATGTCCTATTAACTACCTCAGTTTGACCTTCAGTATGAGGATGTGATGTGTTACTGTATCTCAAAGAGCGTCAAAAATCTTCCAAGGTGACCAAAAAATGGAATAAAAACTTTGGATCCCTGTTAGAGGTAAATAGTCTTTGGAACTCCATGCAAACAGACTATTTCTCTGAAGAACAACTCGGCTATGTAAGAAGCATCAAAAGTCTTCCTACAGGGAATAAAATGAGCCATCTTTGAAAATCGATCCACCACCACAAAAACTGAATCCACACCTCTCTGAGTGCTGAGTAATCCCAATACAAAATCCATGGACAAGTCTTCCCAAATATTGTTGGGAATAGGTAAGAGAGTATACAATCATGTATTTTGAACTTGCCACTTTGAAGTTTGGCAAACATAACATTTTCTAATAAAATTTCCCACATCCCTTTTGAATTGTGGCCAATAATACCTCTCTTCAAGTGAAGCAATGGTGTTGTCTCGATCCAAATGACCATTAAGACCTCCCACGTGCAAATCATTCATAGGTTTCTCCCTTAAAGAAGGTCTAGGAATGCACAACTAATTGCCATGAAATAGGTAGCCTTCTAGGACATGAAATTCACTAGCAGGTTGTTTATTGACACATATCTTCCACACCTCTTGAAAGTCTTCATCTGCTGGGTATAACTCTTTTAAAAACTCAAATCCAACAACTTCCTTCTTCAAGGTTATCAATAAGGCTGATTTTCTACTCAAAGCATCAACTACCAAGTTATGAGCTCCAGATTTATGTTTTATTACAAAAGAACATTTTTATAGGAAAATAGCCCATTCAATGTGCATGCTGTCCAAATGCTTTTGATAGCTCAAATACTTCAAGGTTAGGTGGTTAGTATATAAAATAAACTCCCTCTGTATTAGGTAGTGCTCCCAATGTTTGAGGGCCCTAACAACTACATAAAATTCTTAATCATAGGTGGATCACTTCTTTCATGTATCGTTAAGCTTCTCACTAAAATATGCCACAAGCCTACCCTCTTAAGATAAAATAGCTCCAATACCAACACCACGTGCATCACATTCTACTTCAAACAGTTTATCAAAAGAAAGGAGAGCTAAAAAGGTGCATTACATAATTTCTCCTTGATCAATGAGAAACTATTTTTTTGCTCTCTTCCCCGGATAAAAGAAACCTTCTTAAGACAATCTATGAGAGTATCAACAATGGTGTTGAAGTTCTTAATGAATTTCCTGTAAAAAGTGGCAAGTCCATGGAAACTACAGACTTCACTCACTGCTTTAGGGGTAGGCCACTCTTTAATACCCTTCACTTTATTCTCGTCAACATGCACCCCATGTTCAATTATAACATAGCTTAAGAATAAGATGCTAGATGTCAAGAACTCACACTTCTTGAGATGAATAAATAATTTGTTCTCTTGAAGTGCCATAAGAACCTCCAAATGATCTTGATGATCTTCCTCTCCTTTACTATAAGTCAAAATGTCATCAAAGTACACCACTAGAAACTTCCCAATAAATGGCTTCAATACCTGGTTCATGAGCCTCATAAAGGTACTAGGAGCATTGGATAGTCCAAAAGGCATGATTAACTATTCAAAGAGCCCTTCTTTAGTTTTAAAAGCAGACTTCCATTCATCCCTGGGCCTAATTCTTATTTGATGATATCCGTTTCTCAAATAAATCTAAAAGAATACTTTGGATCCTTCCAACATATTCAGCATGTCATCTAATCTCGGTATAGGAAACTTGTATTTGATGGTTATCCTATTGATGGCCCTGCTATCAATACACATTCTCCCATTTTCATCTTTCTTGGGAGTTAGTAAGGCAGGTACAACATAGTGACTGATGCTTTCCTTGATAAGACCCTTCTTCAATAAGCCTTCAACTTGCTCCTTCAAAATCTCACTTTTTTTTGGGCTCATCCTATTATGAGGTAAAATTGGCAAGTTAGCCCCTAGGATGAAATTAATCTGATGCTGAATATTCCTGGCAGGAGGTAACTGGCTAGGGATATCTTCAGAAATCAACTCACTAAAATCCTTCAAAAAATACTTCACTTTCTCATGAATTCCTTCATAATTTTTTGTTGAGTTAGTTCGGGTAAGGACTTGATCATCACTACATGCACCTCTTATGACTCCCTTATTGCCCTTTCAAATTCCCCTTCAGAGTGGGAAATAATAAGGAAATATTTTCCCTCCACTTTAGAAGTTTTGGTATTGGAATTACCACTCTTAGAGGGAAATATGGCAATGTCATAACCTTAGTAGTGAAATAGACAGACATTATATCTTTCCTTATACATGATGTTGACATCAAATTACCATCGCCTCCCTAGCAGCACATGTGCTGCATCCATATCAATTACATCACACATAACCTCATCATGATAATGCCTCCCAATGGAAATGGGAACTTTACAAATTCTGGTCACTCTCTCATTGGGTCCCTTCTTCACCCAACCTATCAAATAGGGAGATGGATGGGGCTCGGTGGGTAGCTCCAAGTAATTTACTAGCTTCCTAGCAACAAAATTCTTGCAACCACCATTATCCATAATTAAATCATACACCATCCCTGCAATGGTACACATTGATTGAAAGATGTTATGCCCTTGCAAAGTTCTCTTATCGGTGTAGAGCATAGAACCCTTTGCAAAATTAGATTGACTTTCTCTCCTTCTTCCTCTTCAACCCCAGCTACATTATATATCTCATCATCAAATTCTAACTGTTCCCCATCTTCTTCAAACCCTTCATTTGGCTTCACAAAGTTAATTGACTTCTTAGCAGGGCATTCATTGGATTTGTAATCCTGTTGGACTCATCTATAGCATTTTATGGAGGAAGTATTGGAATAAAGGTTAAAGTTCTTAGAAGTGTCATGGCTAGATGATTTATGGGTTGACCTGCCTCGACCATAGCTGCTACTAGTCCTTTTAACCTAATCATATGAGGTCTTAGGAGTTTCATTCAAGGAGGTTTGTGGGGCTTTTCCTTTCCCAACAACACTATTACTCTTTATCCATCTTCTAGTGTAAGTCTGTATAAGGATTGTCTTCTTCATTATTTCAGCCTTCAAAACCATGTTGTGTGCTTCATCCACACTCCAAAGAACTTGGAGCCTTATCTTCTCTCTAATTTCAAGCTTAAGTCCACCTAAATATCTGGTTACTCTTTAGGACTCATTTCATTCAGATTATTTCTTGTGGAGAGTATATTAAACTTAGCAGTATAATCTAAAACTGACTTACTCCCTTGGTTGCAACCTTGATACAACTAAAATAGATGTTGCTCATAGTTTGGAGGTAGAAATTTGTCCATCAATAGCTACTTCATTCTCATCCAAGTTATAATTGGAGCATTTCCTTGTCTCCTCTTGGTTCGTTGTAGTTGGTCCCACCAAACAGCCGTGCCACTTTTAAATTTAAAAGACACACACTTCACCATTTTCTCTTTCATTACCTCTATCATCTCAAAGAAACGTTAAACCTCCGATAACCAGTCCAGAAACTCTTTTATATGGAGATTCCCATTAAAAGTGGGAATATCAACCTTGATTTTGTAATCATCATGCCTCCTCGGCCTACCCCTTTGATTTAGTTCCTGATGAATAAGTATCTCATCCTCTAATTCAGAGTTACTATCTTCTAGCAGCCTGTCATTTCATTCAAAATTCCTCCTGGTTTCTGTTTGATGGTTTGGTACTGTAGCAAAGGGCTCTTGGGCCACTCCCCGACCACGTCCAGCCACTACGTTTAGGCTTCTATTCTAGTTTGCTCCTAGTTATGCTAATATATGGCCCAGATTGTTGATGAAACGACACTGCTTCTCAATGGCATTCCACATTGCGGCTTCACCTCGGGGGCTGTTGGGTGGATCACTTCCCTCACCTCCATTGGACATCACGCTTGGGCTAATCCTATGTCGGATACCACTTTGGTATAGATGAAGTATGATGTGAAGAATTCTTGTATCAACGACTGAGTATGGATGATGGAAATTAAGTTCTAGGTGTGAGTGAACAATGAAATAAATAGTAATAGAGAAAGACTCTCGAAACAGAGAGGGTGAAAACTTCAGATAATTTCCTTGATTGTCTTGGCAGTTTACAATAGATAAAAATAGAAATATCCACAACTGAAATTGCACACATACCCCTAACTATAATAATTATTATCCAAAGTAGAACTTAATAGTCATAACAACAATAGGCATAAAGCAAGACACTTAAAACAAAAAGCTAACACCAGGGATACACATAATATAAACAGAGACAATACAATATTACAATTATCCATGAGACTTCCTAGCTTTAGACTTCTTACCATCTAAACCAGAAAGATAATCTAATGCAATTCGTTCTATGTCATTCTCTTTCTTTCTTTTCTTTCTTTTTGATTCTTTGTTTTTGGAAAATAAATTAAGGAAGAATGTGAAACTCTTTTTGGATTAAAAGAATTTGAAGAGAATAAAGACTAAAATGTTTTCTGATTTTTTTTTTGGAAACTAAGAAAACAATAAAACAAAGTGGATGATTAGAACCCTAAAGTTGTTTGAGTATAAACCATATTGGAGACCAAAACATACAATTAAGTGATAAAACTTGCTAGTATGTGGGCCTGGGGAGATCTCAAGGTCTCGCACGTCCTTATTGGCTGACTTAAAGTATAAACCCCAGGGTCTCACACGCTATAAACAATAGATAAGAAACCAAATAAAATTAAAGTAAATTTAAACTAGTTGTTCCCCTCCTTAGTATCTCTCTTCCTAGATGCATGCTTATCTATGGTAAGATGCTCTCAAATTCCTCCAAATGATATAAGGTGAAACTTGAGGTCAAACAAGACAGGATAGGCATTAATTAGCATGAATCCTATGAGAGACAAAATCAATCACAAAGTACAAGAGGCCAGATTTAAGCATGCCAACCAATAATCTATCATCCAATTTTAATCACTAAAGTATCAAACAATGGGCACATAGCATACAAAATTTTCTACATTCTAGAATATAATATATCAAAAAAATGTGGTATTTAAAGTGTCAAAACAGCATGTTAAATGAGCAATTTAGCATGTAAATCTAGGTCAAAACATGTGGAAATTAGGCATAACAATTTAGCATGTTGAGTGAGCACTTTAGCATGTGGATCTAGATCAAAACATGTGAGAATTAGGGGCAAACAGATGTTGTTAATAGAAGCTTGGGAAACTTACTATGTTGTTTGGTAGATGAGAACGTCTTGAGTTGGGATCTTATACTTCCTCAGGCTAAATTTGCTTTTAACAGCTCAGTCAACCGTACCACAGGTAGCACACCTTTTAAAATTGTTTATGGATTTCATCCTAATATTCCCATGGACTTGCAGCCATTACCATTACCGACAAAACCCAATGAAGAGGCAATAGTGCTGTCCCAGAATTTGAGTGATGTTCATGAAGAGATGAAGAGGTGTTTAGTTGTGAAAGCTGAAGAATAAGCAAGTGCTGCAAACAAGAACCGGAGGGAGAGGAAGTTTGAAGTAAGGGATCAAGTGTTAATCCGTATACGGCCTGAACAGACAATAGCCAGAAGGTGACGGTCCTTTTAAAGACTGAAGCAAATAGGCCCTAATTCATATCTAATTGAGTTACCACTAAGATATGGTATTAGCCCTGTCATTAATGTGGAAGATATCACAGAATACAGGGGTGAGAAGGACTTAGAAGAAGAGTCAAGAGAGATACAAAGCTTCATTCCCCAAGCAGCTGCACAGTCAGAACAACCTAAAGAAGTTAAAGTTATTATCAACCAATCAATATGTGTCTAACTGCCGAGGAGGGTACACAAAATTTCTAGTTCAATGGGAAGGGCAATCTGAATCAGAAGCTAGATGGCTACGGGCAGAAGAAGTAACAAAATAACCCCTAACCTGTTGGACTCATATTCAGCAACACTTGACGGAGTCAAGTCTTGGGTAGGGCAGAGTATGTCGTATTGTGAAGAAGTCTCCAGAGTGAGTTCTGTTAATCTAGTGGCAACTGAAGGTGTGAGGTTTTCTCTTGCTTATATTAGTGTTATCATCACTGTCTGTACCAGAATTTCAATTATTTTGGCAGTAAATCAGATTATAATGCATCAAGGGTATATCCTAGAAAGAGGGAAGTTACATAAGGGGTTACTAGTGGACAGATGGCAAGTGGTTCGAGGGATGAGGGAAAAGCAGTTGGCGTGGGAGTGAGTGGTGGGAAACCTGCTATGCAGCAGAGAGAAAAGGATAAAACTAAGGGGGAGGGGAGTAGGAAGGTCATGGAGAATATTGGGTTGAGTATTGGAGAACCCTAGCTTCTCGAAGATCTAGGACACCGATTCTGAGATTTCTTTTCATTTTCTTCTGTGTGTAATTGTCTGAACAGGACATTGCTCTAATATTTCCTTGTATTTCTGCCTATTTTTTTGCATTTCTGGGTATTTCCTTGTATTTTCTAGTTGGTTTGGTGTATATAACAGTAAAGGTTTCTGGGTTTTCATCAACAATATTGCAAATATTACCTCTTCATAAAGCATAATACATATATCCACATCTTGGACAAAAATGCCACCATATGGTGGCAGTAGTAAAGCCCTTTAACTTTTCAACTTTTGAAGTACTTTAGAGCAAACCTACCTTTCCTACTCGTCCATCTCCCTCTTAAATTCTAGTAAGTGTCAAAAATTTTACAGCATAAAAACATATCACTCAATCATCAAGGTTCTCTGAGGATACAATTTTATTAGCCCAATGACGATATCAAACAAATGATAAGGTACAGGTCTGACATTTCTCGTTTGATAAACTTCTTATCAGTAACTATATTTCAGTAACTATATTGTTTCATTTGTTTGTTTTTCTCGCCCTTGGCACATCATAAACATTTTTGGTATATAATGAAGAATTTAATGTGTCCCTTCAAATTAGTCTCAGATATCTTAAAACAAAAGTACTAATTCAGCTATTATCCAAACTTAACATAAAAAAATTAAAACAACAGCTATTTACTATAACTGCCCTATCTGCATATACATATAATGACAGGGTGCTAAATCAGAATAGTACGACAATGTGACTATAACAATTGTTACAGATGAGAGAATAATAGAGTGCTATGCCAATCCTAGCAAAAAAATAAGTAATGTTCAAGAATCAAGACAACTACCTCTGTCCAGTGGAGCACAAACTAAGTTTGCATTGCATAATGGTCAATGATGTAAATAGTCATCCTTAACTTCTTACATATGTCTTCCTTCCGTGTTCTAAATACTCTGTTTACATGTAAATTTAATTAATTTGAGACGGAAAATAGAGTGAGTAAAGAAGCCCATTCAATTGTAATTACAAACCACATAACAGTAACTATTATTCAGGTTGCATTCTGGTTAGAACTCCAGTTATGCTTTCTGGTGTCAATGACAATTCAAGATTCTTACTCATTCATATAGAACTCCAGTTATAATGCATAAGGCCATTCCTTTCTTTTGTTATCTTTATCATGTAGTTAAAAAAATTGAAAATGCTGGAAGAGAAAAATAAGCAGAAAGCTTGAAAATTGTGGACTAATCAGAGTGAGACAGTCATGTTCTTCGACAATTCCATTTTCATAGGCAGCACGTAAAGTAGAATTCAATCAAAAGCTGACCATGGTGATTATCTCTAAATTACTTCAAGTGAAATGGAAACCAGCTACAAGCACAATTCACTGACACATAATAACTAATTCATAAAATAAGTGTTCCCCAATATTTGAATTCTATTCTTATATTACTTGGAGGATGTCAAGAACCATTTTAACCTAAAAGCTTAAACTGGTAGGAGAAGGCCTATGAAAAGTTTTATTATAAAACTTAACACACCCCCTCACGCGAAAGCCATTTTTATGCTTGAAGCATAGACAACTTAATTATAAAAAGTGAGAGCGGCAAGAATCGAACCCTGACCACTTGATCATAGAGGCTTTGATACCATGTTAAGAATCATTTCAACCTAAAAGCTTAAGTTGTTAAGAGAAGGTCCATGAATAGTTTTATTATAAAACTTAACAGAGGCAACATTAATTAGGAAAGGTAAGCCTAAGTTGTGAAACTTAGGATGCTGTTACACTCCATGGACTTTTAAACTTTTCTGCAATTACGGAAGCACATATTAGAAGAAGTCCATACCAATTTCCTTTTTAGAACAAAACGTGTAAGATTCTATTTTGCAAAGAACACTGCTAGATGAAAGCATATGTATGTTAGCAGCTTCAAACATATTACATATAAGTTGTTACTAAGACTCAAAAATGACTCTCAAGCATGACATGTTATAAATCTCACATTATCAGTTTCATGACATCATATTAAACAAATACAAAAGTTCATCATGAAAATTTTTGACAAAGTAGCAATGGTTTTAGCCATGCTTTGCAACTATCATGGCATATTTTATTTGAGGCAATAAAGAAGCTGAAAAGCAGGCAAGGGCTGCAAGGTCTAGGGGCTGGCTACCTTACCCAAAAAAAAGAAAACGAGAGTTGATAATATTGATATTATCTAATATAAGGTACCAAAACGACCCAAGCTCAATCTTTCCTACCAACTTAAATTCTCAGCTCAACCCATATATCTTTCCAATCAATTGAACGAACAAGTGTAATTAAGAATACTAAATAGCAGAATGTTGGTTACAGAAGTTCACATGCTAGATATATTCAACTTTAAGGAAGCTTGACAAGAGGGATCAATTGCTAATAGACACACTCTGAAATAGTACAATACGAAAATTTAATTAAAATAGCAAACGATATAGATATTTGATTCCTTAATTGAGAGTTTTGTTCTTCAATGAGATTCTCCAAAGACTTGTTTTAGTGATTCAGCCATCACAATGCAGATTTGTAATGCATCAATTTGTGCAAGACAATAGTAACTGTGTGCCATCAAACAAATAATAGATACTGTGGTACTAAGCAAAGGGTCCAGCCCTCAATCCTGCTGAATTTTGACCAATTTTAACACCAGTCACAGGCATGTATTCTCTTAAGTCATCTGCCACTATTCAAAACATGCAAACTTTGGTCCATATGAGTAACTGTGAAGCCTTCGAACAAGTTTCACTAGATACTTCTGGTTTCGCAGATAGCATATCCCAACAAAAAGGGAATTGAGAGACCATAACCCAGGAAATGGAGAATTGGGTTCATCTCATAGGCTTTTATCAGACTTCTGCAATGCTGTAGTGGAATAATGGAGAAAATGACCAAACCAAACAAAATAGAAAAAGTTAGCACCAACAAAAATGGCTTGAAATAAAATCTGGTTGTAATTTTCAATTTGATTCCCAAAAGACAAAGAATGGAAGAGGGAAGCTAGCTAATTTTTTATACTGATAATGCAGGATTCCAAAAACACATGATACATTCTACTCTTGACAAGTAAGAAATAAGCAGAAAAAGATTATTTCTGGAATAAAAAGTAAATAGGTGCAACTGTGTTTAAAAGTTTCCATTTTCTTTGTTAATTCAATACCTTCTTTACCAATTTGTCTTTTGGGCCTTACTCGGTAATATTCAACACACTAGATATCTACACCTTTACATGGATTGCACTGCAAAGTATTAGTTTAATCCTTACCATGAAATGCTTCCAACATATTGCCAAGCACACCACACATAAAACTGTCCGAATCCGTCGTTTGCCAAAACAGAAATTTGCAAGTCTGCTGCTCTGTTTACCACATAATACAGGTCTTTGAATCTTCATATCAAAATCATCCATTTTCTTCCCTGAAATTGATGATACATGTTCGTGGTAAATCCCTCTTTCTGCAGTCAGAGAAGCAATGACCAAAGTTGCAGGCAAAACCACAAAAAATAGATGGGGAAGAACAACCACCATAATATCAGGAGATCCAACATATTCATGTTTCCCCTTACCATTAGAAGTCTTCACGGCCCAGCCCATATAGGTCATGTATCCCCTATTGTTACCTTCAGTAAAGACTTGCCCAATAAACCAAGGGAATAAAATAAGATAGAATAAGTATCCTATCAAACCAAACCATAATCTGTGAGCCCTGCGAAGCTCCTGGAGAACCCATAATACACCATTAACGAAGCCTTTATTGACAATGAAGTTCTTGTAAGTGTATACCTTCTTTGGAAAAATAAGGAGAGCTGTAGGAAGAAGAAGAAATGAAAACAGAATAAACAGAGCAGACCAGAATATTGGGTAATATAAGGCAGCCCATTGAACACCCAAGACAAAAAACTCCTTCCAGCTCCATGAAAGCTTGACACTATGACCATTAACAGAAAATGGCCTTAATTCAGTCAATGTTGATCCACTCATTATGTCAATTGCTTCAATTTGAAGCCAAAATCTATCAGGAGATGGGTCCTCAAAGGCTTTGTAATTCCATGGAGCAACATAGAGGTCTCCCCTGGAGGTCTCATCAGCATGCCTGATCATATGTGCTTCCACAACTAAATCAAGATTTCCAGATCTGGAGTCATAGACCCTAGCCACGACTGACACAATTGGAGAGACAGAAAACACCAGAGCTCTTATTGCCTCAAAAGATGAAGGGACCACAGATTGGCATTCATACTTGTGATGGGATAGCGATGTCAACATGAAGCGCGAATCTAAAGGAAAAGTGGGCAATATAATTGTTTTTCTGGTCCCTGATTTGAGATCAACATCAACATATGAAATATGGCCACTATCAATGGATAAAATTCGAATGACTCTATTCTTTCTCCAATCACCCATCTCCCACTCCCAAAATTCTTGAATTGGTGGGGCTCCAAAAGAACAATTCACAGTACTTTCAAATGACATTTGGTGCATGTTAAACTGAAAAAACTTCTGCCAGGATAAAAAATGATGATTCAACCGATGATGCCGCTTTAAATTCTTACCAAAACTAGTATGGAGATGCCCACACAGGTAAGCTGATATGGAATGCTTTAGGAAAACATCTTCCAAGGTCCTTCCAGAACCTGAGGGTGCACAGAATGAATGAGGAAAATGCCCAAAGGAGATCTTGGAAACTGGTTTTTCTGACTGAGAATTCCAATGTGATAGTTCCAAATCTAGATCCAGTAGCAACTGATCTGTGGGATGCCCAAAAATATTAGTTGGACCTCGTATACCAACTGACGTTGTGCTGTCAACCCCAACAAAGAGATGTTTCCGCTCCTTATTCTGGTATGATGGTACACAGGTACGTGTAAATGAGTAAAAACAAGCTTCATAATATCAAGCAATATAAAATATCGACATTCATTACTATGGCTACTCCCAATTGTCTATTCCAAACAAAATATACTTCAAACTCAGTTTTTTTAGAAGTATATTTTAGAATAGGTGTTTGCTATGCTAGGGGGTTGGTAGCCTTATCACCCCCGGTTTTTTATTTTTTTTATAATTTTTATTCAAAGAAACAATTTAAAAGAATATAAAAAATTCAAAACAAACTCTGGAACACAAGTAATCAAAAATTATAAAATGTTTGATTTATTTTTGAATACTTGTGTTCTAGAATTTTTTTTTGAATTCTTTTAAATACTTCTTTAAATAAAATTATTTTAATTAAAAAAATCAAAAACAGGGGGTAGCCCTACCACCCCTCCTAGCATGGAAAAGTATATATATATATATATTTCTTTTTAACTTGAATATGGCAATGATTGTCTCAGTCCATAAGATGAGAATGTGGACAACACAAAATAATAGAAGATTGGATAATTCTTCACCCAAGGAGTTATGATGTTATTATACAATTGTGAAGTCAAAATCTTTTGCATCAAATATAGAATAAATATTGATATGAGAAAGGATGACAGCCCTCTGTTAGATGCTTAATCTAACAATGCAGGAAGCAGAATTATGATAACAAGGTGACTGAGAAAATGACAAAGTATCCAAGAAAATGAAAGAAAATCTTCTCCAATTCGAGTTACAGAAGGAACTCCAAGGGTCACGCTTCATTCACCAAAATCTTAATGCAAATACAGCACACTACTGATACTACCAGAATATTAGGATTATGTTACACTCATTACACATTAGCAAAATCTAACACTTACACATGCCTCATGCATACTTAATTCGCCACATAGTCTTCCATCCACTTGGGCCTCGTCTTGACTCTAGCAGACCAAGCCTCCATCTTTTCCTTAGGTGCACTGGCTGCAGTGGCTGCAAGCCGACTTGTACTTCTTGCCATGGTTGTTAAAATTGCGTTTTAACTCGTAAACTCATAAGATTTTACGATCCCCGGGTATTTTGCGTCAACTCGCATGTAAACTTGAGTTTTGGCAAACGCAGTGTAAACTTAGTTGAACTCGTGAGCTCACAGTGAAGTCGTGAGTTTACTGCTGATTTTTTGAGTTTAATTCAGAGCTTCAGATAGGCTCCTTTTGCATAATCCAATGACTAAGTCCATTAACCTTCAGTGCGTTGCCCCCAGCCTTGCTGTAAGAGGGCAAAATTTGTCCTAAAAGCTGTGTTTTTCAGCAGCAAACCCTCCTATCAACCCAGCTGTAGAGAACGCAGCAACCAGTGATATTTGAAGCTTCAAGCCCTCAGCCCCTTACTCAGACCCAATCTCTCTAGCTGCTTGCAACTAGCAGCCTCCTTTTGTCCTTCGATCAACAAGACCGCAACCACTCTTAATTTCCTCTTTCAAAACAGCAGGTAGATACAGATAACTTAGGTTTTGTTGTCTACTTGTTTTTTCTGTTTTACCCCAAGTTTATATCATCCATAGACTTATACACTCAATTGATTTACTTTCCCAAATTATATATAAGAAACGAAATACAAGGAAAGATAGAGTCAGCCAAGAATAGTAGAACTTTAGGAGTTAGGGCAAGCTTATGCACTACACTATAAGGTTTTCGTTATGTTATGTATGAATTTTATTGTATTAAAAGTTTTAAGACCTTTGGTAGTTGTTACTTGACACTTGATATTGATTTATGACTACTTGAATAGGCTATATAATTTATTTTTACTTTTTCTCCACTTTATGATGCATTGTAAGTATTATTATTTATGATACATATATATATATATATTTTTAATAGTTATCTATTGACGCATGTAAACACATGTCAAGTTTACAAGTTAAGTTTAGCCCTTGCTCACGAGTTTCCTTAAACTCTCGAGTTTGACAAACATGCTTATTCCAGGTCCATTTCTTGAATTTGAGTATTCTGGTGTGTAACAATAACCTCCCCTTCAAAAAGAACCTTTCCTCAAGGTTGACAGTAGGATAAAGCTGCCGCAAGGTAAGTCTTCCCAAGTAGCTCAGTCCTTGGTAGGCCTTCCCATTCCACTAAAACCTCAGTGTCATCCCCCTGAATTCATTTGTCGATAATGGCTGCATGCTTCGGTTGCCGCACCATTGGACACAGTGGCTGGGGGTTATTGGTTGGTAAGGGTCTTTCAAATTTTTTGAGGAGAGAAACATGAAAGACAGATGTATTTTACTAGCAGCAAGAAGCAAGAGTTTATGATGGGAACCAGCAAATATATAGACCAGTAGAGGATGAAACACAGTGGAACTTCTGATATTAATGATAAACATAAGCAAATACAATGGAAAACAGAACCAAACAGAGATATCTGGCAAGAATACAACAGCAGGATGTTGCTTCTCGCTTACAGAAATTGAAATAAACACACCAACGAAACAAAAATGGAAATCCGAACCTCCCTAGCTAGCTGGGTGCTAGGCTACCCCCTCCCTTACAAGCAAATACTCTCCATGCCCATTGATACAGCCTACTCCCCTTTTGTAAGATGCCAGAATGCATGTAGCTTGCCTCCCTCACTCGACTGCATGGCAAGTACCCCTTTTGCCCTTCCCCTTTCTAGAATAGACTTCTTTTATTGGAGGCCCATCATTATCCCCCTTAAAAGAGCCACCTAGTCCTCAAGGAGAAAGTCTAGAAATTGCTCGATGATTGTAGAAGCTTCTTCCCAAGTATTGTCACAGTCAGGTAGTTCTAACTACTTGATGAGGACTTCCTTGGTACCAATCATCAATTTCCTTACCCTCAATACTGCCTCAAGAATGACCATTAACTCTTTCTCTTCATTCAGACAAGGGGCAATGTGTACTGCAAGAGATCCCGAGTGGACTACTTTCTTCAGCTGCGATACATGGAATATTGGGTATATACATGCTAAAGAAGGTAGAGCCATCCTATAGGCCACGATTCCCACTTTAGCCTCAACCTTGTAAGGTCCATAGAAACGTGGGCTCAATTTCTTACTCACTTTCCTGGTCAGGGTTTGCAGGTTATGAGGCTTGACTTTCACATAGATCAAGTCCCCAACCTCCAAGGTTACTGCTCGCCTCTTCAGGTCGGCCCTTTCTTTCATATGGGCCTGGACTTGAGATAAGTTGTCCTTCAACTCGTCCAGGATCCGATTGCGATCTCAGATATGGACATTGACCTCCTCCATGCGGAACATCACAAAGTCTGAGGAGAGTGGGTGGGTCATGACCATATAAAGCTTGAAAAGGAGTCATCCCTGCTGCATGTTGATACCTGGTATTGTACCAGTTTTCAGCTCAAGGGATCCAAGAGGCCCACTGCTTAGGTTTATCCCCAGTAAAACATCGTAAGTAAGTCTCGATGCATCAGTTCACCACTTCTATTTGGCTATCTGTTTGTGGATGATAGGTTGAGCTCATTCTAAGTTCAGTTCCAACTCTTGCCACAACTGGCTGACAAATACCCTATCACGGTCAGAAACTATAAACCTTAGGAAGCCATGTAGCTTGACTACCTCTCTAATGAACACAGCTGCTACTTCTTTAGCTATGAAGGGATGAACTAATAAGATGAAATGCCCATACTTGGTCAGCCTATCTATTACCACGAGAATCATATCCTTGTCATTTGATTTAGGCAATCCGCATATAAAATACATGCTGATGTCCTCCCAAACTTGTGAGGGGATAGGTAAAAGTTGTAATAAACCTGCAGGCAACATGGCTTAGTATTTACTAGTCTAACAAACATCACATTCGGCCATAAATTTCTAGACATCTTTCTTCATTCCTTCCCAATAAAATAGTCCAAACTGACTCTTGTACGTTCTCAAGAAATTGCAGTGGCCCCCCCATTGGAGAGACATGGAATTCATGCAGTGATGATTGGATCCGTGGCAATCCCCTTGGTATCATCAACCTCCTCTGAATAAAAGGTGACCCTTGTGTATGGAATAATCCAGTTGGCTCATAGGATCAATTACCAGCTAATGGATAATATTTGACATCTTATCTTGGCGCACTTCCACCTCAAGTTTGTCCCAATCTTCACAAAATGTCATAGTAATTACCCCTAGTTCTGGGGGGTTCCTCTCTTCTAGACAAAGCATCTATATTCCCATTTTCCTTGTTGGGTTTATACTAGATCGTGAATTTGTATCCAAGTAATTTTGCTGCCCATCGTTGTTGTTTCATGCTCATAACTCATTGCTCGAGCAAGTATTTCAAACATTTCGGTCCGTTCTGTTAATAAAGTGGTTGCCAAATAGGTAATGTTGCAACTTCTGAACTGCAAACACAATGGCCATAAGTTCCCTCTCATAGACTGAGCTTCTCTTTTCCTTGTCAGAGAGCTTCTGACTTAAGTAGGCAACAGGGCGCCCCTCTTGATCAGTACTGCCCCGATTCCCCCACTTGAAGCATCTGTCTCTATCTCAAATGGTTTTGAGAAATTTAGCATTACCAAAACTGGTGCCTCACTCATGGCCTATTTCAGGGCCTCCAGTTCCCTTTGGGCTACCCACGCAAGCTCTTAAATCCTTCAAGGTGGGCCAACTGAGCATAGCCTCAATCTTAGTATGGTCTGGTTGAACCCCTTCAACAGATATGATGTGGCCCAAGTATTCTAGTTTCCATTGTCTGAACAAGCACTTTCTAATGGTCAAGTAAAGGATATAGTTCAAAAAATTCTTCAATATTACACAACCAATCCAAGAAAGCATCAGGATCTAACCTACCATCAAACCCAAGGGCATTAATTTTAATTCTCTTGAGGACATCAATATCCTCATTATTATTCCTAGGTGCATTTCCATTAGCTGTATGTAGGTTTCGCTCCTGGTAAGGAATACAGGCTCTCTGGTATGTCATAGGTCATCTTCATATTCATCAATGTCCTGAAAGTTATGTCTAGGACTCTAGGACCCATGGGAACGACCATCAGGGGGTACTCCTCTATTGGTAACTTTCTAGCCTAAATTGCTAGTGGATATATGGTACTGATTAGCCTTTAAAGCTTCAAATTAACGATTAATTTGACTCAAGGTATTCATTATGACTGAACAATGTCTCCTAATGTTAACATTCCCTGTAGCTTTTTGTAGGTCAAGTATGTAGTTTTGTATCTTGTCTGTGCTGCGATTGATATGGTTTAAGTCTTTTTGCAAGTCATGAACGGTCATAAAACAAGAAACAAAAGGAAAAGGAAGTGAAAAGCTAGCAAATAGATGATGTCGACTACACCACGCAGAACATTGATATTTATAAACTACCCTCAAAACAAAGTAGATATAAGAATAAAAATGTCATAACTATGTTTTGGTAGGTGCAACTTGGTCTAACAAAAGAAAGATAAAAGGTTTTGAATTTAAATAGGTAAGGAACTGTATCCAAAGAAATAATAGATAAAAAGGATCAACACTTTACTAGCTAACCTGAACTGATAAGAAAATTAGAAGGATTTTAAAGAGAAGACACATACCTTAGGAAGCCAAAAATTGAAAATTTAAAGCCAAACCTTAACTAGAGGTCCCAAATTGCAACAACAAACCCCAAAAATGAACTCAGGAAGCCCAAAAAACCTAGGAAAATGGTCTGGAATGCGAAATAGGGCTGAAACATGGTCTACCACGTGCTAGTGCATGGGGGCACATGCCCCCGACAGATGACGGCAAGATTCTGGCCCTTGGGTCGTCGGCATGCTCTAGAGCTATAAGCGGGGTCCAAGTTGGACAACAGCAATATTGAACCTAGGTAGATCAGGCCATACTATATGTGATGGCTTGCTCAATTTATGGAGATCACGAAGTCGGTGGTATTCGAACAGTAACGAGTAGCAATGACGTAGTCGAACAAGGTTCTGTTACCAACTTGGTGCAAAACCAAAATAAAACTCAAATTATGTTTAATCAATAAGAAAAGGTGATGGTGACAAGTAATTAAAGGCAAAGGCACTAGTTAAGAAGCCCTAATGCAAGTAAGAAACTTAAATATGGGCTGACATAGTTTAAGCCCAAAAGTCATTATTTAAATCCCTAAGTAAACCCTAATTCCCAAAATCAAAAGCCTAATTACTAAAATCAAAAACCCTAAACATTAAAATAAATTCAAAACTTGGTAGAGAAGCATCTGCATCAAAAAGGCATCTAAAAACACCTCAGTTAAACGTACCCAGTTCCCCTTAACCATCCACTAGTACCAAGCATAAGTTGGACTAGTCAAATGTAATGCAGCCACTTTGATTCTTTGATCAGCAGGAGTAGCATAAAAATTCAAAAATTCCCAGATCTTAAACATCCATTCATCAGCATCAATACCATCAAATCTGGGAATCTCAAATTTCAACCCTTTCAAAAACTGCCTGATGACTTACAGGATATTGTTGATCATTCCTTACTTATTCCCAGCTTCCCTGTGATGAGCAGGTTGATGACTAGAGTGCCATTACTAATGGCCGGATGATCCTTCAATTGGCAGACTAGGTTAGTGAGGTCGGCCAAAGATGTTTCGAAGTTGGTGAATTGAGCATCGGTAGCATCTGATTCTCGTAAGTGTATTTTGGTGTTGCACTAGATAATCCACTTAAATTTCAATTTTACATCTTATATTTTTGTGCTTTTTTAGAAACTTGTAAAGTTTAATACCCACTTGTTAGACCCCAGGGGTATTAGGGGTCTTTAGGAATAAAGGAAAAGGGCAATTATAAGAGAAGGAAAGAAGAGCAACTAAGATAAGGGTAGAGGTTTGTGACAGTTACAAGTGGTTAATCTAAAAGAGATAAATGCAAGGGAGAAAAGAGAGGGGGCAAGAAAATATTTGAATAGAGATTTAAGGGAGTGGCTAGCATACTCCAAATGCTAGGGTGTCCTGTGTGTTCCAAGTTATCTTGTATTCGGTGTGTTTCAGTAGGTTGATGTGATTTGTGTCTTACTCTATTATTTACTTTCTGTGTGGAATAGTATGAGTGAAAAGTAATGTTATTTGTACCTCACTTTTTTCTACACCTCTATTACGCCTCCACTTTTAACCATTGATATATTATAAAACGATGATCATGATAGATGATAGGTAATAATATTAAATATCAATGGTTAAAAGTAGAGGTGTAAGAGAGGTGTAGAAAAAACTGGTGTACAAATAACATTACTCATGAGTGAATAGTGTAGGAGTAGTTCTGTGTAGTAGAGTGACTGGTTCCTGTATTGTAACTCTGTTTAACATTAATACTATATCAATTCAGTATTATACCTGTCGCATCTGGGTTGGTTCCCAACAGTTTGGTATCAGAGCATAAGATTCGGATGGAAGGGACAACAGAAGGTAGAGTTGAACAGTTGGAGAAAGGAGTGGAAGAACAAGGGCATGAAATAGGAGAATTAAGGCATGAAATGAAGGCCATCCAGGGCTTAATGGTGGAAATCAGAGAATACATGGCAAATATATGTGCGAACAGGAAATTTGGAGGAGCCAAGGAGAGGGAGAGCAACGAGAGGATGAAGGCTGCATTTAAGAAGGAATTTGAAGAAAGTGTGAAGGCCCGCAAGGAAGCTGAAGGAAAGGGAAAGCAGAAGTGCCGTTGGTGGAGGAAGCAAAAGTGCTGTTGAAGGAGGAAGCAGAAGGGCCGTTGAAGGAGGAAGTAGAACCGCCGTTGCTGGTGGAAATAGAACTGTGGTTGAAGGAGGATGTAGAATCACTTCTGAAACTGCCATTGCTGGTGAAGACAAATCTTCGGTTGAAGGAGGAGCCAGTTCAGCATCAGAAATGGGCATGGGTTACCAAGTCATAGAAGAAGATTAGGGTTGTTACAAAACTGACTTGGCCCAACACCCTAGTTCATGTGTTAACATTGGCCCGAAACAAAGGAAAAAAGAGATGGGTAAAGGAAAAACACGGGTTGAATGGCATCCTAAGGGGATTGGGTATAATGGAGACTTAGGCCTGGCTGTAAACTCAAACATAGTTATTGGATAGTGGAAATTGAGCCGAAATAGTGCAATAACTATAATCCAACAGGGGGTCATGAGGTCCAACCCTACCAGTAGAGCAAAAGTGATGGCAAGGAACAAATCATTTGACGGTACTGCAAATCCACACCTGGGTTGGGCTACCATAGTTGCTTCTGGAATTGATGGACTACAAAATTTCACCTAGAGGACAAGGTAAAAGTGCAAGGGGGTAATGTTAGACCCCAGGAGTATTTTTAGAAAGGTATTTTAGGAAAGGAAAAGGACAGTTGTAAGAGAGGGAAAGAGGAACATTTGAGATCAGGATAAAGGTTTGTGACAGTTACAAGTGGTTAATCTGAAAGAGATAAATGCAAGGGAGAAAAGAGAGGGGGCAGGCAAATATTTGAATAGGGATTTGGGAGAGTGGCTAGCATACCCTGAATGCTTGGGTGTCCTGTGTGTTCCAAGTTATCTTGTATTCTGTGTGTTACAGTAGGTTGATGTGATTTGTGGCTCACTCTGTTATTTACTTTCTGTGTGGAATAGTATGAGTGAATTGTGTAAGAGTAGTTCTGTGTAGTAGAGTGACTGGTTCCTGTGTTGTAACTCTGTTTAACATAAATAATATATCAATTCAGCATTATATCTGTGGCATCTAGGTTGGTTTCCAACACCACTATACATATGTTTTAAGGGAAGGGGATAATCACTTAATATCGCTCTTCAATTGAAACAAGTAAATTCCATAAAATGATGGCTAGAGTGAATCACTAACCTCAACAGTGACACTATTGATTTTCCCAATTCGGCCTAACTGCCCATTGATGCTGTATTTGGAAAAGAAATCAAACGAACCACCAACAACTGGAACACCAAAATTATCATGATTGCCTCGGAGGTCGAAGAATAAGCTCTTGTCGAGTCCACTTCTTTTTATAACATCTTCCATTATATTCTGGTATTCTACCCACTCATCCTCATTTTGCTTCATTGTTAGCAAATCCTTGCTTTTCCCATCTGCAAAAGACGATAAAAGCAACTATAACATGTTCAGAACAAGAAAAATAACCATGAACAAAACGTCACTGAAAACGCAAACTGGTACCACACGCAAATATAAGCATGTTTGGGAGCTCTTTTAATTTGAATTTTTTTTTTCTTACAATGCACAAATCAACAGTTTTCTCGACAATAAGTCTCATTTTATAAACGAATAAAATTCTGATACAGATAAAAACCTGTGAGATCGCCAGTGATGAGTACAAGGGAAGGGTTGATCATGGAAAGGGCAGGACCGACAAATTTCCTAAAGTCAAGAGCTCTGTCAGGATGGTGGACGCTGAAATGAAGATCAGAAAGCTGAACCACCCAAATCACAGAATCAGGGCCACCCTTGGCATAAATGACTCTCTTGGTTTCAGTGGAAAATTCCTCATTGCCAGCAGCAGATGAGAAAATCAGGAGAACGATAGCAACTTGAACAACGATGGTAGTGCTCATTCCACCTTCAACGCTCTTGCCAATTGCCCAATTGCCAATCTTTTCGTTTTGATAGATGGCTAGATGCCAATTGCCAGTCTGAGTCTATGCGTTTGGACTGAAAATATGTGGGTTCGTAATTTTTATAGCTAGTAATTTTATTTTCACGTCTGCCTTCCCACACCTCCCACACTCCAATATTATATTTGTTTTTTTGAGCTTCCATGGCCACGTTTCCGAGGCCACGTTTCCCCCAACATTTCAAACCCGATTTCCCTCCTCCCACTCGTGCAAATTCCCTCACATTTCAGACCAATTTCCAGCCTCCCCCACTCCGCGAACTTTCCCTCATCCTTCTCCTCTGCCACTTTCGTCCTCTACCGTAAAGGTTCACAATAGGGATTTCTTCTCCTTCTCTTACGATTCCCTATGTCTCCGTTGGTTACCGAGGGAGAGAGCTAGGGATTGTGACCTCCGAGGGTGGCCATCTCAGGGCGAGGGGTTTGTCGCAGCAGTAGCGTCGTCAGTTAGTCCCCGTAAATCTCCGTAACTCGGTCACCACGCCTCCATCGCGTGCTTTTGCGTTTCTGCCATCAAAGGTGAGGAAGTTAATTTTTATTCCCGATTTTGAGCTCCTAGTTTATGGATTTTGGTTTATCTGAATGCCTTTGTGCGTGGGTTCTCTGGTTCTGATGGGTTGAGGGGTTTTATCATTCTCTGCTGCATCCTCCACGTTGACATTACTCCAAATTAAGGGAGTCCAAGAATACTGCATAATTTATGTGGGTCCTCTTCACCTTGCTCTGCATTTAATATTTTTCTCCAAATTTTGTTGCTGATTCTGAGTCAAATCCGATTGTGGTTTGAAAATAAGTTTTCCAGCAGGAAATAGTGTCCTTGTGCGAAAGATTTAGTCAACTTGCCCGTATTGCAAAAGGGGTTCATTTCAGCAGATGAGTTCTTATCTGTTCTTGAGTTTGCAATGAGTCCACTTTCTCATGTATAAACTTGTTTCACTTCATTAAAATTTTATATTAAAATTTTGATTTATTTTAGAACCTCTGCACTTTCTTATGCATCATTGTATGGATTATGTGGTTATTTGCTGAGGCTACTCAAGATGGTGGATGGTTTGAATTTTAAAGATTTTGAAGCTTTCTTGTCTTCATTCAATATCAAAGCTAGTGCACAGCAAAAAAATAGAACGTATGTGTCAGTTATATAGGAGCATTATTTATGTTCTCCATACTTGTTTTATCAATTGTAGAATAGCTTTACCAGTCACAACTCAAAAGATATACTTGTCTGTTAGGAATTGATTAATTGTGATCTCACAAATGTTAAATTTTCTTAATTGCGTTTGCTTACAAGGACTCAGTACCTTTTCCAAAGCCTTAGAATTTGGTCATAGTGTGCATCAGCATCCATGATAACTGTTGCAATCCGTAAGAAGACAGTTATAACATGCTTATTCAAATAAGAAGTTTAAATTATTTGAATTATTTGATTCTTACTTTTATCCTCAAAAGATTTACATTTGTTTAGGGAGAGATGAGGTCTTTTTTTCTTTTACTAATTTTCTTTTTCTCAATCACTATAATGATATCTTCTACTACTGACTAGGATGAACCCTGTTTCTTTGTTCTAAAATTGCAAAATTTACATCCTACACTAGTAACAATAATGTAAACTATGGATTGGTTTTGTTTAATTTCTTTGAATGCGGTTACTTCTAGTTATCCGTTTTTCTCTATCTCAGTTATTTTCAAAGTATATGATTCAGACCATAATGGAAAGGTCTCTTTCAAATATATGCTGGAAGTGCTAAAAGATCTGTTAGGTACATTCATGTATGATGAGCAGATTACAGGTATCACCAAAGTTCTATACACTTATCTGTATCACTAAATGACTAAGAAATAATTTTAGAGGAATTACATGATAAGAAAGTAGGTTTTCATAAGGAGCTTCAATAGTTAGTAGTTTGACATCTCTATTTTAAGCTTGTTATAGTCTAATTTCAGTGAAATGGGGGATGATGTTTTTATTTAGCCTCGTAATGACCACTATCTCTATCATTTGTTATATGTAAGATTGTTTGACAATTTAAATAGGTTGTGTTTGTTTGATTTGTTGCCTCACTTCTTTTGCATGCTCATCAAAAGGTATATTGGAAACTAGGCAATTTGATAGGAAAAGAAAAGCAATTCCTTGTGGGAAAGGTTTTGTACACGCTGAAAGAACTTTGAAAATAGCTTGTATAGTGGTTGAACATCCAGAAATGAGGCCTGATTTAGGTATCTGTTTATGCAAATGATGAGATATTTGAAATTAATAAGAAGTTCAGATTACAAATTGACCCTTGCTTCTGGTCTTGCTATGCATTAAAATCTTATATAGGTCACTTGGTATTTCTTTCTTTGTTGGGACTCATTTTTTCTTGATCTATTTCCTTATGTGCTTAATTTATTTTATTTTATTTTTAATTGTCACAGGTTCTTCGGGACTGTAACCTAAAAATGGATGTAGAAGTTCCTGTTGATTAAGATTGCC
>JASKGM010000013.1:6794308-6814415 GCA_034509205.1 Ceratonia siliqua | reverse complement strand
CTCGCCCGTTATTTCCTTACTCAATCTAATCGTTCGAGTACCGAATCAAATTGAATTACAAGGGAGGCGTTTGTTATGTTGTCATTTTGATTCTGGTATCTTGGATGATACAGGCATCCAAGATGATTGAGTTTGATATACTGTTATCTAACATGCCTTGTGTCATCCAAAATATCAGTGTGATGAGAATGACATCATTTTGGGTGGTATCAAAGAAAATCTTACATCACACCACTTTTAACTTTATTAACTTTTATAAAATGGCAATTCTATCTTTTTTTGACAATTTTCAATTGTTATATTAAATATAAGAATAATAGATATCATGGTATCTTATACTTTGGTATCCTATAAAATGGCATTGAAAATAACATGATATGTAAGATATTAGTGTACCAAATGCTTCCAAATTGTGCAAATCTGATAACCATGATTAATAGGTTATATCGGTCTATTTATTTTAGTTTGATTATTGTTTTTTTTTTTGGGTATAAATTATTATATTTGATTTGATAGCATTTCATGGTACATGATGGTTATTCATGTTTAATTTGCATACAAGCTATATTGATTATATAATTACTTATAGGAGATAAACATTTAGATTATGCTACGCAAAAATTTAATATAAGAATAAAAAAATTACTGAAATAGTGATCTTGGCCAGTTTTCATTTTTGAAAAGATAGTTGTTTGTTCCCAACAGGCACTTGTGATATCTCCTTTGGAAATAAAAGCCAAGAATCAAAAATTGACAAGGGAAAATAGAAAGGTGAAGAGAGCTTTCCTAATAAATGCTTCGATTAAGTTTTCTGGACTTTGTTGATAAATAGTTTTTATATGGTTGATAAATACTTTCCTAACCATAGTTGAGCTGGTTGACATTATACTGGATTTTATCTTTCAATCTGCCCTTAGGGTTAAGTGAAACTAGAGCTCTGGCTATAGGATGAATGTTCATATTTTTAAATAAGTGTTATAGTTGTTGCACCATCTTTGAGATAATTTACGAGTGTATCTTCTATAGTATTGGTCAACAATTGCTATTTGTTTCCACAGGGCTCCCGTATTTGCTGAAGATCTAGTTGGTGGTGTGGATGGAGAGGGTGAAGTTGTAAAGCCACCAGAAAGGTCCTTTTGGGCTAAATACGTGAGTATACATAATATGTGACGTCTGAGCTTTAAGTCACAGCTTTCTTTTTTCTATGAGAAAATTATTGTATTGGTCATCAAAAGATTCTCAATTTGTTGTTTCAATATGTATAGTCTTTAAAAAAGTCCTTTTGAGTATGATTTTTCTCTCTCAATTTGATCTTCAAAATGACCTTTTTGAAGATGAACATAAATATTGGAAAACTAATTTGAGAGAAAAAATCATTAGAGGATCAAATTGAGAATATGAGATTTTTCTGAAAAACAAAATTATAATTTACTCTTTTCTTTTTCTTTCTAAATTATAATTTTCATCTGGAACCTCGGTCTTTATGTCAGTGGATGTACTTGATCCCTCTCGGACTCATTGTTATGAATGCCATTACCCAAGCAATGAATATGCCAGAGGAACAGGCTGCTGGACAAGCTGGTGCTGAGACACAGCGTGGAACAAGTGCTGCTGTGCGTAGAAGATGACAAATTCGGCTTCCTTTGCCGGAAAGAGTTTCCACAAGCCCAAACACTGAAGGAATGGAATCTTATATTGCTTTCTTTGTTTCTCGAACCTTTTCTTTTAAATAATTTTACTTGCATTTGATAGGTTTGTGAAGCCCATCTGAAATATCTGAAGTTTATCTGTAAACTTTAGAAGATAAAGTGTTGCTTGATTATCAAGATGAATGTGCACACGATAACCCATATTATAGAATAAAATTATTAGTGAAAATCAAATACTCGCATGGTTGAACTCATTTGTACTTAGCTTCTTTCACTAGCAAATTATAATATCTTCATTTAACAATATGTTAATGTAGTGAACAATAACATGTAAATAAGGTGGTACTTGGTATGAACTTGTATCAAGTAGACTCTCGAATTTAAAGTTGTGTATATGTACTAATAATTTTATATCTTTTAATTTAACTGTGTGTGTGTCTTAATTTGACTATTTTTAATATTGTTAAGCCTTAAAAATGATTTCAGTATTATTGACATAATTTTTAGTTAGAATGTGTGTTATCTTTTTTATTTTTTTTAGTTAGAATGTTATCTTTTTTAATATATATATATATATATATATGTATGTATTTATAAACTTTTTTATTAGAATGTCATAAATCTGTAAAAAGTATTGTCTCCATCAAAAACATATTGTAAGTATTATATTTAATACTTTTTATGGGATAACGCTACAGTTTCTCAAATTTATTTTTTATTTATTTTGATTATTATTATTATTTGTTTATATTATTTATTAGTTTTTTATTTATAGTAATTTTTTTGAAATTTTTTTAAATGGTTTTATATTTTTTTGAATTTTTTTAAATATTTACTTTTTTTAAATGTGTAATTTTTTTTAAATTTTTAAATTTTTTAAATTTATTATTATTAAAACATTTAAATTAAAAAAAATAAATATATTTTTTAAAAAATTTTAAAATTATCCTACAGTCCAATGGGTTGTAGGTAATAAGGCCCACTTTTTATACATTTTACTGTTAGTCCTTTTTTTTCAATTAATTTTATTTTATAATTTATAAACGTAGAGTTGAGATATTCTATTTTAATTTGAGTAAAAAAGCCTTTTACTTTAAAATTTGTACATATTGAATATTGTCTCTTCCAATATATTATAATTAAATAAGATAAACAATAGGAATATTAATGAAATAAATTTAATACGATAAGAACAAATATAATTTTGATCAATCCATCTATAAAGTTAATAATATTAAACTTGAAATTGTTTATTAAAAGTATTTTGAATAATCAGTTAATTATCTACGAAGTTAAAAAATTGCTTTTTCATCGTGATATCATTATAATTTTATATGAGTGGTTTGATTTCAGTTTCATTATTTTATCTTTTCTAATTAACTAAAGTTTTATATTTGATTTATATATTATATATTAAGTTTATTATTTTATTAGTGACTAAAAGAGTTTACCATGAAATTAAATATTAATTTATATTTAATTTAATTATATATTGTTTAAAAAAATAATATTACTCAGTGATTCATATGTCTCAACAGTTTGTTATTCTGTGAGTGACAGCATAGTAGGCTGCCTCTTTAAGAGGGGATTCTTTCTCTTACGTATTTGTAAATATATTTTTGGTTGCTTTTCTTACTTTTCTTTGTGATTATCTTGCAAATTGGCCCGACAGGATTACAACAAGTAACATACGGATTTGGATTCCACCAAAAACTTGATTTTTTTGGGGGTAAATGTAAGGAGCCTAAAGGCTCAACAGACATTTTAATTTCATTTTTGATACCAAACTAAATAAAACTGATCAATTTGAAAATTATATAATTTATAATTTTTATATAAAAAATAAACTCCAATCAAAATAAAATTTAAAACATTTTAATTTAACAATAAAAGTAAAAAAAGCCCTTTAATATCTTAAGAAAATGAGGCTTGTTTCTTTTTTTTATTAAAAAATAAATAAAAAATAAAAAATTGAACCCATTAAAATAATAATACTTATACATATTTTTTTTATATTTTTTATATATCACTTTTAATTTTTAATATATTATAAAATAATAATAATAATAAATTATAATAAGTAATAAATAATAATATAAAAATATAAAAAATGATGTAAAAAAAATTATATATAAGTATCATGCTTATCATAACGCTTATTATGTTTCATGAGTCCTTATTTATTGATAACACTCATTATTGTCTTTCTTATTTACCTGATCTTTTCTTTTTATTAATACAATATGTCAGTTATGTACAACCAACATGATTAAATGAAATATTGAATTAAATAATTCTAAAAAACTGTACTATGCATATAAATAAATCAACATTCAACCATATATGTTCAAGTTTACTGCATTAGCAAAACAGTTCAATTAATTGTTCGTTAATTAGCTTTTAATTTTAACAAAAATTTAGAATTATATTGATCTTTCTTAAAGTTAATTTATACTAAAAATTTCATGAGACTAATAAAATTTATATTCACATTTTTTTAATTTAAAAATATTATATTATTTTTTGTTATAAATTTTTTAAAAATATTAATTTGATATTTAGATTATTTATAGTGCTTAAATTAGGCCATTTGATTTTTTTAAATGTATTTAGTGTAAAATTTATTAATAAAATTTTAAAAACCGATAGATAAATGTAATTTACTTAAAAGTTTAAGTGAAGTATGAAAATTCAGTAATGGCAATTTTATACGGATCTAATGGTACAAGTACCCACGGGCCACGGCCCACTTATATTTATTTTCGAGTGTCATGTTCGTAAGAATCTACGATCCTCATCCAATTTACAGCGTTATCTGCTCTGCTGTCATTCGGGTTAGTGGTGGGGGTGGTAAGTGGCGTCCCCTATCTAAGAGAAGAAGATGGACAGTGTTGGATAAAAAAGCTATGGGGGTTCTCTCGCAGCCTCTTTGCAGCTCCGCCCTTATTTTCAGCTCCTACAGTTTGACCTCTAGACAATCGCTACTGATTCCACAAAAGCCTACTATTTCTGTTTCAAAGCATGTTCCGTCCTTTGCTTTTTCTTTCAGCACCAATCTCTCCTATCCTTCTGGTAAGTCAATCTGAATATGAATTAGGTTATATTTTCCCCCAGAGTGAGCGAGAGATCTTACCTTGTTCATTCGTCTTTATGAATTATAAAAATATTTTCAACTTACCCAACTTCAATGAATTTCTATCTTATTGTTTTGTTCTCAATGAAAGTAGAGATCAAATAGTAAACCCTCGCTAACTTATTTTTCCGGATTTCCGCTAGTTTTGTTTGCGACGCCGGAGAACCAATTCCACCTTGGGGTGGACACCGATACAAGAGAATGGGCACTACAAGGTCAGTTGCCACTATACTCACTACTTTAAAGATTGATGTGATTAGTTAATCATTGGGCTGGGAATGATGATTATAGTATACTTTAGTGATGGTATTAGCATTTGAATTTAGTGTGTGCTTGGTAGGAGAGGTGGGAAATGCAACTAGTTGCTACTACTCCTTCGTTCACTCCCTTCTGTTATCTTACTAGGCAAGCATAGAATTATTTCCTCTCTACCCACTTTCATCCCTACCTAGCACGCCCTTCATCTTGTCAACATCAGTTCCTGTATATTTTGGTCATCATCAGGTGTATCCACTTTTTCTGTCCAGTTGTTGGGAAACATTCAAAGGATGACAGAAATACAACAAGTCTACAGGGCATTGTCATATTGTTATATGTTTTTCATTAATTTTTCCTTTTCTTGATTATCCTTTTCCATAATAATATTATCTAAAATTTGAGTAACTGTTAGTTTGCTATTGAATTTAGATTCCTCATAACCTTGGGATAATCTTGTGGTTTTCTTTCAATTCAAATTTACTGTACACTGTCTAGTTTCTCCCTCACTTCTCAATGACCAACTGCATTATAATGCATTCATGTGTTTAGTCATAGAAAAGCTGCTAAAAATACTTCTTGATTAGTTGTTACAATGTGGCACATATCGGAATTATTTGCAGATTTTTATTCCCTAAGGAGGGATGTTGAAATTATGACACAACGTGTTGAAGAGATTAGAGAATCTGCTGGTCTACAGCTATTAGAACAAGAACTTGCAGATTTGGAGTTGAAAGCAACTGGTAGCTTCTTTTGGGACAATCAAACCAAAGCTCAGGAGACTCTTTTGACCTTGACTGATGTCAAGGATAAAATAAAAATGCTCACTGAGTTTAAAACCCAGGTTTGATATAATTCTTTTATCAATTTTCAACAATTAGTTTATCTTATCCTCCATTTTTGTAGTCCTTCTTTCTCTCCAATGAAATTTATTCTCTCATCTTAGAAAATAAATAAAATTCAAAACTGTTTTTCCTCCTCATGTGATTGCTTTCAGAATGATAGAAATCAGCCCAAGCAATAGATTATTTGGGATTGATGACTACACAAGATTCTTTTCTGTTTTTGGTGACTGGTTGGCTTATGTGATTAGACTGAATTTGTGGTTTATTATTTCAACTAACATCGGAAAGGATAGATTTAACTGCTCATATAACAGCAATTGAGAGTTACATCATGCGAATTCCTAGGATATGTAAAGTTTAAATTTACGGGTATGAAGTGTAGAAGTTAGGACCTAAATGTAAAAGTACCTTTGAAACTTCGAGGTTAAGTTTCTGACACAAATCTATATAATTGATACATTAATCTGAGTATGATAAAGAATCTTGACTGCGTTTATCTATATTACATATGCACTGGTTTCTTAGATCTCTTGGTATTTAAAATATCATGGTATAAGATGCTATGATATCGATAGTTGTCGAAATCGTGCGATTCACTATTTGAATTTTGCATGATTTGCAACCATACAACACTCCAATGATACATATTGCTGGAAGAATCGGAAATGGAGAGGAATCGTGACGGAATCGCTGTGATTCAGGCCGGTGACAGAGAGCGCAGCGATTCACAGAAGGTAGGTTCCAACTAGGTTGTATAGTCGGGTCATTTGTGACCCGACACAACCTGGTTTTCAAATGCCCCTGGTTTGCGTTTTTAAATTTTTTATTTTGTTTAAAAAGTTTCATAACACCTAAACGACACTGTATAGTGTGTTTAGGTTAAAAAAAACTTTAAGACTCCTGGTTTTTGAGACTTTTAACATTCCACCATGTTACGTATCAACTTCTTGTTGAAGATAACACTTCTCAGCAGCTGGACGTGTCGTTACATCATTCCAAAATCCCTAGTCCAAATGTTTTCTCCAATCTTTCTTCTTAGTGTGAATTAACACTTTGGTCCTTCAAAGATACTAGTCTTCTCAATTTGGCCCCTTAAAGTTGAAACGTCTCGATTTAGTCATCCAAAGATGCAAGTCGTCTCATTTTGGTCCCTCAGTTAAATCCACTAAACGTATTGTTAATGTGGCATTAATGGAAATCCAACATGGCAGATGCAGCGTTGAGTGGCCAAAATGACGTCGTTTGGACAATGCTAATGTATCGACACGATGTTGTTTCATGTGTAGTATGAAAGGGCAGCTGCATCGGCTGCTGTAGCCATGGTTGCAATTGCCATGATTGTATGATCCCTATGATAACAATACACAATCCCCAAAATAAAAGTTATCAAAACATCATTGATGAACTTGCTTCGATCTTATCAAGCACTTGGTGGGCCTAGAGCGAGTCACAAGAAGATCAAAGTATCACTACAATGGATGAACCCCAAATTGGAACAAGGGAATGCCGGGGCCTCTGCTCCCATGGCGGAAAAGAAAATCCATGAATGCCCGGTTTGCTTTAGAGTGTTTTCTTCAGGTCAAGCACTAGTTCAGCAACTTAAGTTCGAACTTCTTCAAATTTTGCAGAGAATCTAATAGATATTAATCTCCCTGCTCCAGTTGATGACGATGATCTTAGTCAAATCGAAAAGTTTGCAGTTTCATATGCAGAGTTCCTCAAACCCAGGCAAATCATTGGTCCACAAGTAGCTTGATGATCCGAAGTAACAAATTTTGGTCAGTTTTTCAATACAATTTTCTATTTGTTCTGCCAATTGGGTAACATGGTGGTGACTCCAAAATATTTATATAATTTTATCATTTTTCTAAGATTCTAATTGTAATTTAGTTCTTTTGGATTATGCTATGTTTCTGTACCTCCTTAGAGCCTCCATTAGTGGAGGAGACAAACTTTAATACTTATTTTGTTAATCAAATTCAAACTTCAACTTTTTTCTTTTGTAAATCTTTTACTATTAGAATTTCTTCGCTTTTGGGTGTTCCTTTCCCCATCTTATGCAGAAGAATTTTCAAGCATGCGCGTTTTAGTGGGCTCTTTTTTAGCTTCCAAGCAAATAGCAAGTAACTGTTCTTCTATTCATTCATTGATTATGAAGAATATTAAATAAGAAAGTCATTCTCAAAGGAAGTTGATCAACCTGCTCTTTTGTTTCCAAATTGATTTTCTTGGAAGATTTGCTCTTTCTTTGTTGATTCTGGATTAAGCAAAAACAGGAAAAAGTTTCCTTTTTCACAAACAAAAACAAAAGTTTACCATTTTCTGTATAAGTGTTGCAAGTTCCACATTGCTTGGGTAAGGTCATTAAATGTTGTATATAAGTGGGTGGTATTCCTCCCCTCACAAGGTGCTTTTGTGAGGAGGAGTTAGGCCATAACGGAAATTCAACATGGTATCAGAGCCTCATTCCCATTTCTAAAATGCTGCCTTCATTGCTTTTTCGTTTCTGAGTGATTTAGGAAGTGAGTGTTCCAGTCCGATATTCGTGAAGTGAGCCCGGAAACCACCTCAAACCATGTTGGCGAGGTCATCAGAGTCTTCGCCGTTGTCTGAAACGTTGCCACGCACTGCCACGCGCCATCCTGAACTGTTGCTCGTCGTCCATGCGCCGGTGGGTGAAAGAGTGTGAGAGCTCCGGCCACGTAAAACTTGCCCAGAAACTGCCAACCACCACTTTTAGACTTATCCTAACTATCAGATCTTGGCCTTCATTGCCATCTCTTCTCAACCTTCATAGGCATTCTTTCTTCACATTTTTTTTTATCCAATCCTTTTGGCCTTCATTGCCATCTCTTCTCAGCCTTTATAGCCATTCCTTCTTCGCATTTTTTTTTTATCTAATTCTTTTGGCCTTCATTGCCATCTCCTCTAAGCCTTCATTGCCATCTCTTTGTATTTTTGTTTATCAATTTAAACCCAATGTCAACAGTTATCTCAGCCAACCAATCAGAAGTCACCTTTTGTCTTACAATGTTAAATTTTGCAACCAAGGCAAAGGTTTCCTGGTAATCTACCCAGTATGTCTGAGTGTATCCCTTCGCTACAAGTCTGGCCTTGTATCGTTCTAGGGATTTGCTTGCCTTGTACTTCACAGTGAACACCCATTTACATCCAACTGGCTTCTTTCTACTAGGTAGGCCAACCAATTCTCAAGTGCATCCATTTCAACTTTCATGGCTTTCCTCCATTCCTCTTTGGACAACGCCTCAGATAGGGTATTAGGTATTGAAATAGTGTTTAGGCTAGTGAGGAAGACTTGATGGTGGGATGAGAAATTTTGGAGGGACATTGAGTATGACAAAGGATATAAAGGTCTTTTGGTACACCTTCGGGTTCCTTTCCTTTTTGCAATGGGAAGATCATTATCTAAAATTTCTGGTTCAATAGGTTCACTGTGGGAAGGAAGTGAAGAAAGTTCAGCGTTTGGATTTACCTCATCTATAGGGTTCAGATTGGAATCTTGAACCCGTATCAAATTAGAAGTGGTTGCTTTCCTCCTTGAATACACTATCCCATATTTTTCATTATCAATATCAGTATTACCTAGTTGGCTGGGAAGGGAAGATAAGGAGGATAAATCAAATAATTCCTTATCTTCAACAATGAAAGATTCCCCCTGAAGATAAGGTTGAGAAAAATAAGGCTTTCACTCAGCAAATGTGACATCAGCAGATATATGAATTTTCCTCGTGGAAGGATGACAGCATTTATAACTCCGCTGAGTAAGAGAATAGCCTATAAAGATGCATTTGATGGCACAAGGATCAAGTTTTCCTCTTTGATGACTATGAATATGGACATATGAGGTAAAACCAAAGATCCTAGGTGTAAGATTATTGGTGGATAGAACATCAGGATAGAATTGGGAGAGAGACTCCATTAGATTTTTAGAACTAAGAACGCGAGATGGCAATCGATTGATCATATAGATAGATGTGAAAATAGCTTCCCCCCAATAAGATTTTGGTACATTTTGATGAAAGAGAATGGTTCTGGTAGTGTTTGGAAGATGCCCATTTTTTCTTTCAGCTACCCCATTTTGTTGAGGGGTATGAACACAAAATGACTCATGGATGATACCTTCCTTTTGGAAATAGGAGGATAAAGTTTGATTAAAAAAGTTTTTTGCATTATCAGATCGAAATCGCTTGATTTTTGTACCAAATTGATTATGTATCATGGAGAAAAATGTGGGTAGGATCTGACTCACATCAAACTTATTTTTTAGCAAAAATAACTAGGTAACGCGGGTACAATCATCAATAAAGGAAACAAACTACTTTGAACCATATATATTAGGAATGGGAGAGGGACCCTAAATATCACTATGAATCAATTGAAAAGGAGTAGTCGTTCATTTATTAATGATAGGAAAAGAAACACGAGTATGTTTTGCAAATTGGAAACTACTCACATCAACTCTTTGAAACAACGAAGGAAACATAATTTTGAGAGTTGTGAACGATGAATGACCCCAACGATAATGATGACGCCAAATGACATCTTTATTGGAAGCAGATAAAAAGGACACAGTAGGACTGTTATTGATAATAGAATAATGGGTTGCTGATTCCAAGTCGTAAAGTCCTTCATTTTCCTTAGCAAGGCTATTCCTCCTCCTCGAACTTAAATCCTGAAATTCACAATAAGTCGGGTAAAAAATGACATGGCAATTCATATCTTTGGTCAGTTTTTGGATGGATACGAGATTATTGGATAATTTTGGAACATGGAGGATATTTTTTAAAATAAATTCAGGGGTAACTGGAATATCACCTATGCTTGCTACAGTTATGGATGATCCGTAAGCCACAATGATTTTTCTATTCCTAGGACAAGGTGTATAAGTACTGAATTTGTGTGAGGAATTGGTCATGTGATCATTAGCCCTAGAGTCTATAATCCATGAGTTTAAGAGTATATCATGAGATGCTAATGAGGCATTATATCCAAGAGAATTTATATTACCTGAGAAGGCCAAGGAGCAAGTTCTAGAAGATTTATCAAGAGCACCCAACAAACCTCTTAGTTTTTTGAGTTCTGCACTATTCAAACCTCCTGACTCCTTCACATTCTCTGAATCATCTTGGACTGCCATGTGTACTTGTCCTGTGTTTTTTTCCTTCCCCCATTCACGACTAGTGGGTTTTCCATGAAACTTCCAGTACCGGTCTTTAGTGTGGCGAGGTTTCTTGAGTAAGTACATCACAAACTATCTTTGTTGTCTCGGTTTTGTCCTCTCCCAAAATCTGTCTTCTTCTGGTTTGTAGTTTGTGAAGACGGATCAATAGTAGAGAGTAAGGCTGTTGATTGGTCAGTTTTCTTTTGATTTTGCGTGGAAGTTAAAGCTGATGCTTCCACAGCATGAGGTTCCGGCATTACACTCTTACGACTTTCCTCAGTCCTGATGATGAAGATGGCTTCATCAGGGAGGGAACTTCATCTTTTCCTAGGATCTGGGCCCTTACTTGATCAAATTCAGGGTTCAATTCAGCTAGGAAATCGTACACCCTATCTTTTTCCAGAAATTCTTTCACAACACCAACATAATCATGGCATTTCGTATTTGTGCAGCATCCTTGACTTTGAAGTAAGTTTGACGAATTGCTTCCCAAATGTCCCGTGTTGTTGGGAGGAACATGCAGGTATCACTGATGTCAGGCTGCATAGAGTTTCAAAGCCATGACATGATTAACGTGTCGGCTTCATGCCATGCTTCAAATCTAGGAGTACCCTATTTTGGACCAATGCCCAGTAAATGATCAGCTTCCCTTTTCCCTTTAACAGTGTTTTCACTAGTGACCACTTAAGGTAATTTTTTCCATTCAAGCGATAGGAAGAGTAGATATTCTAGAGGTCACTTGGGTTCTGTTTAGGCTGGGTTTTTTCTGTGACCCTCACAAGGTGCCTTTTTGAGGAGGAATTAGACCATCACATAAATTCAACAATGATTTTCATGGACACATGGCAAATGAGAGATTAAGAAGCGGGGTTGAAGGCTGAAATCGAACTGGAAGTGAGAGAATTAAGGTCAAGAACGTACGCGGTCACAATCAGCCAATGTAGCTGCTCTTTTATACTACACATGAAACGACGTCGTTTGGATGGTCTGCATTAGCACTGTCCAAACGATGTCATTTTGGCCACTCAGCCCTCTATCCGCTATGTTGGATTTTCGTTATGCCACGTTAGCAATCTGCTTGGTAGATTTAACGGAAGGACCAAAATGAGACGACTTGCATATTTGGAGAACCAAATTGAGACGTTTCAACTTTGAGGGACCAAATTGAGAGGACTTACATATTTGAGGGACCAAAGTGTTAATTCACTCTTCTTCTTATCTTCTATATATATTCCTACAGTCGCTCCCATTACTTATTTGCTTATAATGATAAATATAAGCAAATAACATGAATTTACACACACACACAAAAAGCATGAATTTACAGAATTTACGCTCTATAATAATTTTAACCTAAATTATATATATATATATATATATAAGTTATTTTTCATTTTGTTCTTGAATCGTATGATTTGATACAATTCACGATTCAAAAATATGCCTTTCGACAACAATGATGATATCCAAGATACCCTGTGAAATATAGACATTGGACATGACATTTACTTGTGAAACTTCAAAAATCGTAAGACAATATTATATTTGCCTTTCAACAACAATGATGATATCCAAGATACCCTATGAAATATAGACATTGGACATGACATTTACTTGTGAAACTTCAAAAAACATAAGACAATATTATATATATATGTGTGTGTGTGTATGTATGTAAAGTTGTAGATTTATAATATCCTAGCATGTGTCATACTCAAATCCTAATTTTTTGAACTTCTTATTTAATGAGAGCCCCTTCCAAAGAAAAACAAAATGAGAATTATCTTATCTTTTAAGTACCTTGTACTATTATTTTCCAAAAAACGCTACTAAATAAAAAAAATGTAACATGTAACTGATCAAATTATTCATGTACAATCAAAACAATTAAAAAAGAATTCTTATTACTCATCAAGGTAGGGTTTCTAATATCTCATTTCATTGTTTTTGTGTTGTCAGCTATGTTTGAGCCAAAAAAAATATGAGCAAAATACTCCTCCCCTCTTTAAAGATACTTTAACTACATAGCTCTCATCTCTATTATGAAAATAGACATTTTAGTCCATTTAACTTAACTTCATTAGAAATATTCTAAAAAAGATACCTTGATACTATTGAAAAATAAAAATTTAATTTTAAATTGTGTACTGACCGTAATACCCACTTATTACTTTTCTATCTCTCCCTTCTCCCATATCTCTTGAAGAAACCATGCGTTGCTTCTCTCTTTCACCATTTAATCTTTTTCTTTCTCCAATTTTTCTCAACCACCATTATCACTTCTCCACCTCTGTAGCATTGTAATGTCCAACCCGCAAAATCCACCACCTCTTCTATCTTTCTAATTTTTCTTCTTCCACGTTGAAGGCTCCCTCTTTCACCATTTTAATCCTCTATTTTCTCTTTTCCTCGTGTCTTCTGTATTTATAGGCAAAAAGAAGCTCTTTTTCAGTCTTTGAAACAGAGCAAGGCTCTCCAGTGGTGAGACCATGAGTCTAGCTATGAACTTTCTTCCAGAATATGGTGGAAGGAAAAGAGCAGCAGGTGTTGCAACCAGTTCAAAATGAAACTTTCATCATAAGCAAAATGCAAGGATGCAGAAAAAAATAAATAAAAGAGAAAGCCTGGAAAATCAACAGAAAAGATTGGGAGAGGAAAGAAGAGCGCAAAAAAAAAAAAAATCAATTGTACACAAAATAACTAGCCAAGCTCGGGTTGTTTGTGTGAGTCCAGTTATTGGTGATTCAAGAGCCTATAGCAAAACAATTATATGCATATCGGATGGAGTGTTCCACAGGTTAAGATAGATTCAAAGAAAGTGGTATCATAAGACAATTACTTGCAGTTGTGAAAGTACTTTATTGGATTTATTTCCTTGTACTTTTATTCTATCATTCTTCTTTCTTTATTAATGGTCAAGCTCGGGTTTTTGGGATTAATTTTCATTGTTTAGCCTTTGTTTGGGAACAAACTGAGGAGGAAAAGATAAAAAGATGAAAGAAATTAAGAAGAAAAAAATTAAGGGAAAAGAATTGTCTCAAGCTTTTATTTTGCAAGTTACCTTTACACAAGGTTCTTACAACTTGTATGCTCTGTTTTGGAAGAGGGAGAGAGAGAGAGGTGAGATAGATGGAGTGAGAGAGCATGAAGGAAAGGGTTGCAGCCATTATTGCTCTTAGATTGGGAGAAAAAAAAAACAAATGGGGAGGAGGGGAGATTGCTCTTAACGATAGTTTTGAATGTGTTAAGTTGTAGTGTTTTTAATTTAAAAGGGAAGTTTGTGTCTATTTTCATAATAAATGGAAAGTCATGTAATTAAGGAATCTTTTAGGGGAGGAGGGGAGTAATTTACTTTAAAAGAAAAAATAAATATTAGACCATAGAAACTTAAAAGATTTTTTTTATTGATTAATTTGGCTCCAACTGGGGTTGAACTTGCAATCCTTAGCCCTGGAGAGGACTCCTGTACCACTGAGTTACAAGGTCGTTAGTAGAAACTCAAAAAGACTTTAACTCAGCTTCAAGCAGGTCAATCGATCATTAAAATTTTCAATTCAACTAACTTATCTGTTCCATGTGTTTGGAACACTCTGAACATGAGCAGAGCTGTACCATATATGAGTTGTAAAAATTGCTGATTTAACATTCATTATGCCTGCATGGTGTACACCAATTCCGCTTTTCCTTTTTCTTTATTTTTATCTCCTGAGAATTCAATGCCATAGATAGCATTTTGGTCTGATTGTTAGTTTGTTGTCATATCCTATAATTTTTCCATTTCTCTGCTTCTGTTCTTGTTCAGATCGTAAAATGAATCCATTAAAATGAATGCAGGTTGAGGATGCAGAAACAATAGTTAAGCTGACTGAGGAGATGGACTCCATTGATAGAGGACTTCTTGAGGAGGCTGCTAGTCTTATTAAAGAACTTAATAAAGCACTAGATCGATTTGAGTTGACTCAACTTCTTTCTGGTCCTTATGACAAAGAAGGAGCTGTTATCTCTATTACAGCTGGTGCAGGAGGTACTGATGCACAGGTAAAAAGATATATATATGTATAGAACTACAGATGCAACAGTAATGTAGTTTTTCTCCCATTCCTCGATGAAAAATTTTATAGTCCAATATAAAGCACCAGCTGAAGGTGAGAATTTGTATGGCCAAAAAAAACAAGAATTTATCTTTTCTTTCCCCTGTTTGTCCCAAATCAGTATTCATAGCAGTTACTACTATAGAATACCACCTCTCCTATGTCTCAACATTGTTAATCTCTCCAGGCTCTAAGGAAACTCTACTGAAATTTAGACAAATAATCCAGTCTTATGCTATCATACCTGGACAGAAATTCTCCTTAGTTAATGTGCGGGGGTTTTCAAAACATTTGAGATTCTGCTAATAAGATTCATATGGAGGCCTTCATTTGCTGATTTTGATTTTCCAAACGATTAAACGGATGCCTGCCCTGTCCAGTCTGGAAAGATGGAAGTTAACTGTCTTTCCTGTTTCATTTTATAGCTACATTTTTTGCTTGAAATTTGAGCATTTGATGGTGATTCTGAGTGTTCAGTTTCAACTTCTGTACAAAAATTGTCATTTCCAGTGCAGGATTGGGCTGACATGCTTCTTAGAATGTACATGAGATGGGGAGAGAAACAGAGATACAAGACCAGAGTGGTTGATAAATCCTTTGGAGAAGAAGCGGGGATTAAATCTGCCACCATTGAAGTTGAAGGTCGTTATGCTTATGGGTATTTGTCTGGGGAAAAAGGGACACACCGCATTGTTCGACAATCTCCTTTTAATGCTAAAGGTCTTCGTCAGGTAACAACAAACTTTTTGGTAGCTCAAAGTCAGATGGCATCAGGATTTTTGTTGGAGTTGTTTTGGGGGTCGCCATCTTTTCAATGCTGAGTGGGTTCATTGAAAGTTCTCCACAATCGCAGGGTTTATTGTCCATGCCCCCCCCCCCCCCAACAAAAAAAAAAAACACTCAAACAAAAAGAAAAGGTCTGTCTAGAGTGCATGAGAATGGTGTGCATGACATACATTTAATGCCCATGAGTGTGCTTTGTCGAATACATCAAATTTTTTTTTTAACTCCTGACATAATATATATGCAGACAAGTTTTTCTGGTGTTGAAGTCATGCCTCTTCTTCCTGAAGAATCTGTTAATGTCGAAATTCCTGAGGAGGACCTAGAAATTAGTTTTTCTAGAGCAGGTGGAAAAGGAGGTCAGAATGTAAATAAGGTTGAAACTGCAGTTCGGATTACACATATCCCCACTGGTGTCACTGTTCGCTGCACAGGTTCTTTACCTCCTTTTATTTATTTATTTAACCCCATTAAAATTACTTTATGTTGTTCTGTCCTGAAACTGGTTTGTTACATGACTTTGTCAAAAGATGAGCTCTCCTTCTCTCCTCTATTTCTTCAATTGCAGTAACTTTTAAGGCAAATGTCTCTGAATTGTCAGCTACAGAAAGTGTCGTGATTTCACTTGTTTAATGTTATAACACGTCTTCCTTAGCTGCAATAATTTTGTGCATTGTACGCATCCAGCTGATCAGATTATTTTCTGATAAAGTTAAAAAACTAGAGGATCCATATGTTGCAGTTGTCTATTATTATTATTGGTAACACGTTATTTTATTTTTTTAGGTGTATCTGGATTTAGGACCATTTAACATATACTTTTGTCAACATTTTTAAGAGCCACATGTCCTGCTATCTGTTGTCTAGATCAATTTTCAATGTTTTCCTTTGCCAGTAGATAGAGGGGGAGTGAGGGTTTGAGCCCTCAACTTTTAGGGTCATGTTAACACTCAGTGCTAAGGAGGATGTCACTTGAAATATATTTTATGGGTGGATTAATTTCAATTTGTTATGTTTTTAATTGTAAGTCAAATTTTTCTTTATGGTTGTGCAGAAGAGAGATCCCAACTAGCAAATAAGATCAAGGCATTAAGCCGTTTGAAAGCCAAGCTGTTAGTGATAGCTGAGGAGCAACGTGCGTCTGAAATTAAGCAGATTCGGGGAGATGCAGTAAAGGCTGAATGGGGACAACAAATACGAAACTATGTATTCCATCCGTACAAACTAGTAAAAGATGTTAGAACGGGATATGAAACATCAGATATTACTTCTGTTATGGATGGCGAGTTGGAGCTCTTCATCAAATCTTACCTCAAACACAAGTACAATTTGACATTGTCTACATCTTAAAAGGATTTACAGATCTTTGTATGCTAGTACATGCGCAATAAAAAAGAGAAAATATATATATATATATATATATATATATATATATATATATTTGCTTATGCGCACACTTGTATTACGTAACTTATGTTGTGCATTAATTTATTTATTGTCATGAATAATTGTTGTTGTTTTTCTTTTCAAGAATTATATGCTCATCTCAAAGATGTAATGTTTTAAGCTTCAACAAATTTGGTGAGATATGGTCATGTTCACTCAGTAAGACTAGAACAGAAAGACCTTTTCATTTATGGTACAGCAACGGATACTATTTTTTCCTCTTTATAATTTTTTTTGAGTTAAATGTTTAAATTATATTTATGAATAATATTGTTGGAGATTTATTTTTTTAAATAATTCTAAAATCTTGTTATAAAATGACATTAGAGAAAAAAAAAATCATATTTTAACAGTAATATCGTTTCTAAATTATTTGAAATATTTTACTATTAAATGACGTTTAATATTTTTTGTTAAATATAAATTAATTTAATAAATTATGACAAAATATTAATATATATTATGATATATACTACCATAAATTTAGTTTTATTGTTAATTGAACATTTGCATACCTTTTAATTGATATGTGGTAATATTTTTTTATTTTAAATAGAATTTCGAGATTAAAACAATTTAAAGAAATTAAATTTAAACATTTAAACATTTTTTATCTAAAATAAAAGTTAAATTATTACAATTTCTCAAAATGTGATGACGTGGATGGAACGTGCGCCAAACCCAGAGTTTGACCTAGGAACCTCCACCATATTCTCCAAACTGTGAAATAAAGATAGCTCGGGTTTTACATCCTTATTAGTTTTGCAATTTTAAGTTTGGTTTGAGAGGTCGAGGGTTATGATTAGATTAGGACCTTTAAAATTAAGATTTAAATTTAAGCGGGCTTATGATGACAAGACTTATTTGAACAGAGTTTATGAGGGCTTAGTTCAAGGAAGGCTGGGTTTGACTCGTTGGTCTGAATTTTTATTTTTTAATAATTTTTAAAATTTTTTATATCTTAAATAATATATGGATATGTTATAATATTAAAAATATCATTCTTTTTTATTGATAAATAAAGATGATTAAAAGATCAAATAGATGCAACATCTTAAATAGATTTAAATATTATTGTTGAAGATGATAATCGATAGATGTTTTAATTAATAATATTGAGTTATGATAATTTTATGATATTATTATTATTTAATTTGTACTTATTATTTGTTATAGATAATTTATTTTTATTGATATATACTTGTTTTGAATAATTTAGAATATATTTTTGTTTATTTTTATTTTTAATTTTTGTGTATTTTCTTAGGTAGACTCTTCTAGACCCGCTTGATCTTGCAAATAGAGACCCGACAAAAAAAAAATCCTACTCAACTTATTTTTCCTGTAGTTCAAGGAGGACCGAGCGAGCCTATTTTAACCGTGCTAATTCTTGTTGAATCATGGAAGACATTGAGCTCAAGTTTGGGTGTAAATGGCAAATGTCAGAATAGGGGGAAAAAAACTAGCTGAAGAATGGCAGGTCAAAATAGGCAATTCAGTCATGGAGCAAATAAGAGAGAGTATTATTACAGTTTTTTAAGCCTTGTTACAGTTGATATACAAAATATAAACAACCCTGTAAACAAATTATTTTAAAAAAATAGCATAAGTAATAGAAAACAAATGAGGCTAGTCCACTCTATTTTGGCAAGGAATCAGAAGAAGCTATTAGTTCTGCTTATAACACTAATTCAACTCATTAAGGGAATGTTGATGAAAAACAATCGATGATATCTTAAATAAGTGAGGAGAAAGCTTAGACTCAAAACATATGAATAGAGCGGAGAGTAAGAAAAAATAAATAATCGTAGTAAAGAAAGAAAGAGTAAATGGAATGGAAGCTTTCGGGAGAATGACAAATGAAAGACACAGTGTGAGCAAAGAAATCACAGAAAGTAGGTTCTGAGCAGTGACTGTACAATCTTGAAATGCACTCAAGGAGGACAGTTTCTAATTACAGATTCTTCACTTTTGTTGTTCTTTGCTCTGTTCCTCATCTTCATGACATGCTTCCTGCTCCTAGATCCCTTCTCTCCTGATTCTATCTGCTTACCTGCTCCTTTCAACTTCGGGAAGTCAAAAGCGTTACTCTGTACCTCATACCCACTTCCCACAATCACTTTTTTCATCTTGGTTCTACTTAGACCTTTGAAATATCTCTTAGAAATGGTCGATTTGAGTGGAAAACTGAGAAGTGAGTGATCATGGCCTTTCCTTGAGAGGGTTTTTATCCCGTGTTTGATTCCAAAATAGGGATAGCTGATAAGTTGATTTTGTGCTTATTGTAGGGATTAGAAGCTGATGACACCAATGTGTCAGGAATCTAAACGGGGATTCTTCATAAGAGAACCCAAAGAACGAGCAGAAGAAGACCTCTCTTTGGAAAGGTGGTCTAGTTGGGCTTAAGGTGATTTTGATTGAACACAGGTCATTTGCTCTGTTTGTTCTCAATGACTAGGAATAGATTAGTGCATCTTGAGCTTTGATCTAGTTTTGATTCGGCCCCTTTTCATCGCTTTGATTTGCAGCCATCGTGGAATGCTTATGGGATAAAAAAGCAGGAAGAAGAAAAGAGCGATTCTGGTTTTGAACAAGGCAAGCACGGAAGATAAAAAAAAAAGGAAAAAGAAACAGTCATGGCAGCATTAAGGGCCTGTTCGGATGTTCTTTAAAAAGAATGACTTTTATAGAATGAGAAGTTGATTCTGAAAAAAGAATGTATT
>JASKGM010000013.1:6699131-6784087 GCA_034509205.1 Ceratonia siliqua | reverse complement strand
CCCCCCCCCCCCCCCCCCAAGCTCTTAACCAGCAGACATGACCCAACCAAACCGCATCTGAGTGAGTTGGGTTGAGTGGACATTTTGCCTTAACCTGACCCAAACCAACCCACACAATAGAACCCAACCCAAATTGACATGTGAACACCCTTACTATTATGAGAAAGATAGTTCCAAGACTCTGAAAAAGATATGAATAAAACCAATCATGGGCTTTCACCTAAGAACTTAAGCTTTTGGTATGAAGTAGTCCTTTGACATAGTATTAGAGTTTTAGGTGAGGGCCAGGATTTTTTTATTAGGACACCAATTTTGCGTTGCCAAAGTAATTTTATTATTTGCTGATAAAATTGATTGCATGGAAGTGAATCAAGAGTAGCAAATTATGTGTAAGAGTCTTTGCATGGAAACTGCCATGCACAATGCAGAAGAAATAGATCTAGAGGTGCCATCATTAGGAACTGGAGGATATCAAAGTTATAAGAAAGCCCTCAGTAGCAACATTTATTCTTATATAACAATAGAACTGTACTCTTGAACTGGATTGCATGTTACCGTTATGGTCTGGTTATGAAAAATATTCAATAATGTAGCGATTGTGGGTTAAAGGTTTGCATATACACCAGCCTTTATCTAAAAACATTTTTTTTGGGCGGGGAAAAAAGCAAGTAACAACAACACATGCACACAATGACAGGGAGAGGGATTCTGAAGAAAACTTAGTTAGGCAAAACCCATGGACCAAGTAAATGCACAAAGAACCTATCTATACACATTGAATCTACACATGCAAAGTTCTTTATAAACCAGATAAGGCAAATGACACAATGAACACTACCAGATAACAGAAGAAGTTTAATCAACTGAAATAACATAATAACGTGTGGGAGAAGCAACAGTTGAGGATTCAGTCTATGGATAAAATATCTGGCTCTGAGGTATAGTATGGGCAACAGATTGCTCACGACTCTGAAAACATGGGATCCCGAGCTTCAATAATAATGCAGAGTATATCCCATCCCACTGACAAAAAAGAAGAAAGAAAGAAACGAGATAAAAGCTATAGTTATCACAATATAGGGGAGTAGTTAAAGATAACAGCCTGAAATACAATGAATTGCAAACAGAGCACTCAAAATTATCACATCTAAAATTAGGAGTCCCTACTGAAGGACTGTGCCTCAAGTAAGTCCACCAACTTATAATTGTTAAATGTAAAAACAAAATATAAGATGTTTATGCAAACACGTTGATATATAGGTGCACTCTGTAACGACTAATAATACAGTGCACATATTTATGTTGTAACAATATATCATGTTCCTAACTAAAATAAGCCCACCATAATTCACTTTTTTTTTTTTGTCTTCTCTTACATTTATAGGTCAACCTTCTAGTTTAACAATAATCAATAGCTTTTCTTTTCTGATGAAATTTCTGATTTCTGATCTCTGATCATTAGATGAAGCAAGCAATCACTTACAGGACGCTCAAAAGCTGCATTATGTATCATATAATCGACACCAGAACTTGGAAAAAATGATTCTGCTTTCTCAACAGCCTTCCTAAGAGAATCCTCACCAGATGTTAAATCCAGTGGTAAAATCTTGACCTCATCAGGTGCATGCTTACCTGGAAATATGCCAACCACATATTAATAGAGGCATGGCATGCATGTATAACTGTATACCATTTACGTGTACTTAGACATAAAATAAGCGCATTACACATTCTTACATTTACATGCAGCTACGGGGGTTTAGTGCATACCTTTCAGCTGTAGCCTTACTCGCTCCAGTTCAGCTTCATTCCTTGCAGAGATTATTAGCTTGGCCCCTAAAATTGCAAGTTGTTTAGCTAGCACCTCCCCTTCACACAAGTATAAACTGTTATAGTCTAAAACCTAAGAAATTAATAGGAGGCTAACATATCAACTGGATGAAGAACATACATTTCCAACAATCATATAACCATACCATACAATGGAAATTCGTATTTGAATAAGTATTCACATTATTAGTTAGATGATGACACTTGTTCAAAGATGGCCATTAAGTGAATTAAGTTATGAACAAAAGGGCTTGATATCAATAATTTCATGCCCTGCCCACAAAGAAGTCACTGGAGAAAACATGGCCTGTTTAGCATAGACCAAAACTAAAATCACCTGGAAATAGAAATAGAAAAGAAAGAAGAAAACCACAAACTGTCTCATGTGACATTTGAGAAAATTTTGTTAAAAGAATGGGTGTTACTTCTTGACTAATGTTTGATACCTCTAATAAGGCTACCATGGTCAAGAGATGAATCCAAGAGGCATTTTTTTTTTGCCACAAGCTTTACCTTAATTAACTTCATCCCAAGTAAATTACTTTTTATCACTTATCAAAGTGATTTCTTGGTGAATTTGCATATGGGTTTCAATTGATGCAAGGATGGTGTAGCAACTACAGATCAACTCATCAAAACTTAGACTTTTATCCTTCAGGCAACGCTGTTCTATTTGTATGGGGCAACTTGTACTTGTCATAAAATTATTAATTTATTGTCATAAAAATTACTTGCTCAGGTAGTTACCACAATATAAGCTTCTTTATCATATTCGAGCAATTCTATGCTACCTATTTTGTATTGGTGCCAAGCTGACATAGCACCAGTACATGGTATCATAGAATCCACCGTCATAATTTATTGTCATAAAAATCACTTGCTCAGGTAGTTACCACAATATAAGCTTCTTTATCATATTCGGGCAATTCTATGCTCCCTATTTTGTATCGGTGCCACGCTGACATGGCACCATTACAAGGGGGTATCATAGAATCCACCGTCATATTCATAACCTAAAATGGCATGAAGTAGCATGACAATACTGGCCTAAGCCATCAACATTAAGCTTTAAAGACTCTATGGCTTTACATGGGAAATAAGGGAGAAATGAAAATGTGCAATGCAGGAAGACATATTGACGGGTAAAGATCACAATAGAACAATGGTTTTAAAATAAAAAATGAAGAAAAAAGAGGAGGTAAATTCTCAACTTCTATGTTCTAGAAAGGACACTAGTAGTGTATACCAATTCCACGGCTAGCACCAGTAATCCAAACAACCTGAAATATAATGTAAAAATAAAGGTCAAAGTCATTAAAGATATAAGATTTAAGGAACTCATTTTCTATCAGATAGAATTTAGTTACCTTGTCTTCAATTTCTTCGCGTTTCGGTTGCTTCTTGGACATCAAAGTGCAATCACCTAAATGGAAAAACAAAAAGAGGAAGCCCAAAGTTAAGACGATATAAAGAACAAGAAAAACCTAGAAACCGTTGCATATGCTACCATAAGCGGTGGCGAATTTGAATAACAGGAAAAGGAACAGAGAAACGAAAAGGAGCAACAGTAGCGAAATCATGTTCGTCCCTGGTGGTGCTGATAAGGAGCCCAGAGCTATTTTTATGCCACCAATGTTTCAAGCCCGAGCCGAGCCTAGCTATTAATATCTAAACTCTGCAGTGCTATCCAACCGACCCGACCCGACCCATACCTAAGCTTGCATTTACGGCTGTCGGGTGCTGAAAAAGGGGCTATTTTTAGCCCAGTGGCCTCGAAGCAGGTTCACGACACGACAGCGTTTAGAGCAGCAAAATTCCTTCACGGATTCGGAGACACTCCTCTCCTTCACTCGCAAAAATTGAAAGCCGAACAAGTTTCCCAAGAGAGCTCCAATGGCGGCGAGAAATGCTTTGCCTTTATTGAAATATTTGAGAGTGGAGGTTCAGGCTCTACATCAAAATGCCAGGCCCAGTCCGTTCACCCTTTGCCCTAACGTGTTTCTACGGCTATTCTCGGAGGAGGTTAGGGGTTCCTTCCTAGACAAGTCGGAGGTCACCGATCGCGTCATCTCCGTGGTCAAAAATTTCCAGAAAGTTGATCCTTCCAAGGTGAAGTGTTCTTGCGCTGCTACAAAGCATTTGTATGTTGACACAAAATGCTTTGCAAGTTTTTTTTTCCCCCTTTTTAGGTACAATGATGGCGTGGAGGTTATAACCTAGAATTTCATGCGAATTGATAAAGCCCTTACCACTCCTGATTGCTTCTTAGTAAGCTTTATAGGAACCTTGATTTGCTAATCATTAAATCAGTCAAAAAAACCTGATTATTCAAAATTTGGTTGCAGAAACGAATGTAAAATGAAGTAGTACTCGGAATTTCTAGCACGTTAGTCAAGTTACAGGTTATTCCGAATATCTTCGTTGGCAATTTCCTGTTTCAACGTGAAAAACGTTCATATGTAATTTATGCTGTAACATTTATTCAGTTGACCTATATTACTAATGAGATATATTTTGTTTCTCAGAAATTTAATCTTCAAACGGTCAGAATTTGTGTTATTATTTAATGAACATGAGTGTAGAAGCTGGATTTTCTTGCCTAGGTTTTCTGCAGTTCTATCCCCACTGGCCATTACCAATTTACCACATAGTGGAGAAGGGATGTCAACATATCAAATTAAAGTTTTTGGATGAGTATTGCCATAAATTGGCATGTCAATGCTGCTGGAATACCAGCTAATTTCCCACTGTTTCACCTTTGAGAAAAATTATAAATTTATATGTGCTAGGTTTAAATGTGGTATGCAACTTGCTATCGTTTGAGATAAAATCACTGGTAGTTACAATTATTAAATTTTCAGATGGATTTGCTTGTAATTTATTACTTATCAAAATAACTTGTTATGAGATTTTGATGACTTACTTGGAATGTAACTCCTGGACAATTTGGGCACTGATATCTGGTAGATCTACTTTTGATAGAAAGGTCGAATTCATAATGTCATAAGATAGAGTATGGCACTTTTTTTCTTCTTCTTCCTGCTACTTTGTAAGTTAAGGTAGCTAATATTTGGTGAAGAGTAAAACATGAGCCACTAAGCCATAAAGATATTCCTTTTTTAGGATGAAATTGATGATTAATGTATGCATTATTGGTTCATGTGAATCAAACTAATGTTATACCAAGTGGAGCCAAGTATTTGGGTTACATTCAATTTCTGATTTTCACATTATTCTCCTAGTTTTGCTCCATTATAACTATGACTTCAATTTGTCATTGTATTGGCGAATGAAATGCTACATGACATGGTGTTTTAGGTTCAATCCATCAATTCCATCTGCAAGACTGCAACCCAAAGACTTTGGTTCTCATTAGATGGATTCATATACATAAAACATAGACCATTTTATTGGCCACAGTTTCTTTAATAATTTCCATCTGTTAGCAATGCTCCTGTTCTACTAATTTGCTTTCAAATTTTCTATTTGTAATATTTGTGCATGCGTTTGTAAGCATATTTTCAACTGCAACCAATAGCATGGCTTACGCTATGTTTGTTCTTTATTTTTCTTGCTTTTTTTGTTTTCTCTTTTTTGGGTATTGTGGAGGAATTTTGAAAAGAGGAACTGACAAGAACATTTTCTGGTTAATTTGGCCACTTTACAGTCATCCAGTGGATATGTAATGGATACACTAAGTCACATAGGATGACATGGTATAATGTTTCATTCAAATACAACCAAATGAATTTTGTAATCCACTCACCACTTAACTTACATGTCTAGTATCATATTACAGTTATTTTTATTAGTAGTTATTTTCTCTCTCTTTCTGAATTACATGATGAGCGGTTTACACAATATACTTAGCTATATTTGAATGGAATGTTACATCATGTCATCTTATGTGACTTGATGTAACTGTTACATAAGATACTTTTTCTATCTAGTGACGGTTAACCAACCCTACTAGGAGGTGGTACCAAAATATAGAAACATTCATCATAATTGACAGCAATGTCTGCGAGGAAATTAAACCACCCTCTTTACTTCTCTAAACATATGAACAGGCTCCATCCTCCTTGCAGCCAAAAACTTTTTTTTCCTCTACCATTATAATTTAAACTTGTTTTCTTTTAATCTGATTCTGGAACCCTACTGCTTGAATTTGTCAGGTTACCCCAAATGCTCATTTCCAGAATGATCTTGGATTGGATAGTTTAGATGCAGTAGAGATCGTGATGGCTCTTGAAGAAGAGTTTGGGTTTGAGATTCCTGATAATGAAGCGGACAAGATCAACTCCATTAATCTTGCCGTGGACTTCATTGCATCTCATCCTCAGGCAAAGTAGTGGAAAGTCCACGAAGCCTGGTGTCTAATTTTTCTGTGGTTTCTTATGAGGAATTAGTGTAGAACTATTCAACTTTCGGGCATCTTTTATTTTTTTCTTCCTTTGTTTTCTTCTAAAATGCAGCTTGATCCCTCTGGATCCCATAAAAGAGTGTTATCTGGGGATGTTCCGACTTTAATGCTACTTACCTTTTGATAGAATTTGCATCTCAAAACTCCCCTTTTAATATTCCTCCCGTATCAATGTTAATAAAAATAATTTAGGCTAAATTGTTGATTATAAAATCTTGAGGTTCTGAGTTATCCCATGCATGTGATGCGTTGTGTTGTACTCCTCTGCTTTGTTTAACGTTAGCGTGTTTTGCCTATGATTTTACTTTATTCAAAGTATTTTCACTTCTACTGTTTTATCCATCCCCAAACTGTTATTAAGGTATCGTATAAGCGTAAGGTATTTGCCTGCGGAATTGACTCTTGCCTTTTGTAATCACCTTCATAATTTTCATAACTCACTCAGTTACTGCCTTTTGTAATTCGTAATGCAGTTGCTGTGTGGAGACCTGTCTTTTGAAAATTGGACCGGATTGGACTGACCGGTTGGACTAGAAAAATTAAAAATCGGTCATCTGGTCAGTTTGGTTAACTCCTAAAAACCGAGGAAAAAAAAATTGATCAAAATTCGGTGAATTTGTATTAATTTGATAAAAATCAAGAGAATTGGGGGAGTCAAACAGTTTCCTCAGTTCATGACAAAGAGGAAAAATGGGAAGAAGGAAAATATCAAAATCTTAAAAGAAACCGAAACAAAATAGAAGACGGATGAAACCTACAACCCATAAACAACACAAAAAGGTGAATTTGAACAAAGAAAGAACGAGGAAGAGAGGTTAAATGGAGCGTGAGAGTGTTGAAATTTCTCTCTCTCTTGTCTAGCTACAGAGCAATTTGCTACATAATCTCTGGAACTAAAAGATGAAACGAAAATATGGGATCATGGGTCATTTGACAAAGTACCTCGGCGAGGGAGAGAGAGATGAAATAAAAGAGATATGCATTGGTAATAATAAAATAAAATAAAAACTTGGAAAAAAATTAAAAAGAAAATGGAAGAAGAGTCAGGCGTCCTTGTTGCCTTGATGGAGTGGAGAAAGGTCCTTTCATTTTGAAAATTAAATAATAAATAAAAAATAAATAAAGGATAATTTTACTTTATTATATTAATATAATAAAATAATTATATATATATAAATTTTAATGTAAATATATTTTAAATTTTATCTTTTAAGATTAAGATAAATATTATATTAGTGTTTATTAAAATATAAGTTGATTATTTTTATTTAATTATTTAGTTATTAATTATTATATATAAATTATAAAATTATAAAATATATTTTTTTAATTTACACTAATTTAACTGCAATTCATCACGATTAAATTTATAACCAATGTCCTATTGTTCTCACTGATTCAACGATAGTTCAATTTCTTGAACGATATAGTTAGGGGTGGAAATAAGTCAGGTCTTGTTTAAAATAGGCTAGGCCTGCATAGTAAAGTTATAGCCTGAGCCTGGCCTATTAGCCTACTGTAGTTCAGAAAATAGGCCTGACCTGACTTGTTTAGAAAATTTGGTAAGCCTAACTTGGCATGTTGACTTATTTAGGCCTGTCAGGAAAGAGGCTAGGCCAATGCCTATTTTTGATAATTTTAATTGTAAAAAAATATTTAAATATATAAAATTAAAAAAAAAAATATATATATATATATATATATATATATATTATAAAAATAAATATAGGTCAAGTCTTTGATATAATTGCCTGACCTATTTAATTAAATAAGCCTATATAAAGGCATTGGTCTGACCTAAATTTTTAAATAGGTCAGGCCTACGGTAGGTCAGGTTGTAGGGCTCTGATAGGCCACATGACCTACTTCCACCCCTAATAACAGTAACATGTTTAAACTTTCCACTTCAACCTTCGATGAGTTGCTTTGTGTGGGTGTTTGGACGATGGTTTATTTTACTCTACTGCATCTCAGCATCTCACTCCGGGAGATGTCCATTTGAGTAATTAATTATTTATAATATTTTTTTATTAAATTATTTTTTATATTAACAAATTTTAATTAATATTAATTAATTAATTCATATTCTTTATGCAACTTAATCGTTTATATAATTAAAATTATTATTTTTATAAACCATTAATTTTTTTTATTTCTTGCTATTCGTTTTTCAAAGAGTTATAGTTTTTTCATTATGCTTTAATTTTTCATATAATCAAACAGTGATGAAATACAAAATATTGATTAATGTATAGCTTTTGAAGAAATTATTTGTTTGATAGCAAAAATAGCTCGATAAAATTGATGATTTTTTATTTTGATATAATTTTTGTTTTTATACTCTTATTATTTTTAAGTAGAAATATTGATTTTTGAATCAAAAAGTTAATTTTTTTTATAATATTTTATAAATTATAGTTGTAACTATATTTATAAAACTTAAAATATTAAATTTTTTTATTAACGAAATTATTTATTAATGATTATCATAACAAGTTAATATTGTAATGAAAGTACAAAAAAATACTTTTTATGAAAAATTAATTATTAAAATTTTAGTAAGTAATTTAAAAAAAATAAATTTTTTAAGTTTGAGTAATAAATTAAAACTAACTAGAATAACCAAAATATTAACACTAATTGAGAATATGTTTAATACAAATTATATTACATTATATTTTAACAAAATTAATTTTAAAAATTAATTATTTTTATACCTAAGGTTCTATAATAGATTAAATAATATTACTTATATAATTTTTTTCACAAAATATAGTTAAATTATAAGTGGTTATATTTAAAAAACTAATTAAAGTAAATGTTCATAATTATCATAATTTATTGTTCTATTATAATTTATTTTTTATAATTAAATAATCTTTTTAATAAAAAAAATAAACAGTACCTTAGTATTATATAAAGAATTATGTAAAAATTTAGTTTCTTATTAAACATCAATAAATAATTTTCTCACCTTGAATTTATTAGCTGTACAATTTTATAAATGAATTTAATAATTTTATTGGGTACGTCTAAATCTAAATAGTACCTTATTTTTATCCCACCTATAATTAAATAGGAGGAGGCTCTAGTTTTTTCTTTATAAAAAAAAGTTTATTTTATAAATAAATTTTTTTATAAAATTTACAAAATATTTATATGATAAATTATTGACCTTATAATTAACATAAAAAAAAATGTATGAAAAAAATATTGTATTAAATAAACACTTCAATTTTGTAAATCATTAATTAATAGCATAAAAGAGTAACAAAACTCTTCTTTATGGAAGAATCCAAGGTCCAACTAGTTACTAGGAGTGTAGTGACATAATATTAGGGCGACATAATATTAGGGCCAGTCAATAAGCCCAACCTCAACAGGCTCACCTTTTAAGGCCCAGAGTCACACCTCCTCTCCTATAAATAATTCTTTCAGTCTAGGTTTGAGGATTCTTTTTTCATGCTTCACAATATTTACCTTTACCTTTACACTTACTCAGCTATCACTAACTTGGCTTCAAAAGCTTAGGTAGTACCGACCCAACCTTAAGCTCACATGTTCTTCACTTGCAGGAACTGACTTGGTCCTTGCATCGCATATATTAACATTTAGTATTACTTGTGGGAATCATCTAACCATTGACTCCTAGAAAATTTCTTTGTTCGATTATGTGTTAACCTATCATGGACTCCCTTAATCGATTAGAAGATTCACCTCCCACAGAAAACATCCCCCTTTTTGCCAACGTCTTGCCCGAGCCAGGCACAGTATAAAAGCAATCGTTGTCAGCTTATCCCGCGCATGGCAGCCCTATCTTATCCCCAACCAACCAAATGTAGGATGCTCAGGGTAAAACCGACCACCAAATAGACATACTCTAATTTCTCCTCCAAAAGATTCAGGCCCTGGAAAGAGAAAGAGAAACCAATAAAGCCAAAAAAAAGGCCAAGAGGTTTGAGCTAGTTGACTTAAAACACCGCCAATAACAAAAGGAAGACTCAACCCGATCTCAACACAATAGCCCCTCTAAAATATGAACTCTAACTTTACCATCAGAATTGTCTAAAGACAAATTCAGCCAGACACAGGGCTCATCACTCCTTCAACCACACTCATCCCCAAAAAACCTACAAAAAACCAAGATTGCAAGAACACGTCCGTTCACCGAGCACATCATGAACTACCCTTTACCAAAAGACTTCAAACCTATTCCCCTTGAACCATACAATGAGTTCATTAACCCTAAAGAACACCTGAAAAATTATAATTTCATAATGTGCTTGATTGGCACCCAAGAAGAAATCCTTTACAGAGTATTCCCCCCACTCTTAGGAAGGCCACACTGCAGTGGTACTCCAGCCTCCCACCAAACTTCATAGCCACATTTGAAGAATTAACACAACTATTCACAGCTCGTTTCTTCGTAAGCATCACCCATCAGAAGTTCTCAATCATCATAGCCACCATTAGACAAAAAGAAGGCGAGCGCCTTAAAGATTACCTCAACCGATATACCCACCTCTCCCTCCAGGTTAAATACCTTAGTGACTAAGTGGCTATGCACGAAATACAGGCAGGTTTTGGCCTAGGCAAGCTCCAAGAAAGCCTCACCTTGAAACCACCCACAAACATAACCAACCTTCTTGCTCAGTTTTTAAAGTACATTAACCTAGAAGAGATCCTATACCATTCAAACAATAGCCAACATGTCCAAAGAGACAAGAGACAAGGCACATACATGAGGGAACCCATAGCAGAACATCATCCAATTAGGACACGCTTTGACATATTCACTCCCCTAAATCAACCCAGGTCTCAAGTCCTAGAAGAAATCTATAGCACCGGCTTCGCAAGTCTTCCCACACTAAAACCAAATGTATGGACAAAAAGGGATAAGTTTTGTGCCTTTCATCACAGAAGAGGTAATGACACCAACAGTTGTCGTCACCTACAGAACCTCATTGAGGACCTTATTCAACAAGGACCAATACGAAGATTTAGAGTTGACCTCCCTGCTCCCAAAAAAATAACCAAGGCTCTCCCAATATATGAAGGTTTCCTCTTTGCAAGCACTTGAGTTAGCAACCGAGTCTCTTTCTAAGCCGTTTTCCCAACAGAAACCACCCAAACCAACAAGACCCTCAAAGAAACGCGGCATGAGTAATTACTATCATTTCAGGAGGATTTGTAGATAGAGGATTATCACAAACCTCGCACAAAAGGCACCAGTAAGCAGCCGAGAAACGATGGCCCGAAGTTCTCAGCACCACCAACAAAAGGAATAAAGGAATCCCCAAGATCTCTTTCTCAAAAGCCAATTATTTCTATATCTATCGCAACAATAATGATTCAATGTGCATTACTTATTTTGTGGCAAATTTCAAAGTCAATAAGGCATTAATAGATCAAGAAAGCTCGACATACATACTTTTCTGCGACACCTTCGCCAAACTCAGCCTTGGAAAATCTAAACTAACTAATTACCCGGGGTTCCTTGGTTAGTTTTTTAGGGATACAAGTGGAGGTAAGAAGCACCATTAATTTAAGAACCACCCTGGGTGAGTATCTTAGCCTAGTAAGTGCATATGTTCGTTTCTTTATGGTGGACTGCCCTTCCACTTACAACATAATCTTGGGCCGACCATCACTAAATGAGATAAGAGCAATTGTCTCCACTAGACACATTCTCTTGAAATTCCCTACTGCTACAAGGGCAGTGGGATACGTCTGGGGAGACTCGTTAGAAGCCAGAATCTATTATAACACAAGTCAGGTAGCTTCCGACCGAGCTGCTAGCAAATTGCATCCTAACAACCCCCTGACTAGTGCAAGCCGTGTAACTTCAAAAAAGCTGGATGCTAGAGTAAGCACATCGGACAACTAATCTAAACATTAGAGCAACCTTCTCCATGTCCAGGTAGGTCCTGACCTATTACAAATTGTTAGCTTAGAAGTGAAAACTGGCCATGCTCTTAGTTGAAAATACCAATCTCTTTGTATGGACTGCAGTAGATACGCCAAGTATAAATCTTAACTTCATATGTCATAAATTAGCAATAAATGTAGGAGCAAAACTATTTAGCTAAAAAAATAAAGATTTAGCCCGAAGCAATAGGCCACTATCTAGGAATAAGTACAAAAGCTGCTCGATACAAGCTTTATAAGGGAAATCATGTACTCAACTTGGCTCTGTAATGTGGTCCTGGTAAAAATGTCAAATGGAAAGTGATGCATGTGCGTAGATTTCTCCGGCTTCAACACAGCTTGTCCAAAGGATCAGTACCCTTTCTCGAGCATAGATACACTTATAGACAATGCCTCTGGTTTTACGTTGCTAAGCTTCGTGGATGCATATTCCGGATGTAACCAAATACGAATGCACTGGGAGGATGAAGAGAAATCTATCTTTATCATTGAAAGAGCCACCTACTACTATAAGATAATGCCCTTGGGTTTAAAAAATGCAGGAACTACATATCAACGATTAGTAGACAAGGTCTTCAGAAAGCAAATTGGAAGGAACATGAAAGTATACGTAGACGATATGCTGGTGAAATCACAAAATGAGAAGAACCACTTGGCCGACTCTACTAAAACTTTCACAAAGCTCATAAGGCACAACATGCTTTTGAATCCAGTAAAGTGGGCATTTAGGGTTAGAGCCGAAAAATTCCTGGCCTTCATGTTAGATACACCGAGGAATCGAAGCCAACCAGAAAAAATATATGGCAGTTATAAATATGGAAGCCCCAAGATAAATTAAAAACATGCAGAGCTAACTGACAGAATCACATTACTCTCTCACTTTATGTAAAAGGCAGCAGATAAAGCCCTTCTATTCTTCAGGACCTTTCTAAAAGCTAAGAGTTTTGAATAAACCCAAGAATACCAATAAGCTTTCAACTAGTTCAAACACTACCTCACTTCACCACCAATCATTTCAAAACTCAACCCAGTGACACCTTTTACATATACCTAGCAGCATCAGAGTGGGCCATAAGCTTAACCCTAATTAAAGAGTACGAAAAAACCCAATTTCCCATTTACTACACCAGTTACGCCCTCCAAAGTCCTAAGCTTAAGTATCAGAAAATGAAAGACTTACCTATACCCTACTTTTGTCTGCCCGTTAACTTCGACCATACTTCCAAAACTACCAAATTATTTTCAAGACAAGCCATCCCATAAGATAAATCCTCCAAAAACCCGACCTGGCAAACTGCATGTTAACATGGGTAATAGAACTTTTCGGATATTCTATTTCATATAAACCCTGCAGATCCATCAAAAACATGCCTTAGCGGACTTTGTGGCTGAACTTACCAAAATTCCAGAAAAAGCAGAGCATCTGGTTTAGACCCCACCCATCGACAAATCTTCAAATTCAAATGAGGGTGGTGTTAGAATAATAGTAGAAGGTCCAAAAGGAATTATCATCGAGTAATTGCTACTGTTCAAGTTCTCGACTTTAAACAATCAAGCCGAATATGAGGCCCTCACTACCGGACTCTTTCTCGCTTTAAAACTTGGAGCTGATAACCTCAGAGTTTTAAGCGACACACAATTAGTAACCTCTCAGGTGAAGGGAGAATACTTAGCCAAGGACCCTCAAATAGCTCAATACTTAGACAAAGTTAAAAGGTTAACTTTTAACCTCGAACACTTTTAAATCTGTCACATACCCAGAAGTGAAAACACTAGATAAGACATCCTGTCCAAACTCGCCAGTAGTAAAAACCCGAGCACCAATTCAATGATCATCCAAGAAACATTACGCCACCCCAGCATTGAATCGAAAAGCTCTTACGCCATCAACGGGGAACCATCAACCTAGATGACCTTAATTATACATCATCTAAAAAATAGGAAACCTGCCCACAAATAAATAGGAAGCTTAGAAATTGCAAAGGACAGTTAATGATTACTGCACCATAAAGGAAATGCTCTACAAGCACGGGTACTATACCCCCTCCTCAAATACCTCATGCTAACATAAGCCAACTACATCCTTTGAGAGATACACAAAGGGATATGTGAACACCATATCGGGGTATGATCATTAGCATAAAAAATACTCCGGTCTGGCTACTATTGGCTAAAAATTTGCCTACATCTGCATAACCCTCCCGACCGACCTCAAAGGGTAAAAAACCTATCAACGGTAAAAAAATTGAGCTATCTTAGGCAGCCAACACTGACCTCAAAAGGTAAAAACCCCACCAACGGTAAAAAATTGACCTAACATAGGCAGTCAACCCTAACCTCAAAAGGTAAAAACCCTATCAATAGTGAAAAATCGAGTGATCACAAGCAATCAACGTTGACCGCAAAGAGTAAAAATCCTACCAATGGTAAAAAATTGAGCTAATCCAGGTAGCCAACACTGACCTCAAAGGGTAAAAGCCTTACCAACGATAAAAAATCGAGCGAACCTAGGTAATCAACATTGACCTCAAAGGGTAAAAACCCAATTAACGATAAAAAATGAACGAGCCCAGTCAGCCAACGCTGACCTTAAAAGGTAAAAACCCTACAAAAGAAAAAAAAATTGAGCGATCCCAAGCAGCCAACGCTGACGTCTAAGGGTAAAAACCCTACTAACGGTAAAAAAAAAAAAAAAAAGAGACGCCAAAATAGTATTGAAGAGAGCGTCATTCTCATTACCAAAACCTTAAACAGAAATGTCCAAATACCAAATACAAATAACACTACCATCATCTCTGAAGACTTCTCTAGCTCGCCAACCTAGGCATTTTTGGCACTATGAGCTTATAACAGCTCCACCCTCAATTCCTTCATCTCCCTCGCTAACATTCTTGTGTAAGCAACATCGATTTCCTCTTTGTCCTAAGCCTCTATTTTTTTATCCCAAGCCTTTTTTTTCACTAGATCGAGCTTCCCGAATAAGCTCACGGGTGTCCTCCTTTCCTCTAGTACCTTACTCAATTTCTCTACCTTTGATCGGGTCAAGTTAGCATCATCTTTCAACTTCCTACTGTCACCAAATAACCCATCAATTTTCTTCTGAAGAGCTCGATGAACCACCAAACCTGAGCCCCATTAACTTAGGAATACTTTGGCAAACCGAAGAGCAAACAAGAGTTAAGCTTCCTCTCATCATAAGGAAGAAGTAATGTCATATCCACAAGTGGACCAATCCTAAGTAGAGTGTTCCATAAAGAAACATTCAAGTGATTTTCGTCAAACACTACCTTAGTAGAGAAACAGGTAACAAAACTGGCCCCAATATCAGAACAGGTCCCTAAAGAGCTTGAACCACCTTCTGAGCTTATCTCCTCCACGCTAAGGGAAGCCTCCCATCTCATTTTTTGACCAATGGGACATTTTCCTTTCCAAGAAGCACCTGTTAAGTGATCGGGTTAAGAGGCTCAGAAGGAACAGAATCAACAACCACAACCGGTGAAAGTGCAAGATATACCTTGGGAACTAACTCCTAAACAACCGGGGGAACATCACCTCCTCTGCCCCTTGGCACTCTAACCGAGCCAGACCATTCGCGCTCTGAGGCCTACCTTTTCTTCTCTCGCACCATCTATTCCAAGTTAATTTGTCCCCCTGAAATCAGAAGGGTGAGACATTAGAAAATAGACAGAAAATGAAATAATACAAAAAGGCAACACTTACATATTAAATTCTAAGCTTTCAACTTAACATCTTTAGATCTAATACAAGAAAATGGCAGTAATTAGGCAATGTGTGATTAAGAAGCATCTTCATACGAACCAATTAGCAAAGGCTGGATCTTTGTAAAACGACATTGCCACTGTAGCAAAAAACGAGGGCGCCCATCCCATATAGGAAAAACATTGCCGGCACCCGATCAGGGGACAATCACATGAAAGAACTAATTTTTTCATTCTTTATCAGACTCCTCAACTGACTTCATCAAAGACAGCCGAGGTTAGGCAGACAAATAAAAATATCCCCTACCGTTGCTTGGGTTCTTCAGCATGAAGAAAAAGAAGAAAACGTTTACTTGGGGCAATAAACCGAGCAACTCACACATACATTGAAAACCCTAAAGAAAACCATAACCATTCGAGTACAGTTGGGTAGGTGCAATATTAACAACCTTGAAAAAGTCCATCTCGAAGTCCAACAAAGGAAGAGTAACCCCCACTTTCTCGATAAAATAAGCGTTGAAAACAAAGAATTGGTTACCCCTGCTATACTCATAAATTAGTTGCCCTTGCTACACTCACAAACAGAAGCCCCCTTGGAGCATTCCTCAAGGTCAAATGAACACCTCCCCCAGTCAGTAATAGGTAAAAGCCTCTTGATCAATGAAACATCATCGGAACTAAAATAGGATGATAAACACTTAACAGCAGGATGAACCCAACTAAAGAACAAATTGTCAGTAGATTCGTTCAATCTTCGCTAGCCGAAAGTTTTGACCTCATCGCAAAGGGGTACACCAGAAGTACCTTCCTTTGAATTTTTAGAGTTCGGTATGCTTGATCTCGTTTCCATAATTAGCCACCTAAATCGACCAAAAACAAATATCTCAATCAACCCATCAATATTATCCGCACTTGAAAATAATCAATCCTATGGCCATCCAGGCTACGAGCACACTTGACGGGCACTAAACCTTGATCATGACATGAATGTAGAAATCGACTAACCACTAACACAGCTAACAATAACGAAAAGAGGAAATTACCAAGGAAAATAAACACTAACCGGATTACAAAGACAACGAACATTACCTCGAACCACCCTAGCTGCAAACATTTACCACTAAGATGAATGACCCACTAGAACAATAAAAAAGCAAGTTAAGATGGAGGGCCCCCTATACATATATACATAAATAAGAGGCGATCCAATCGTGGAAAAGAGAATGAGCATACCCCATCTAACGGACGAAGACAAAGAGTAAAGTCTCCGGAAACTGAAAACGTCATGTCCAAATATTGACAATTGTCGCGCAAGAAGCAAACTATCACCCAAGTAGTCATGCAAAAACAAACATAAAACAAAACCCAACTTAAATGGTCGATCTTGCATCTTCTCGACCACTGCACATAATGCACGATACATATACTAGTTAAACTATGACCTTTACCCAACCCTTTTTCTCCTTAAAATGGATAGGCAAGTTAGTGACCTAATACTATGGCCCGATTAGCAAGCCCAACCTCAACAAGCCCACCCTCCAAGGTCCAGAGTCACCTCTCATTTCCTATAAATAGCCCCATCAGTCCAAGTTTGAGGATTCTTTTTTCTCCCTTCAAATTACTTACCTTTACACGTACTTAGCTATCACTGACTTAGGCTTCGAAAACTCAGGTAGTACCGACTCAACCTTAAGCTCGCGTGTTCTTCACTTGCAGGAATCGACTTATACCTTGCAGCATATGCATCGACAAGGAAAAATGCTACTTTTATTAACATATTATAAATACTTAAAAAAAAAAGGACGGCTATCGAAGTGAAAAAAAAAAAAAGACCAGGGAATGATTTATTTTGAAATATTTATGAGATAAACCTTTTATAAAAATAACATTACCCAACTATTATTGTCTGAAGTGCCACCCAAAAGATCCGAGCCCTCCTGATACCGAAGCTCAGGGACTAATTCATTTGATCTGGGTCGGGTGTTGTAAAATAGCCCAGGGTCACAGACTGCTTGTGGGCCGGCCTTGAAGCGCTTCATCCAGCGACAGCGTTTTATAGCAGCAAATTATTTCATTTCAAATATTCTGACACATTTCTCTCCTTCACTTGGGAAAATTCGAGAGAGCTGAACAAGATTCCCAAGAGAGCTTCAATGGCGGCGAGGAGTGCTTTGCCTTTATTCAATTGTTTGAGAGTAAAGGTTCAGGTTTTGCCTCAAAATGCAAGGACCAATCCTCTCTCGATTTCTCCTAACGTGTTTCTACGCCTATTCTCGGAGGAGGTTAGGGGTTCCTTCCTCGACAAGTCGGAGGTCACTGATCGTGTCGTATCTGTGATAAAAAACTTTCAGAAAGTTGATCCTTCCAAGGTGAAGTGTTCTTTCTCTGATACAAAACATATGAATGTAGTTTGGCTGCCGGCAAATTGAAAGACAGAATACTTTGCAATTTCTTTTTTGGTACAATGATCGCGTGGAGGCGGGATCCTAGAATTTGGTGCAATTTACCAAAGCTCTCACCATTCCTAATCGTTTCTTTTAAAGATTTATAGGAACCTTGATTTGCTAATAATTTAAATCCGTTAAAAAAAATCTGAGATTCTTATTCAAAATTTGGTCTCAGAAACGAATGTGTAATCTGTTTACTGAAAAATGAAATAGCACTAGAAATTTCTAGCACGCTAGTCTGGTTACAGGTTGTTCAGAATATCTTAGTTTGTATTTTCCTGTTTGAACATGAAAGTCGTTCATATGTAGATTATGCTGTAGCCTTTATTCAGTTGACCTAGATTTCTAATGACATATATTCTGTTGCTGTTATTGAAAAGGCATGAATAGCTTCTAAAATAATCCAGTAGTTTTATCGAGGAAATGCTTTGTCAGTTTCCCGTGAATGATAATGGTCAGCACCTTGAATAAAATGTATGATGGAATATAACATATTTTGTTCTTGTACTTTTCTAATTGGCAATGCCGGCAGACAATCCTAAAGGCCAAATGGTTTTATGGCTATCTAAACACGTCTGGAGACATATTGGTTGGTAGTGTGGCATTTAATACTGACTCCTTTGTATCTTAGATAATGTAGAAGCTGGATTTTCTTGCCTAGGCTTTTTGCAGTTCTATTCCCATGGGCCATAACCATATAGTGGAGAAGGAATGTTGGCAAGCGCAAGTTACAAATTTCATGAGTATTGCCATAAATTGGCATGTCAATGCTGCTGGAAGGACAGCTAAATTCAAACTGTTTCACCTTTGAGAAAAATTATAGATTTATACGTGCTAAATTAAAATGTGGTATGCAAGTTTGCAACTTGCTATCAGTTGAGAAGATAAAATCACTGGTTTTACATTGATTAAATTTTCAGATGATTTTTCTTGTAGCTATTATTTATCAAAATAATTTGTTTATGAGTTTTTGATGACTTACTTGGAATGTAACTCCTGTGACAATTTGGATCACACTGATATCTGGTAGATCTACTTTTGATAGAAAGGCAAATTCATAATGTCAGAAGGTAGAGTATGGCATTTTTTTTCTTCTTCTTATTCTTCCTGTTAATGTGTAATTTAAGGCAGCTAATATTTGGTGAAGAGAAAAAGATGAGTCTAGAGTTTGTTTTTAAAGTTTAGGGAGTTTTAAATTTCTAGATCATATTTTTAAAGGAGTTCAAATTGATATTGCCTCTAAGCCATAAATTTGTTTAGGATGAAACTGATGATTAATCTATGCATTGATGATCCATATGAATCAAATTAATGTCATCCAAGTGGAGCCAAGTATTTGGGTTACACTTACACTCAGTTTCTGCTTTTCACATTATTCTCCTAGTTTTGCTCCATGATAACTATGACTGCAATTTGTCATTGTATTGGCGAATGAAGTGCTACATAACATGGTGTTTTAGGTTCAATCCATCAAGGCTGCTACGCAATGACTTTGGTTCTCCGTTAGATGGATTCATATACATGAAACTTAGACCTTTTTATTAGCCTTAGTTTCTGTAAACATTTTTAACTGTTAGCAATGCTCTCCTGTTCTACTAATTTGCTTTAAAATTTTGTATTTCTAATATTTATGCAGGGGCTTGGTTTGTGAACATATTTTCCACTGCAACCAATAGCGTGCCTTATGCTATGCTTGTTCTTTTCTTTTTTGGTATTGTGGAGGAATTTTTATAAAGGAGAAACTAACGAGAACAATTTCCTGTTAATTTGGTCTCTTTACAGTCATCCAATGATAGTAAACCAACCGTACTAGGAGGTAATACCAAAATATAGAAACATTCATAATAATTGACAGCAATATCTGCAAGGAGATTAACCAGCCTGTTTGCTTCTGTAAACACATGAAGATGCTCCATCCTCGTCGTTGCAGCATGCAATTTTTTTGTCTACTATTATAATTTAAACATGTATTTCTTTAATCTGGAACCCTACTTCTGAAATTTGTCAGGTTACCCCAAATGCTCATTTCCACAATGATCTCGGATTGGATAGTTTAGATGCAGTAGAGATCGTGATGGCTCTTGAAGAAGAGTTTGGGTTTGAGATTCCTGATAATGAAGCAGACAAGATCAGCTCCATTAATCTTGCCGTGAACTTCATTGCATCTCATCCTCAGGCAAAGTAGGGGGATATCCATGAAGCCTGGTGTCTAATTTTTCTATGGTTTCTCACGAGGAACTAGTGTAGAACTATCAAACTTTCAGGCATCTTTTTATTTTATTTTTTTGCTTCCTTTGTTTGCTTCTAAAGTGCAGCTTGATTTTTGTTTCCCGCTGGATCCCATCTGAGAGTGTTATCCGGGCATGTGCCAACTTGAATGCTATTTACTTTTGATAGGATTTGCACCTCGAAACTCCCCTTTTAATGTTCCCCCAGTATTCATGTTAGTAAAAATCATTTAGGTTAGATTGCTTATTATTCAATGATATTTTAAATATGTTAATGTGCCTTATTTTATTATTTTTGGGCAAGTGCCTTTTTTTGCTCCTTATGGATCCAGTATCAATTAATTTCTTTCAAGACTTTCGGGAAGTCAATTGCCGCTTCAAAAGATTAATTTGTGTTGGTCAATTTATCAAGTTGTGATACATATGATACAAAATTAATCTTTGAAGGCGGCAATTGATTCAAAACTTTTTTTTTTTGAAAAAGTTAAATTATATTGGATTATTTTGAAAGAGAAAAATATGGAACTGTTTGGAATGATTTTTGTTTTATTATTTTTAAAAAGTTTTTGAAAACAATTTTAAAAAATAATTTTAGAGAACAAAAAAATAAAAATTTGTTTGGATAAAAATATTTTTCATCAGTTGTTTTTTGTATTTTTTAAAAAACATATGAAAAAAATAAGTTAAAATATAAAAAAAAAATTTTCTAGTTATTGTTTGTAGAAACAGTTTTTAACAACAATTTATGAAAATAGTCATCTAAACGAGTTTTTTTGTTCTCGCAGAATAAAAAAAATATAAAAAAAATTATTTTTAAAAACAGCTATGATTTTTCTTTTATTTTTATCAAATTATTTATTTAATTAGCTTTTATATATTATATTAAAATATTAGTTATTGGTGTCTAATGCCACATCAAATTCTTAGGGTGTTTGATGGGTGTCATATGTACTCTAGTATATAGTTGTTTATTACTTTTACATAATAAAAAGTGATTATTTAATTGTAAAAAGTAATTATTTTATTATAAAAAATAATTGTTTTGTTATAATTATAAAAGTAATTATTTTTATAAATAAATAATTTTTTATAAAGTATAAAAAAATAATATTATTATATAAAAATTTGGTGTTCATTAGATATTAATAAATTTTTTTATTATATATAATATAAACATGAAAAATTATTATTAATTTGATTACAGTTGAATTAATAAATTATGAATTATTATTTTAGTGGTCTAATTTTTAAAACATATATTATAAGTTTTTCCTTGAAAAAAAATGTACAATTGAATTTTTAATTTTTTTAAGTTGAGGTTAATTTAGTTTTTACCTAGGCAATGCTTGAATTTCGGTGTTTTTGACAATGGGATATTGCCGGATTGATGGAGTCGCATGACAAATTCATTGGGTTGGGGGGATTTGGATCTAAGGTATTTTGGCCTTAGATCTTTTTTAATTTTTCTCTGCATCGTGGCCGTCTAAATATTAGAAGACCATGATGCAGCCACGTGGTAATTCTTTTTTAAAAAAAACCCTTGATTTTCATATTAAAGCAATTTCTTGACTTCGCTCGCTGCAAGACTGTAACCACCATGGACGTTGCCCACGTTGAAGAGGTGTAAACACTCGATTTTGTCTAGTGTTCCTTAGAATTTTTGTGTTTAATAAATTTTTCTAAAAAACATATATAATAATAAAAAAATGATCAAAATAATTAAAGTGGCAAGAAAAAAAAACAAAAACAGTAAACAAAAAAAAAACATAATGATAAAAGAAAAAAGGTTAAAATTTTTTTAATTAAAATAAACAAAAAAACAAAAGAAGTAAAAAAAAAAGGGAAAGAAAGATGCCCAAAATCATTTTTTGGTAGCCAAAAAGGTCTAGCCCTTTCCTTCCCACCAGACAGCCCAACCAAAACCATACCCGGTCCACTCCTCCAACCCAAGTCCCAAACCAAACTTGACCCAACACCCATCCAACTCGTACCCGCCTGACCCGATCCACTTAAATCCCTAAATCCTCAAATATGCGTTTTCTCTCCCCGTGTTTCTTTCCCCCTGCACCTGCTCTACACCACGCTTATGCTTTCCCTATGTAAACCTTGTCTCTGCCAAACACCCATGTCTCTGCACTCTGGTTCCCTACTCTTAGAGATTGCCTCTGTTCACGGGATTTGGTCCCCTCGGCTACTGGTGTTTTATGATTTCTACTGATCCCCCAACCATGGTCTATGCACCGTGGCGTGGTAAACACCCACGCCTCTGTACTATGCCACCCCTGCCCCTGCGATAGCCGTGAATTTCCCCTTTTTCACCCTTGTTGGTGCATATAAATGGAGATCAGAAGGTAATTTAAAGGGGGAGGATAAGTCTTGAAAGCAGGAGATCAAGACCAAAGAAAATAGTTTACTGAGAAAGGTGATTTTATAACCCAACCGAGAGGGAGACAGAGAGAATCACTGAGAAAAGGAGACTGAAATCAGAGAGAACGAAACCGAGAGAAAGAGGAATCTGAAATTAGAAAGAGGAGATAGTTTCGAAAGGGAGAGAAGAAGTTGAAATTGCTGAAAGGGGATTTTTTTTGCTGAGAATTCAGAGTAGAATCTAAAAGCCAAGAAACCGAGAACCAGCAAACGGCAAGACTGCATTGTTGTGGTGATCTTTGTTGGGATTTTTAGCTTGCGTCTAGTTTGGGTAATCCACCATCTCCGTTATCTAGCATTCAATTTTGATCTAATTATGACTTAGCAGTCTCATTTTGTTTTGCTGTTGCATGTGAGGTTAATGATTTCAAATTGCTCATGGTTTCTAGTGTTTTAACATGGAGGTTTGAACATAATACTGAGGATAAAATGTAGCATAGGATCCTAGCTTCATGTTTAGTTTAAGATGCCTCAAGGATACTGTGATTAAACCTATTTTGTTTGGTTAGCAACTTGGTGCTATACTGTTGTGCCAAGCTGAATTTCTGTACTCGTTAGGGGTATGTTGAGCTTTGGTATTTTGCTTTGCAGAGAAAAATCATGAGGCTTCATTGATATTTATACACTGTATAAGAATCCTTGGGCTGTTGCTTCTGGTTGAAATTATGATTGTGGTGATTAAAGGGTTTTGTTTTCCTTCAGGTTTCAAACCAACCTTGAACCATTTGATGTAGGGGTGTTTTGTCTGTCTAAATCTAGCTAGAGGTTTACGATAGGAAATTAAGATGGTATGATAGTTTGTTTGATTTATTGAGCTATCATTTGAAAGTTAATCTTGGGATGTAGAGATTTAAACTTAAGTCTATCATCTAGTGCATGTTCTTATGCGAATTGGTTTTAAATTTATGCATTCATGAACATGTTGATTTGCGCTTAGATGTATGCCTACTCCTTGAAGTGCTGATTCCATACTGTTTTGAATTTGAAAATGATGTTAGCTTGAGTTTTAAACGTTTTGGATCACTAATCTAGCCTTAGTTGCTGTTTAAATCCAAGCTTTGTGATGAGTTGAGGTAAATTATAATTGGGTATAATATTTCCATTCCGATTCAGTTTAAGGTTGATATTGAGGTATTTTTGAGGATCTTTTTGTTTGGAACCAAGATTGATTCTAATTTGAAAGGTATATTTTGATCGATTTAGGGGATATTCCAAAATGAACAAAATATAACGGTTATGAGAGTTGAGGTTGAGGATTTAAGATTCTGAGGCCCAACTAATCCAAAAAGGGTTCAGGGCCTAGTAAGATTATTTTCAAAAAGGAGTTTTAGAGGCCCAAAATTGTTAAGGGAAAATGATGAAAGTCTATAATAAGGCTTCAAAGGCCTAATCAAAATAATAATAATAATAAAATATAAAATAAACATTTTGTTTTACATTAGCAAGGTGGAGTTCCAAGGACCCCTTAATCAAATGTTAAAGATAAATTTTCTCATAAAGGGCTTCAAGGGCCCTATTAAGTGCCTTTAAAATGAGGTTCAAAATTGTTCAATTAAAAATTGAATTTTAACCTCAACACTTTTCAAAAATGCCATTCTAACCCTTATACCTCGCATAAATAAGATTTTGACCCTAACATATCCGTTACTTTTATAAATTATATTTTTTGTCTTAATACTTTCATAAACTATATTTTGGCCCCACTATTTGCATAAATTACATTTTGGTCACACTATTTGCATAAATTATATTTTAACCCCAATACTTCTAGAAATTTCAGTTCTTATCCCAATGCTTTTAGAAATTTCAGTTTTGTCACAAAAATTGGGAAAACTAAAATTTGATTAAGAATAATCCAGTTACCATTTCCATTTCACTTGTGAATGTTTAAAGGACTTTTAGTAGAAGTTTATCTTCTCCAATGTTCTAATTTTCGTGGCATTCAGTGGAGTTACATACTCCCCATTGTCCTAAATCTCACGGGCTTTCAATAGAAGTTCATCTTTCCTGAAATCCCAATTATTCATTTTCTTAGACTTTCAGTGAAACTTTTATTTTTTCAAAGTCTTAATTTTCTCGGGCATTTAGTAGAGGTATATTCTTCTCAATGTCTTAATTAATTTTTCAGGCTTTAAGTGAAATTTTATATTCTCCTAATGTCCTAATATCCTCGGGTCTGAGATCATCAATCTCACCTAATCGACTTATTCAAATATCCGAACTACTTTGACCTTGATTCCTTTCGAGGTACGTAGGCACTTACTTGATAAGACATGTTTAGTTATTTATTTTTTCATCTTTGTCCATTATCATTTTATTAATAAAAATAGGTAATTTAAATAAAAGAATTTTAAAGCACAAATAATTTAAGGTAACCATCTTTAGGGATAGACATTGTGGGGTGCCTAACACCTTCCCCACACGTAATTAGACTCCTGAACCCTCTTTCTGGTTTCGAGGACCAGTTTTTCTTCATTTTTTTTACGGATCCTAATTATCCTTCTAATTAATTGGTGGCGACTCCATTTTTCTCTGGGTTTTTCCTTACGTGCCTAAAGTAATAAAATGACGATTTTTCACCGGCCATCACGTTGTGACAAGAGGCAAAGTATGACTCTTTAGGGGTTCGAAGGAATTAGGGATTCTGGGTTTTTTCTTTTTGTTGGGTGTTTTCGAATTAGTCTTAGGTTTTGGCTATGTCAATATGATGTAATTACTGTTTAGTGTTGAACTTCAACTATGTTGCTATTTTGGGTGAGTAATCGCAACCTAGCTTCCTTGATCTGTTAATTCTTTCATGAATTTCAATTTCTCGGTGATTTGAACAATTTCTTGACTTTGCTCGCTGCAAGACTATGAATTAAAGCCAAAAAAGCCCGGATCCAACTCCAGGTTTGGCAAGTGTGAACAACATGAACAAATGCACAAAATGGCTCCCTTAAGAAGAAATTTACTAATTTATAGAGGGATTGAGAGTGAAATTGATGGGAGAAGAATGAGAGTTTTCAAATTTGATAAGGGGTAATTTTATCCTAAAAATTATCTTTGTAGGTGTTTTTTTCATAAAAATAACATTCTTTTAAAAATAGAATCCAAATATTTTTATTATTTTTAAAAAGCACATTTTTAAAGGTCCATACAAAGGCATTTTAAATTTGTAAGTTTTTTTTTTTTAAATAACTTCTAAAAAAAATCAAACAAACAAGTTCTAAATTGACCCTAAATAAAAAATTGTGGATTTAATACTATATTATTATTTTAAGGTCAAATTGTGATCAATGATCTTTTTTAAATAGTTGCTATACTATCGTGTTACTATCCTACCTGCCCCTTACCGTCCCAATAAGTGATAATATAAGAAAGAGAGTGACCAAATATCATATATTTGCCATCATTTCTATATTACAGCATCCTTCCCATACATTTAACATGTAACACTTTTCTTATTTTACCTCACTCTACCCTTTTTTTATTTTGTATTATTTGGGTCATTTTTTATGTATGATAATTTTTTAAAATATTTTTAGATATTTTTATAATTTTATAATTTTCTTTTAAAGAGTAAAAAAATTCACTGTAATAGTCCAAGTAATTCAAGCATATTGTTAAAAGGAGAAGTAAAAAAATCCAAACAATTTTTAAATATTATCATATATAGAAAATAGCTCAAATAATAAAAAAAATGAAAAAAAATGAAAAAAAGGGTGGTAAGAAGTAAAAATAAAAAAGTGGTGCATATAAATTTATGGAAATTGCTGTAACTTAGTAGCAGATTATAAAATAGTTACTATTATAGAATTTAGAAAAAATATTAATTTATCTTCATACATTTCAAATTATAATTGATTAGTTTATAAATTTATATAAATATCGTGACATTAAATAATATGCATATAATTATATTGAAAATTTTATAAATACATAACAAAGATGTGTTTTGTAAAAATATTTTTTATTTTCATTTTAAACAATATTTTAAAATTTTTAATTTTCTAGAAACATTTTTTTTCAATTGTAATTTTTGTTGATATAATTTAAGTATATTAATCCTGTGTTTATGTTTTAGTATTCTCATTATATATTTTATAATTATTAGTGATTATAGCTAATAATGTAGTTATAATGAAGTTTATTAATATATTATTAAAAGAAATATTTGAATAAATTTTAAAAAATACTATAAGTATATTTTTATAATTTAAAAAGTATATAAAATATATTTCTTACAAAATAAAATTAATAAAAATTGTGGAAATTATCATAACATGACGACCGAAAAAGGCACATTGTCATGACCTTAAGGCGACAAAAAAAAACACATAGATTAAAATAATGTAGTCACCACCAATTAATTAGAATGATAATTGATATCATTTAAAAAATAAACATTGGGCATTGAAATCAGATGAAATGTTCGAGAGTCTAATTACAAGTAGGAAATATATAAGGCACTACACAACGTCCATCCCTAAGGATGGTTACCCTATATTGCTTGTACCTAAATTCATTGTATTTTAATTACCCCCTATTTTTGTTAATCTGATGACAAAAAGATGAACAATGAAAGAACCGGACCTGCTTACTGGATAAGTACCTATGTACCCAAAAGGGACCAAGGTCCAAATAGTTTGAGATTGTGAGATTTTGACTAAGAAGAATATATGATCGCTTTCCTAAGGATGTCATGACATTAGGGAAGAATGAACCTCCACTTAAAGTTTATGAAATTATGACATTTGAGGAGAATAAACCTCCACTAAAAACCTATGAGAATTAGAATATTAAGAAAAGACAAACTTCTACTTAAAGCTTAGGGGTTAGGACTTTTGAGGAGAATAGACCTCCACTAAAACCTATAAGAATTAGGACTACAGGGGAAATGGACTTCCACGTAATGCCTATGGCTTAAGATTTTTGAGGATAATAAACCTCCATCAAAAGTCTATAGAAAGTAAAGTGATCATTTGAATCACATTTAGAGGGATTTGGATTCGGTCCTTTTCGGGACCGGTCCTTTTTCTCATCTTTAAACGACCACGATCATGACACGTGTCATTATAATTAAAATAAATAAAAAATACTTTTTCTGCTACCACCATCCACCTCCTTCTTCAACCTCTTCCTCCATCATCATATCTATGACAGCCAAAGCTTCAATCTTCAAAGCAACAGAAGATCAAATCCTTCCTAATGAAATCAACCATCATTCAAGTGAGTCCAAGCAACTGAACCAAATATGCACAAATTCAACAAACTATACCTAAACAGCAGGATCTATACCGTATATCAACTAATTATGGTTTCTTCTATAAGTCTAAGTTAACTCTTATATAAATAAGTGGGCAACTTTCATTATTTGAGCTTCAAAGCTAAATTGGTTTCTAATTTCTAATAAAGAATAAAGAACATAGTTGCATATGAAGTGATTCACTTTCCTCTGCAGGTTTTTGCTTACAAGAGAGCAAACCACACAAGAGAAAAGCTTTTGGTTTTATGTACTTTACCGTACCTTCAATGGTGATAATAGAAAAGGAAAAGCAACATAGATGAGGCTTTGGAAGAGAGAAAATGCTAAAAAAAATTTAAAATTTTTTTGATGCTTGTCATTATCTTGACCGTCCAATAATTTGGATGGCCAAGGTTAACATAAAATAATTATCATTTTTTTATGAGAAAATGAGGGAATTTGAATCTTATTTAGAGTAATGAATAAATTGATATTTGAGAATAAAATAATACTTTTAATTTCAAAAGTGCCTTTAATTCCATGAGTTTGACCTAAAGGACCTTTGCATTAAAATGCATTTAGTTCTTAAAAAAACTTCAATAAAGTGAGCGCTTGAAACCTAAAGTATTTTAACTTCATTTGAACTCAAAAATGCTTTAATTTAATGGGCCCAATTTTAATATTCTATTTAAAACAATTTCTTAAAAATAAGATTTGGGCTTTGAGCCCACCAATTTGCAAATGGTCTTAAAATTAAAAAATATTTATTTTTATTTTTTTAAGACAATTTATTTAAAAAAAAAAAAGCTTCTGAGATTTCAACTAATTAAGAAATTTTTTTATTTTTTTCTTAAATGATAAACAAAATATATTGGACATTTTTAAAAATAATAATAAAATAAGCTAAGAAAATAACAAAATGAGTAAAAAAAATAAAAGAAATGAGGATCGTGAATGCATGCCTGCCTTACGAGAGGAAATGGGAGTAAATAAAAATATTACAAACAGAATGAAAAAGAAGAGAAGAAGAACAAACAACTAAATAATGAAAAAGAACTACCAAATTAGACCCACTTCATTATGGAATCAATAGAAAATGCCCCAAATATCAAACCAACATAGACCACAATTACTGGGGAAATAGTTAACTGGGAGACCAAGGGATAATCAAGGTTTCTAAATAACCATGAGATACGTAATTCGAACCAGAATCATGCTTTGACAAACTGGACTAAAACCAATAATGCAACATGAGAATGAACCCAAATCAGAATTGCATTTTAATCAAAACAAAGGGTAAGCTAAAATCAAATAATGCCATTTAATTAAAACATGAAGTCATATTTGAATCCATTGATTTAAAATGCCAAACAATTAAAACACAACGCAGATGTTCAACAACGATTCGAGGTGAAGAGTTTTGCTTCGAAAATAAAACCCCAAATTCGTACTTCCCTTCGAGCCTCTGAATCAATTGTAGAAGCAGCGTCTCGCTGAATTCTTGCTCCTCCTCTCGCCTAAACATTCCAAGTTCTGCGTCAAGCATTTTTCATAGAGGGATCCCATTCACCAACCACCTACCTTCCTTCTTATAGCCGAGTCCTCTTGCATATAAGGGTTAGGAGTGTCCAAGATCAAACGTGAGGTGAAGAGCCACGCATGACATGAGAAACACGAAGAAGAAGAATGAAGCCGTTGTAACGGCAACATCGAGGAGACGAGGGCGTGTTGTGTACAGGGCGGGAGTGTGAGCGAGCGAGGGTAGTAGCTGGCGTAAGAAGCGTAGGTGTTGCAGGAGGGGACCACTGAGTGTTGTGGGAATATGCATGAAGACAATGGTAGTAGCGGCTAGGTTAATTGCAAGGGGAAAATGAGAGGCATTAGGTTGTGTGACCCAATGGGTTGGGTTGCAATAATGGATCAAGTTATATTAAGTGGGCTATGAACATTAGGACTGAACTAAATGGTTGCTGGCTTCTGAAGAAGGGAATTGGCAGAAAACAAATGGGAATGGAGATTGGGCTTTTTTGTTTTTGTTTTTGTTTTTGAATTTTAAATAAAACTAAAATAATATACTTCTCTTTATATTTTTTTGGTTTTATATTTTATATCTTTTGTGTTTGATCTTATCTTTTTAATTTTTTTAATTCTTTTTGTGTTTTGTATTTATTTATGTTTTTGCATTTTAATTAATCTAATCTATACTATATATTTTAAAGTAAAACATTTTATAATTGAGAGGATGTTGACATTTGTTATTAACTTATTATATTAAATTGACCTTTGCAATTTCATTGAACTGACATTTGTTACTCTATTAATGTCATTTATCTTTTAATTAAAATAATCATCTTATTAATTTTTTTATTAAATTTTTTTGAAATTTTTTTTTATTATTGTTATACTGTATATCCTCTTTTTACCAATAAAAAGTCAATATAATTATAAATACATTTAATATAATCTCCTAATTTGCTCAATAATTAAGTAACATTTAATAATTTTCCTAAAAAAATGATTTACCATATTTCTCTTTATATTAATAGAAAGTCAGATTTATTAAAATAAAATTAGAATTCAAATTTATATGTATAAAGCTTTCTATATATAGCGTGATGTGTTTCAATTTCACACAATTTTTTTTGTACTCCTTTACGCATAGTTTTTTTTGTTTGTCTTTGTTTCAATTTTTTTTATTTATTTTTGTTAGTAGCCATATAAAAAATTGTTGATTCTGAATGGAATTCACAAAGATCTAATTGATTTTATACTTTTATTTCTTTTGCAAGTATGAAAGTATGATATGAACTCGGGGTCTTGAGAAAATAATGTTTAGAGAAAGGTACGAATTTGTCATTATATATATTTATTTGCTTTCATTTCCTTCTCTTTCATAATTTTTATTTTTCACAGTATCTCACTCTTCTCCATATCTTATGTTCTTATCTTTCATATTTTTTTATAATAGATATTCAAGAATAATTGCAAATAAATGTCATATAAGTGAGAAAAAATGAAGGTATGATTATTGGTAACGCTGTAACCTCTTCTGAGGACAACACCTCCCCTGAGGGCCACCACACTTTTACTATCCAATCAAAATTTTACTAAAGTTAAATAATAATCGAGCCAATAAGTTGAGCTAAGTAGGTGTAATTTTCTTCTATATATATTTACACAACATATAAATATTATTATTTTATATATGTTTCATGAAAAAAAATATTTTTTATATATTTAATATTAATTTTTTTTATAGTTTTTTAAATACTTAAAATTTTAAAATATATACATACCAAAATATCACAACCTTCATATATCATAAGAAATGATTGGTCTATGTATGAATAAATATAAAGTTTGTTCTATATATGAAAATAGCACATTTCAAATAAAATTATTGTAATTTTTTAATATCGTCATAAAAATAGTAAATTCTTTTATAATAAAATAATATATTGTGGAAGGTCAAATGTAATATTATAAAAGATAAGTTTATATTTTAACAAATTAAATATAATTTTTCATAATTTTTAGTCACGAGTATTTCAAATTTGATATTCTTTTTTAAATCACTCTAAACAAATATGGCATTTTTTAATCATTTCACTTAATTCTTCAAAGTGGTTTTGAAGTGTTTTAATTCCTTAAATATTAATTAATATAAGAGTTTGTTCCATTTAATTCAGTTAATAGAGCTTATGTATATAAACAATTAATAAGTTTGTATAGCTTTAATAATACAGCAACTAAACTCTTTGGATAAAATAATTAGCAGTTAATGATATATTTGTCTTTTACATTTTTAATGAAAAATTTGAAAGTTGAAATTTAAAATTTGAAATATATAGTTTAAATTTTAAAATTTAATACTTACAAAAATCAACATATTTAAGTATATTTTTGCACTTTTCAAGATTAATGAATGAGTGCAAAGTGAATTATGAAAAGTTTTCATTGAAATTTTTGCACTTTTATAAATTAAATTAGATACATATATATGTTGTATTTAAATAATATTTAAATAATTAATTATTATCTTATTTTATTATTTTTTTAATTTTAATTATTAATTGATATAGTTATGCATTGGATGAGTTATTCACTAATTTTTTTTAAGTATTTTATATACTACCTTAACAAAATTATATGTTGACAGAAACATATTTTTTATTTTCAATAAAAAAAACATGAAAGGCTAAAAATAAAGTTACCTAAAATTTTGTTAATTAATGATTAATAGATACATTGAGAGAGAGAGAGAGAGAGAAAATAGGTGAGAGAGACACAATAAAAAGAATCAAAGAAAAAAAAAAGGAAAAGACGAGAGGAAATTTTAATAACTACAATATTTGATCACTCTTTTTCTTATATTATCATATGGTAATAACGTAACAACTAACAACCACTTATTTTTTTAATAAAAACCCCATTTCTGTTACAATTACAAAACTCTCCATATCAACCTTGCGTTTTGTAATCTCCTAATTTTCATCCCCCGGTTACTTACGGTGATGGCAACTGACAACGGCATTGGTACGGGAACCGGGGCAAGGAAGCCTTTTTCTACTCTCCATTTTTATTCCCACTCTGATGTGAGGATGCAGAAAATTTTAAATTTAGGAATTATGTAAAATTAAAAAATTTTATTAAATTTTATTTCATCCATATAATCAAAAAATGTAAAATTATTAATATATATTTTTAATAATTAAAGAAATTAAAGTGTTGACATGTACAGTATTCTACATGTCAGTTTATTTTTATTTTAATTACTATTTAAAATAACAAAAATTACTATTTATTTTTAATTAAAATAAGTTAAAATATTATTCATATTATATATAAAAAAGATATAATATACATTTTTTTTTAAATTATAAAAAAATTAATTGTCCTAAAAAAATATAATAATAATATAATATAGATGAATGATATTCGTTCCCCTCCTAATAATTTAAATAGAGTACAAAATATGATTTCTATGTCTGGGGTCTGGGGAGAACATTGACTTTCACTATTATTCTTATGAAAAAAAAGTTTTATTTATATATTTTTCTTACACCTCTTTATATATTATTTTAAGTATTAATATAATATATTATTATTTATTATTTATTATAATTATTATTTTATAATATATCCAAATAACATTAAAAAAAAAAAAAACTTCCCCATGTCTCTTCACCCTTTCCACACGGAGAGTCCCTCAACCCATATATTTCTATTTTGAAATAGATAGTAGATGCTCATACAATTTGATTTAAAAATATTTTAAAAAATATATAATATAAAAAATAATTAATTAATATTAAAAAATAAAAAAAATAAAAAAACCAAAACTAAACTATAACCTTAAAATAAAACCGCAATTTGGAACTCCTCTTCTTAAAAACCAAAACATTAAAAGCAAGTCCTAAATTATATTAGTCAGTATTCCCAGAACTGAGTAGACTTTGAGTCTTTACGCCAGGTTGACTGTCGTTGTCACTGATCGTCTCTTGACTCTGGAGTCGTCGCCGAAGGAGAGTGGAAGGAACAACACGGACCACTCGTTGGAATTTATTGCTTTCCTTCTCCTTTGCTTCCTTGACTTTTACTAGATCAACTAGACTTCCTTTCTTTTACAAGGAAGCTGATTGGCCATTGAGACGTCACATTGGCCCTTCATTGGACGACAACAATTTCATAACATCCCAAAGCAAAATTCTAAATTACTTAAACAACCAATCTTCATTTGCTTTCCACCTACCGCACACATAAAATCATATAATCAACTTATTATATTAAACACTGCATCATGATCCGTATACAGTTTTTTTTTGAACCATATAAAATAGATTAAAATAGATTTTTTTTTAAAGAAATACTTTAATTATATATTTTTTATTTATTTTAAAAACAAATTAAAAATAAATTATAATTAAGTCAAAAAAAAGTTTTCATTAACATTTATTATTATTTTTTAATTAAGAATTTAATTTTCTAATATAACTAAAATATTTTTTTATTTTTATTAATTTTTATTGACATTGTGCCTTGTTTCATACATTAAAAATTAATATAAATGAAATAATTTTTAATTTAATCTTTTAAATTATAATTCATTTTTTAATTATTATAAATATAAAAATATTTAATAAATAAATATTATTAAAATTATTAAAATATATAAAAATAATATAAAAATAATATAAAAATATAATTTATATATATAATATAAAAAATATGAATATGTAATTAAATATAAATAAATATATAATATTGCATAATCTAATAAATAATCTATAAATAATAGACTTAACCAAAATTAAAATTTTAATATAATCAAAACTATGAAAAAAAGAAAATTTCTCAAGTATATATATTTTTAAAAATTTCAAGTAATATTTTTTTAAAATATAAAAAAAAGAAAAATTAGAAGGAATTATATTTTTTAAAAATGAAATAATTTCAAATAATAATATTTCTAAAACAAAAAAATAAAAATATTTTCTAGTAATTTTATTTTTAAAACATAAAAAATTAATTTTTTTCAATTAACTATATTTTTAAAATAAAAAAATAAATTTGTTAATTAATGATATTTTTAAAATAAAAAAATGAAAATATTTTCAACTAAATATATTTTTAAAATAAAAAAATCTTTTTTAAACAATGATATTTTTAAAACAAAAAAAGAATTTTTTTAAGTAATTATATTTTTATTCTTAAAACAAAACAAAAATAAAATAAAATATTTTCATTTCTCTATGTTGAGTATGTTAGGGTTTTGAGGATAAAAAAGAGAGTAATAAAGGATAACTTTATCATTAATTTATTTTTAAAATTTTAATAAAATATTCTTAACAGAATTATGTTACAACTTTAAAGAGGAATAGAGTGTATATTTTTAAAATAAAAAAAATAAAATATAGTTAAAGTATCTTTTAAGAAAAAGAAGAGGATTTTGCTCTATAAAATATTATTTAACTCTAGTACTTATTTATAACAAATTATAAAATAACTATTTCAAATAATATTGATTAACTAATTTAAATTATCTAAAATGTTATAATTTTTTTATTAAATTTGTGGTTCAAAAATTTTCACATATTAATTTTATAGCTTCAACAATGACATTATGCTACTATTTCATCTAAAAATTAAAATTACTGTCCTATAATAAAATTCTTCCCATCATTAAGAAAATAACCAATTAAGAAAACATGAATAAAGCAATTTGGGGAGCACTAATGCAAAAAGTGAGTACGGAGTGAGCGAGTATTATTGTTTGTGTGGCATACCAGTAATTAGGAAGAGAAATCCGGGCAAAGCACTAGCTAGGTTCTCTATAAGTAGATTATAATTTTCCAACCCAAACTTCACAGCGAATATTGCATAGTACGCAAATGGCGGTCAATGCATTAACGTCGACTGTTAGTAATACTGAGCTTAAGAAGCTTATTTTGTTTACGCTGCTAATAACTCAATTTCTCGCACAAGTTTCGGTTTCGGTTTCTGAAATCATATTTGAAGAGCGATTTGAAGGTATTTTCTCTTGCCCGCTCTCTCGATTCTAAATAATTATTTTATTTGTACCTTCCATAAAAATTCTACTGTGTTTGGATACTGAGAATCTGCAAGAAAAACAGCTCAAATTTTATGGAACTTCTACCTATTGCTGCTGAGTGCATTCTGCAGTACTTACTTTTATCTCTGACTTTCTCGGTCCGTTTAGATGCTCTCGAAGTATTTTCTGTAACAATTCCAATTTGCCGTTGCTTTCTCTTTCTCAACATTTTATTTGATAGTTGAGAAAATGCAGTAAGCTGGAGGCTGGAGCAATCTCTTTCTTCCTTTAATGATTTTTTCTTGAAATCCAATCGCAGGACAGGATAGGTGAACTATCTCCTGTGCAATGTTATAATTATTCATTGTTTATAGGGCTTTTTAAATTGAAATTCGGGACATTGTCTTCAAACTCTTTGTTAATGCTTTACTGTATTTTCACTATTTTGTACTTAACATCAGTTCGGCTAATATATATATATATATATATATAACAAAAGTATGAATATCAATTTAAAGTTTTGTAGACTAGAACTTGGATGTTTTAGGTTTTTCAATTTTCGTTAATTTTAAAACTTCTATTTATGATATGTTATTTGATTTGTTGGTTCTCATAAGACGGCTGGAAAACTCGCTGGATAAAATCTGATTGGAAAAGTAGCGAAGGTAAAGCAGGTTCATTCAAGCACACAGCTGGAAAATGGGCTGGAGATCCAGATGATAAAGGTACGGTCTCCCATGACCTGTTAGCTAAGTGACAAATGAAGAGTTGGAATGTGTTTATTTTGTGTGCGTGTGTATAAGTGATGCAATCTGATTGTACTTGCAAAGAGAAGCGGACCTAGTCTTCTATTGCTGATCCTAAGCTCTAAGCTTTTGTATATCTACAATATGATACATTATTTTTTTTGGTGTCTGTTTAATCTTTTATTTCTTTAATGTATAAGTGAGTTCTGGTCGAAAACAGGCTTGTAATGCCATGCCTTTAGAAGACTAAATTGTTCAAATTTCTAAACCAATGATCATGTAATGTCACAAATGATGAATATAGCTCATATTCTTTTCTTACATTAAGCAGAAAATATAGGTTAAAGGAATCTTGGCTACTTAATTCGTCAAACTAAGTATAGCATCTCATACGTTTCCCAAAATTATTAGTCCTTCTTCTGAGTGCTGCTCATTTGAGGTTCTATCACTCTGGGTTTTTATTATGATATATTTTTTCAGATGCTTCGATGTTACCTTGCCAGAGTTTTTTGTCTCACATTTGATTTGTTTAGATCACTTAAAACAAAAAGAATAGAAGTAATTTAGAGATGCCAAAGAAAATTATTTGAAAGGCTTGTTACATTAAGTATTTAAGTTGGAACGTCGGATGAAAAACGCCGTTTGTGTGAGCTTGTTATTAATCATATTGCTGTTAATGCATGCTTCCCAAGTCAAATGCACGATTTGCATGGGAGCAGCATACCATTACTGTCTCTAATACTAATGCCACCAGTTTAATGCATATGCACGGCTTTGACTGGGCATATTTCCCTCTGCCTGCCACCAATCATTTGAATCAACGTATCTCCAGTGTGTTACTGTTTGAAGCTCTCTCCTGGTACAGTGTAGGAGCACTTTTTTTTTATCATTGAAAGTGGCAGATGCATTGCATGCTGTTGCTTGACATGAAATGTAAAATGGATGTTAATGTATTGATGGTATGTTTTCAACAAAGAACTGAGGTTGTACAATTTGTATTAATGCTTATGATACTCTGGATGATTTTTTCAAGAATTAAGTAAATAATAATAACAACGATAATAATTAAAAATATAATAGTGATGATGATGATATTTATAACAAAAAAGCTAAATTAGTGAACTTACTTTAACTTTATTGACAATGTATTAATGAGACTGATGCTATAGGTATATTGGTTTACATACTGAGTAACTTGTAGTTCTTCTTCCTTTCTAATTTATGCCGAAACAATAGTAATGTGAATTTTAGTGCAAAGGTCACTTAAAACTGGTATTTGATCATTTGTGGCATTCCATAGGTATTCAGACATCTAGTGATGCCAAACACTTTGCTATCTCTGCAAAGATACCCGAATTCAGCAACAGGAACAGAACCTTTGTCATCCAGTATTCTATAAAGTTTGAGCAAGATATCGAATGTGGTGGAGGTTACATAAAGCTCCTCTCTGGATTTGTCAATCAAAAAAAGTTTGGTGGAGATACTCCTTATAGGTTTGTTGCTTATTTTTCTTCACTTTGTTTCCACTTCATTGAATTTTATCATGTGAAAAAGTTGTTAACCTGTGAAACTGATAATTTCATTAAAAAAGTTTAATCAATTCTCATTATTCTTTCAATAGCTTTATGACAATTACAAGCCTAAGTAAACTAATGAGAATCACAGTTAAAAAGAGAAAGGATTAAAATAATATTAATAATATTAATTCAAGGCTGAAGTTATGGTTCTTGCCAGAGAAATAGGTGAGAGAGATATGATAAAAAATAGAAATAGAATAAATGGCTGGTTGGAGATAAGCTGAACAGGATTTACTTCTTTCTTTATAATATGCAATTTTAAGTATTTCAAAATATATTTAATGACCCCAAAACTTGTAAGTAATTCCCTAAACACTCCATCTCAATCTGGAGTATAACTAACAATGGTGTCTAGCTCATAATACAGTTACACAAAATTTAAAGTAAAATTATGATGTAACATAAACAGACACCATCTCCATTCCATTAATTTTCTAATATGTTAATAATCTTAACCTATGTGCTTAATTGGAAATGAGTCAAATGACGCTCTTTGGCCATGATGTTGGTACTTTTTCAATATTCCATGCGATACAGTGAGGCTTAATGACTTGTAAATTCATATTTCTTTCTTTGTTATGGTACTTTTATTATAGATCTGGTAAATCATGCCAATGGCTATTATGGTTATTCCATACCTAAATCCAGGGGAAATTTTCTTGTTACTGGCTATAAATATGGTAATGAATTAATCACTAATGATTTACCGAAGTCTTGCATGAAAGAACAAGGACATGTAGAAGAGATTGAGAATTGATGGACTATATTAAAACCAAGTTTCAACACCATGTTAAACAGGCTCTAAGGTTTGCTGCTCAAAGGTATCCATCTTCTTACAAAAAGATTAGAAAATTGTATCTTTGAAGGAGTGAATTAAAGAGATGTCATGGATATAAAAGTTTAAGGCTATCCTAATAAAGCTCACAAAAAATAAATGTTTTTATTTTTATGTCCTTGATATTTTATTCAAACTAATTTCAATAAAAGTTCATGCTTGTTGACCTTCAAATTTCTGCTCCATTAACACATTATTTTATTGGTTATTAGCTTGCACAACCCTGTTAATTGCATGATATTTCACTTCGCCTTACACCATATATATTAAAGTCTTGATTGTATTTCTCTTCAACCACCAGTTTTATTCTGCGTACTATTAATCTTGTATCTTCTATTCTGCTTCATATCCACTATTCTGCTTCATATCCATATCCTCCTTCAAAAAGGTTGTCATGCTGACAAATTCTGTGTAGTTTCATGTTTGGACCAGATATATGTGGCACACAGACAAAGAAGCTCCATGTCATAGTCTCCTACCAGGGTCAAAATTACCCCATAAAGAAGGACCTGCAATGTGAAACTGACAAGTTAACTCATTTCTACACATTTATTCTCAGGCCAGATGCCTCTTATAGTGTCCTGGTTGATAATAGAGAAAGGGATTCTGGTAGCATGTATACCGATTGGGATATTCTTCCTCCACGAAAAATCAAAGATGTCAAGGCAAAAAAGGTTTCACGATCCTTTAGCATAACATGATGTTTTTGGTGTTCTGTGTATCTTTCAACTTCATCTGTTGACCCAATTTTACCATGAACACATTTACATTATTCAGAACCTGTTATCTCTTGGAAAATTTTTTTTCATTCTAGCCATAACCCTGTACTTAGAAATTAAAACTGATTTCAAGTTTCACTCAGCCTGCAGACTGGGATGACAGAGAATACATTTATGACCCTAATGAGGTCAAACCCGAGGTATCAAAAACTCTTAACTTTCTCTAATGAAATGAATACAATAGTAGTTTAGTACATTAGTATCACAAACTCAATTATGTTTATATTAATATTGCAGGGATATGATTCAATCCCAGCAGAAATTCCTGACCCAAAAGCTAAAGAGGTTAGTTAGTTGACTGCACGTGAAGAAGTAATTCTACAATGCCTCTGTAGATTTCTTTGACTTTCAAATTTACAGGGAACTTCCTTTGGGATGCTAGTTGCATCCTTAGTTTCCCCCCTTTCCTTTGAGTTCCTTTTTTCTTTGGTTTGATGCAATATTTTGATCTTGTGATTTGATGACTTTTACATCAAGAAATTTACAAGAGAGAGAGAGAGAGAGAGAGAAACAGAAATCTCATACATTTCCTTCCATCTGATTAGCCTGATAACTGGGATGAAGAAGAAGATGGTATATGGAAACCACCAAAGATACCAAATCCAGCATACAAAGGACCATGGAAACAAAAGGTTTGTTGATGAAGTCCCCCTGTCCCCCTCCCAGGGAGATGGGCATTGAAGTGAAAAATCTAAAATTTCTATTGAACATTATCCCTTACTTGTAAGCTCTAACCTGACAGAAAATCAAGAATCCCAACTACAAAGGGAAGTGGAAAACTCCATGGATAGACAATCCAGGTATGATCAAGTGTATTCATTTAGATCATTCACCATTTAGTATATATAATAAGTTTTCCTGCATATTAGGGAATGCTTAAATATCTTTTGTTCCCTATATCAGAATTTGAAGATGACCCTGATCTTTATGTGCTTAAGCCTATCAAATATGTGGGCATTGAAGTTTGGCAGGTAGGACAAATTTTTTAACATCCATATTCGGTGATGGCTTGCCATATTATTAGTAAAATTTATTATTTCCATTTTCTCTCTACAAAGCCATTGTGCTAATATGGATGGCAGCAGCTAACAAAATGAAACCAAATATTATGCTTCAGGTGAAAGGGGGCTCGGTTTTTGACAACATATTGATTTGTGATGATCCTGATTATGCAAAACAAGTTGTTGATGAAGTGTTTTCCAATAGGGAGGTAAGCTTTTCTTTTTGACGGCATGACTTGCTTTGGATTTAGCTAAGTTTATCAGACTTATTTACTTATTTTTGGTGTTTCAGGCTGAAAAGGATGCTTTTGAAGGAGCAGAGAAAGTGAGAAAAGCACAAGAAGAGGAGGTACATGGACATACTCTATTTTGAGTTCCATACTCAATAGTATGGCTTGAGTCCCGACCTCACTTTCTAATGATCTAAACCCTTGTTTGTGCAGGAAGCTCAGAGAGCAAGAGAAGAAGGCGAGAGGAGGAGACGGGAGAGAGGTCATGATCGAAGATACCGAGACAGATATAAGGACAGATATAGAAGGGTTTGTATCATTTCTGAACATGCTCAATTTTGGATCATTTCTTTTTTTTTCTTTTTTCTTTTTTTGTGTTTTGCTTTTTTGGGTTAATCTTGACTACCTTTTGACTTAGAAGACAAATCTCTTAGCTTGGAACAAAACTGCTAAGTATTCTAGTCCTATTTAAAAGTGTGACTGTGTTGGAAACAAATAACCATGAAGTGGCCCATGAAGCATAGTTCAAGTGGCACGCACCTTAACACTAAATGTTAGGATAACCCTAAGGTTGAGGGTTCCAATTCTCACTCTCCCATCTATCTACTGACAAAAAAATAACCAGGAAGTGTATCCCCTATGGAAATTTGTGTGTGGATATAATACCAACTTTCCTAATAATATATCAGAAATATGTCTCTTAAGTAGGCCTTTATTTAATATAAGTTCCGGAGGAACTTTTGTCACTAAGTTCTCTTAATAATTATGTTGGACCCCCAATGTTAGAGAGAAATGCTAAGTAACTTGACGCCCTCGAAATGATAGGTTGAGTTGGGATCTCCAGGAGAGGAATTTAGGGAGGGGCGAACCTCATTCTGAAACTGTTAGCAATACAACTTCTCATAAGTCTCAATAAATGTGCTTGTGAAGAATAAATAAATAAATTGAATTGGTTTATATATATATATATATATATATTTTTTTTTTTATTATGGCTTTTGGCAGCAACTTATATTGAGACGCAATCCTTATCCAAGTATGTTTAAGGAAGTACGATGGAGCAGTAATATTCTGCAGAATGTTTTCTCATGCCTATCTATCAATTGGATTTAGATGCTGATTTAATAATCTTTATCGTTGCCCTGTTTACATTAATACTTAACTTTTTTTTTTTAATTCTGAACTGTTTTTTCCGTGCAGCATCGCCATGATCACTTCGATGACTATCATGTAAGTATAAAAAATTTCAGTAATTATTCTTTCTAATGCGAATTAGATCCTTATAAACGGCATTATGATGACAAATCTTCAAATTTGTTCACTAAATTTTGTGACATACTCCGAGCTCTTCATATTAATTAAAAACAAAAGAACAAAACAAAGTCGTACACGTGGGATTGATGCATTCTACGATTCTGTCCTTAAAGACGACTTGGTTTTGATATGCAGGATGAGCTTTGATGGGAAAACAGCGCGCTCGCTAATCGGATTGACAGAAATTCCTCGATTATAACGTGGATTTCGGTGGTATATTCCACCTAGTATTAGTTATGTGGCATGCTTTATTCTTGCTTCCTTTTGTTCATGCATTTATCAGAAAATCCTAAACCCAAGTTGCCAATGATGCGCGGCTTGCTGCAAAGACTAATGTGTGATGCGTTGTACAAATAATCGATGGATATTAAATATTTTGGTCGCAAAAAAAATTATAGTAATTAAAATTGCCAAAACAAGAACTAACGAAATTAAAGAAATAAAACAATAAACAAAGTAGCCACAAGTTTCTGAAAGATTATTTTTTGTGCAATTTTATGTAAAAAGGACTGTAAATAGAGTAAGTCAAAAGGTCTAATCGTAAAAAAAAAAAATTTCACAACTTTCTTTTTACAATTTTTCACATTTTTTTTAGAGATAATATAGTTTTTTGTTCCTACAGTTGCATTTAATTTTTATTTTAATTTTTAAAATTTAATTTTATCCAATTAAGTATTTAAGGACTCATCTCCGAGTTGAGGGCAGGTTTTTTTAAGTGAAAACTCAATGGAGTAAAAACCTAGTATAGTACTACCAACACTAACACCACATGAAACTACGACGACAGAACCAGCTCTAGTGGGAATAGCAGGTCTAAGACCGGATGTGATGACAATAGACTTGTACGAAACAACATCGTTTTGTAGTAATAAAAATGTATAGGAATGTCATGTTAGATGTCATGTTAAGAGTTATGTAAGTAAACGAGGATAAAAATTAAAATAAAATTTATTAAAATTAAAAAAATTTAATTGAGTAAAATTAAATTATAAGTATTAAAAGTTATCTTAACTTTTTTAATTGTTTATTACATGATATAATTTTTTTATATTAATACTTAAAATTTATTTTTTAATAATGATAAATTAATTATAAATTTAAAAAAAATCTAAAAACAAGAAAAAATTCATACATTTAAAAAAGTAAAAATTCAAAAAAAGAGAAAATTTAAAAATATATAAAAATATCTTAAAATTTTTTTAAAAAACATTATAAATAAAAAACAAATAAATATTATAAAAAAATAACAAAAAAGATAAAAAAAAATTAAGAAACAGTAACTTAATCCCCCAATATAAAAGTACATGAATGCAGTATACATATAACATATACAGTGCATTTTGCAATAACAATGCAAATTACAATGTGTATCAGAAAATGCTGGACCCTCCAAACTTTTGGGCTCAGGCTGGAAGGCGTCGCAGGGTTCAGAAAGTGAGGATTTAATTAGTATCAGATGACAAGATTATGATAAACCATAACCGACTTTAATTTATTACCCAGCAGTCAGCACCATTATCTACAGTGAAAAAGGGGGGGGGGGGGAGGAGGGGGAGGCAACCTAATAAGTTAATAACTACGCAGCGGAACGACCACGATTGGGTGAAAGATAGCGCTTAAATTTTTACATTAAGTATATATTATAAAAAAATTGTATTAAAGGAAACTAGTGAGAGATCACAATAATTAAAAAAATATATATATAATGAATAGTGTATATTTAATATAAAAATTTATGATATATAAATATCATTTCTCTTGAGTGAAATTAACTCAATACCAATATTATATATTGAAGTATCAATTAGAGTCGAGTCTGATGGCTAACGGCAAATTAAGAGTTAAAAAAATAAATTTTAAAAAATTAAGGTCGTTTTTGGTCCTAAATTATTACCTATTTGAACTCATCATTCATTTAGCATAACTTATAAATCTGGTTTAAAAGTTTATATCACTATTTTCTCATTCTTATTAATGTCAAATATTTGTGCATTATATTGTCTTGAAATATACATTGACACAATTTTTTATTAATTAATCAAAGTAATTAATTTTTTTAATATAACTAGCTTGTGTAAAAAGAAATTTATATAAAAAATTTGTTCATAAATAATAATACTTCTTTAAATTTTTAGTGTAAGATAAAGTTTTTTTCAAGCATATATTTATTTTAAGGATGCCTCTAACCTACCACCCCAGTTTGGGGCGGTAGGTTACCTTCTTTAATTTTTTTTATTTTTTTTAATATTAATAAATTATTATTTATATTATATATATTTTTAAGATTTTTTTAAAATATTTTTATTTATAAATAAATAATATTAAAAAATTATAGATAAATAGTATATAAAAGATGTAAAAAATTTTTAAAAATTATATGATATAGATAATAATTAATTAATGTTAAAAAATAAAAAAAATTAAGTCAAAAAATTAAAAAAATATTATATTTTAAGATAGACTATACAATACAACTCAAAAATAATACTGTACCATAGTGTTATCCTTATTTTAATCATTTTATATGTTCATAACAGGCGACAACTTTTACAAATCATTACTAAAATCCGTATTAACTAATTATACTAAGTTTGACTTTTGTTAACAAAATTAGAGAAAATTATAATTGAGCGCCTATTTTTTCAATTGGTGCCTATAGATCATATAGTGTTTTGCACCATATAATAATTCTGTCACAAAATTAAACAACAATTTTTTTGTTTCACGTATCACAATTCACACATACACTTTTAAAAAGTCACAACTTGGCCCTTAGAAAGAAAAAGATGAAGACAAGTATAAAACATAATGAGAGATATTTAAAAATTTTAATTTTTAAACATTTAAAATAAAATGATGTGCCGTAATTTAAACATTTATTTTGTACATGTTGAGATGCATGTAATTTATCTTCTAAAACGTAGATTCCACTTTAAAAGATGTGGGTCCATGGTTAGAGTATGACAAATTGATCATTATTGATTAAAGTGGTTAAATCAATCGGATTGGGCTAATCTTTAAATATTAATATTAAAATTTATCGCTAGCACTTTGAATTTTTTTTATTAATATAATGCGCCTAACAATATATATATATATATATATATATATATATAACATGTTGCTACTATTAAGCTAATTTCATATAATTATCAAATTAAATATATGGCTTTTTGTTAAGATTTATGGCTGGAAAGTGGAAATCAAAGGAAAAATTGTTGCAAGGAAAAGATTTGAAAAGATTCCTTTCATTTTACAAATTAAAACCATGACAAAACTCGAAAGAAGAAAAAGGATGGATTTTCTTTTGGTTAGGTTAAATAGAGAAAGGATTCTATAATTACAAAAAATAAAAAAACAAAAAACCAGACCGAGCGCGGGGGAAGCAGAGGAAACGCCAATTAAAGCCAAAAGTGTTTTCATTTAGAACCCTAATATCGGAAGTGGAAACCCATATTGGGTGTTTGGGGTTTCTCATAGGGAGGAAATATGGACGCAATAAGGAAGCAGCTGGATGTGCTGATGGGAGCGAATCGAAACGGAGATGTAAGAGAGGTTAATCGCAAGTATTATGATCGGGATGTCTGCCGCCTCTATTTAGTCGGACTCTGCCCTCATGAACTATTCCAGTTAACGGTAATCAGCATTTTCACTGCTTCCACTTTTTCCGAGTATTTTCATGGGCTTGAGTTGAGATTTTTTCATACAAAGATGGTTAATTTATGCAATATCATCCACCATTCTACTTCCTTTTTCTTTTCAAAATATGGGTTTTTGCTGCGCCTATTGGATCCTTATACTGGTTTCTTTCCGCTACTATTGTGATATCTTATTTCTCAGGGTATACCATGATTTCTGTTTTCATTCTTTCTCTCACCGAGTTTTATTTGCCTATGTTTTAGAAAATGGATATGGGTCCCTGTCCAAAGGTGCACTCTCTGCAGCTCAGGAAAGAGTATCCTTTACACTATTCGCGAGGTTTACACGACTCGGTGTTTGTTATTGTTAATTTTTTTTCCCTTTTAAAACTCTAATTTCTGTAGTTAAGGTATTGTGCAGGTTGTTTATTGCCTCCCCGCTTCAAGCATGGTTCGGTGGCTTGTGTTGTCTTTTTTCTTCCCCCCCCCCCCCCTTGGATTTTGTTGTTTCCTGGGCATGAAACATTAAATTATTCCGTAAGAGAAGAAACCCTGGTAAAATTGCAGTTAAATACTGTTTTTTGCATCAACAAATTGTTTATAATGTGTCATTAGAAGGCATGAAGTTGGGGTGTTTTTATTTGTGTTTTGGGATAGTGATTAACTCATATCTAGATATGAAGAAGCGAAAGCAAAAGGGATTGATAATTATGACAGAGAGTTGGAGGATGTTATAGATAAGCTCATTGGCGAGTGTGATAGGAAAATTGGTAGAGCTTTGAAGCGCCTCGAGGATGAGGATGCAAAAGCTGCAATTGCAATTTCAGTCTCTGACGTTACTCAGGTGACTTTTCAATCATGGTTTAACTGCTCAGTGGTGTTGGCCTGTAAGTTGTATAACTATTTTGTTGAATATGCAGACACCTGAGGTACTTGAGTTGTCCAAACAAATTAAAGAGAAGTTGAAAGAAGCTGATGAACATGGTAATATTCTATTTCAATTACTATGTAAAATTTGCTTGCTTCTAGATGATCATGCATTTCTGTCCATTTAATTATAGAGAAGAATACTACATGAGATAGTAGATGACTTGGATTTGGTTGCTTTACATTAATGGTTATCTTTTGCTTTTCTGCCCCTGGTTGCAAATCTGTGCTTTATATGTGAATTTCTACATTTATGGACAGATGCAATCTAGAGCCTTGTAAAATCAGCTAGTTTAGATCCTTCGACAACATTTTTATCTCAAGCTGACTATTAGATTGTAAGCTCTTATAGTATGAATAATACAGACCAAATATCTACTAGAGTTTTTGTTCCTCACACAAAATATTGTATGAAACTTAGAATCAAAACTGCGCAGGTAAGATATTTCTTTATCTTTGATTAGTGCAGCATTATGAAGATGGTTTGCCCTAACAATCGGTCTGGTGAAACACGTGAAAGGAAGTCATCATGTGAACTATATTATTTTACAATTGGGGAAAAAGTGTATACATGAAGTCATAGGTGATATTGTTTTTAAAGTTGATACATGTCTTAAATAGTGCAAGGCGTAGCATTTATTAATTTTTCGCTTGGGTAAAATGATTTTGGATTTGCAGATCTTGAAGGCGAGACGGATCTCAAGATTCAAGCTATGGAGGTTGTAGAGAAACTTAGAACTAAAAGAGCAGACAAACAGGCAAGTGTTTGCACTTGAACATAAGATGAATGTGATTGTTGGTGCTGTAATCATTTTTTTTAAATTTAAATGTTGTGCAAAAAGCTTCATGTTGTTAGACCTCCAAGATTATTCTTTGATTTTCATTATTTATTAGTGTACTAACAATTCTTTCCACTTGCAAACAGTCCATACTTCTTTTAGACGCCTTTAACAAAGATAGGTCATCTTTACCTCAGCCTCTGCCAAATCCACCGCCTTTGGCACCCCTTCCTGTAGTTACACCGGATCCTCGCACACAGGAGATGATAAATGAAAAGTTGAAGAAGGCGGAGGATCTTGGTAAGTCAGTGATTGTGTTGAATTAAATTTATCTTGATCATCAGTACTGTTTTAAGCAGCTCCAGAATATGCTCTATGCATTTTTTGCAAATGCTGATGCATTCATTAATACATTACAAGACTATGACTAACCAAGCCCATGTACTTATCCTTTGTCATGTGTTGTCATCTATTAATCCTAGCTGCCCTCCTGTATCCGACTGATTGTTTGCCCCCTTTTTCATAAAGTGAAATTTTTTAAATGCTAACAGCGGAAATATCTAGCAAAGACCCTTCACAGCTTTAACTCTACAATAATGCAAGCATGAAACATTAGAATACGGACTGAAAAGATAGAGCTTGAGTAATTATCAGTTCTATATTTTGTGCCTTTCTTAAATCATATTACTAATGAAAAAATAATTAGTGAATAATAAATAATTATTGCTGATATCATTGAGAAAATAAAGAACTATACTACCGTTATGGTCCTTTGTTTTGGGTATATTTAGATTTCAAAATTAGTAGAGGGTGACTTACTCCTCTGGGGAAAACTTGGTGTGCATGTTATCTGAACAACAATGTAATTGAATGCTGCCTGCAGTTCATGATAGCTTTTTCTTTTATTTTGGACACTGATTCTGTACATGTTTATGCTGTAAATGAACACGTTTGACCTGATACTTTTTCCCTTCGCTTATGTTTAGCAGTCACAAAATGTGACCAGATGCCTTCTTTTCGTGCTCCATTAGTCTATTATGTTTGCTGAAGTGATGGAACTAGGCCTTTGATAGATGTATTTGTTGAACAGGTGAGCAAGGAATGGTTGATGAGGCACAGAAAGCATTGGAAGAGGCTGAAGCACTTAAGAAGGTCTTTCATTTGGTTTAAATTGATATGGTTTTGTTTATGATGAAGTTATTCAAATCTTATTGAATCAGTTGTATCAATCTTTATATTCTGGAATCTATGTGAACCTGCTGTTTTTCATTTCCAGCTTTTAATTACATAATAATCTGATTCTTCAATCTCAGCTTCCTGCCAGGCAGGAGCCAGTATTGGATTCTGCAAAGTATACAGCAGCAGATGTGCGAATTGTGAGTTAATGTTTCATTATCTTTACTTCTTTTTATGTATCCAAATTCTTATTTATATCACTGCCAAGACAGTAAATGAAACGAGTTGTTAGAATCAATTAAGAGGGGAAAGAGTAGGAAAGATGTCCCTTAGAATCAATGAAAACTGAAACGTGTTTTCTTTTTATTATGCTCTTTTGTTTTGTGAGCTGTAAGCGATTCACAGTGAGTTGGTATTTGTGAGAGGCATTGCAATATACACGTTTCACCTTGTTTTTTTTCTTTCAATCTGTAGAAAAGGGAACAGTGCAAATGATTTTCCCACATCTTAGCCAGGTCTCTGTTGACAATTCTGACATTTTACTTATTTTGTAATGATGCTTGTCTTTTACTCATGTAACAATTCAGACTGATCAGAAGCTACGTGTTTGCGACATTTGTGGAGCTTTTTTGAGTGTTTATGACAGGTAAACTTTGATACTGTACCGCCCTTTTTTCCCCTCTCTATCTTAAAACTTTTTTAAGGAGATATAGAGTTAGTATTTGGGGTTTCAAGTGCTTCGGCTTTTGACCCGTTAGTAATACCTCCTTGTCACCAGCAGGCTCTTGTGCCAGTTTTACGAGGATAACTTTTGCAGCTAAAGAATGTGCGTCTTTCTGTTTTATGCTTGTGGATCATGCTATATTCTTAGCTAGAAATGTATGGGGAATCACGTCATACATCTGTCTAGTATTATAAAACTTTTGCATATTTTGTGTGAACATTTTAATTTGCATTTTATTTACAGTGATCGCCGTTTAGCTGATCATTTTGGAGGGAAACTTCACTTAGGGTATATGCAGATTCGTGAGAAGTTAGCAGAACTTCAAGTAAGATATCTTTCATCTGTATGTGACCTTATGTAATTTAATTTTGCTCTGAAACTGGCTTAATATGCCATTCTTGCTAGTAGATAAGAAGCAAATGTCAGTATTTGCAAGTTGGTTGTTTGCAACATATTTCAGCTAAAGCCTTTTCTTTTGTTGCCTTCAGGTTATTGCTTCTATTTAATCCTTGAAATATATAGAGTGATTCTTCTCTCTTTGTGGGATTTTATCAAAAGGGAAAAGGGAATTATGTGTTCAATGCTATTAGCTATCTTTTAACCTCATCTTTAAAATGTTCTTTAAGTCCATGATCTGAGTTTTTTAACCCCAAAGAAGAATGGTTTCTATATCTTGCCAATATCATTTCCATTTTTCATATAGATATTTTGGGCATTAAGCATATATATATATATATATATATATATATATATATTCATAATATGAATTTAAAATTTTGTAACTTAGATAATTGGTTTAATTATAGTTTTGGTCCTTATAATTTCACCTGATTTTCAACTAGGTCCATATAGTTTTTATTTTTTCCTTTTAATTGAATCCTTATATTTTCATATAGTTTTCAAGTTAGTACCTGCCTTCCATATCTGTTATAACACTATTAATTTTTTGTCGACTAGGATAGCAAAGGCTGATGTGTCATTTTGTTGTGCCTAGTTATCGCCATGTGGTTTTCAATCTAATCCCTACACTTCTGTTTGTTTTTAATTTAGTCTGTATAAATCTGAAATGCTAAATACTAAATACTAAACCTGAAACTCTAAACACTATGTACTAAACTTGAAACTCTAAACACTATATCTTAAACCCCAAACCTTAAATCCTAAATGCTAAACAATAAACCTTAAACACTAAACTTTAAAAACTAAACACTAAACCCTAAATCGAAACCCTAAACTTTAAAAACTAAACACTATACCCTAAATCTTAACCTTTAGACCTTAAACATTGAACCCGATCGACTAAATTGAAAACAAGCGTAGGTGTAGGGACTAAATTGAAAACTTTGTGGTGATGACTGGGTACATCTAGATGACGGTAGCATGCAAAAAATTGATGGTGTTATAATGGATATGGATGACAAGGATTAACTTGAAAATGAAATGAATGTATAAGGACTCAATTGAAAAAAAAACTATAGAGCCCCAGTTGAAAATCTGGTGAATCTATAAGGATGAAAGGTATAATTAACCCTATATCATCTATTTGGATGTGTTCTGTGAAATTTACTCACAACTGTTGTCACAAAACAGTTGGTCTTCTCTAGCACTCGAGTCAATTTATTGTTAAACATGCTTATAATACCCTTCTGTGGCTGTATGATATGTTTTGAGTTTTCACCTTTAAATAAAAAAGCAGTGATTTGGGTTGGTGCTTGCTCCATCCATTGCGTTAAAATTTCCACATTGGATGAATCTATACTAATATATATGGCTTTGGAAGGTAAACTATTAGATCAAATTAGTTATTATCATTCCTATGTAGTGAGACAATGTGATAGTTATAGATTTTTTGAACAATTAGTTTTTTATTTAGAATGTAGATTGACATGCACGTTAGACCCTAGTATTGTGGATATCCTTATAGACTGAGAATTTACTTCTAGTTCTATGTAACTGTTTGCAACTATGCATCGTGTCCTTTAATATGTAAGCTTTCAATTTGGACTAGGAGGCAAATGTTTTGACACGGTGAAAATTGTCATATTTCTTAAGCTAATCTAGTTTCTTATTATAATATATGGAAAATAGAAATATATTTTGGTTAACTTTAGTGTTATGTAGACGTCAGGGGTAATTGGTAATCAAATTTCGTGTGATGTTCAAGACCAAAGAGATTCCATTTTTGTCATCTATTGTTAAATTTATAGGTTATTTCTTATTATTGCAGAGTGTTGTGTGATTTATAAGCAAAGGAAGACGCCCCTAACCCAGAAAGAGAATAAAAAATTGAAATTGTGGGGTTGGGTTGGCATGGTTGGGGGTTTATGTTTTTGGTCATGCCTTTCTTTCTTCCTTTTTTGGTATGGTTATACATTATACTGTTATTGTTTTTTTATTACTACATCGACATTTGGATTTTGGTTTTATTTGGGAGAGGAGAGATCTTAGTTAGAATATGTTATTTTCTGGTTCAGGAGGAAAGGAACAAGAGCCACAAGATTGACCGATATGATGACAAGAGGTAAATTTAATTGCTTCAAAAAGTAGTAGTTTATATGATGGGCATATAAATTTAACTTCCCAAATATTTAAAAATTTGTGCATTTATTTACTATAGATCAAAAGAACAAAGTAGGGATCATGACAGGGAGTCAAGTAGGGATAGAGAACGTGGAGATAGTCATGAAAGAGGGAGAGACTTTGACCACAGGGGCAGAGATCGTGACAGGTATTATGACCGTGATCGTCGATTTGATAGGGACTCAGATCGCCCCCGCTCTTATGAGTCAAGAAGTCGCCGGAGGTCACGCTCACGATCAAGAGACTATGATCGTCATAGGTATATGGTCCTTTGTGTTTTTTACCTTTTGACTATTCCGAGAATATTTCCTCCAGTTTTCTGTTTTCCTTTTTTGCCTTTTTCTTAATAATCCCTGTAGTTAACCAAGGAACACACTGCAGGAGAGGCACAAAAAAGTGGGTCCACAATTTAAGAATCAAGTGTGACCCACCTTATTATGTCGCCCTCTCAAGTCTTAAGCATCTCCCTGCAGTATCGCTGGGATTTAAATACAAGGAGCATGTCTATGTAAAAAGTCTGTCTTAATGTTTGCTTTTTAATTATTATTTTTTAATTCTCTCACATTATTATTATGTATTGTCTTTTTTTGCCAGGCGTTATGATCGGTACTAGCAATTTCTGGCATGGATCTTATGGATGGATATCATGAGAGGTTTAGGTGCGCGTTGAACCTCATGTTGGACGTGTAATTTCTTTGGTGTTTAGTTGTTTCTCCTATGGATGAATGTAGCTTCAGCGTAGGTGTAACCAATTATGGCTGACGTTGCTTTGCCGAGATTTTTTATTTTTTATTTTTAAATAGAGGTTGATCCTCCTTGTAAGCTGCCTACTAGGCAGGAGGCTTGATATAGTTCAATTTCTATACCCATTTGGGCTATCGTCTAACTTGAATTTTAAGTAAGCCCATGATCATGGTATGAGCGAGAATTTTTCTAAACGAGGATGGTAGCTCGGCTTTTTTGCATTTGTTCATACTTCAAATTAAAGAGCTCCTGAATGAGTTTGGTTTAGTTCCTGCTAATGTTTTGTTATTTGTACGCAGTTTTGTAACTATTACTGAAGAATAAGATAAAGAGTTAAAAAAAAAATGGAACTTGAAATTAATCGTGAAGTTTCTAAGCATTCATGAAGATAAAGATACAGCCAAGGAGAGAGGGAAAACATAGGCAGAGGAGATGACTTAATTATTTGGGGGTCAGAAGTGACCATGATGCGAAGAAACCCGGCGACCGCCGTAAGAAAGAAATAATCAGATTTGTCTGGCAGCAGCGTCGGCGACAAAAGGCAAGTGAGGGGTGCGCCCCAACACACACGAGGCCACGCTGTAAATGAAGCAGAGAACACTGAAAACAAATAGCACATTGTGGCCCCAGACCATTACCCGAAACCCGAGTCCGCCGCGACCCGGAGTGAAAATCCTTTGGAGCAAAAGGGGCACCACCAAGAGGACGTCGAGGGTGACAGCTTGCATGGAATTGAACCTGACATAGTTGGTGAATTTAGGGTTTCTGACAACGCCCAAGTAGAGGGCGAAGAAGGCGACGAAGCTGGAGTAGGGGATGGACCTGTAGAGGGTAACAAGAGGAAGGATGGGGTCGAAGAGAAGGCCCAAATTGGGGAATTGTAGGAAGAGGTAGCGACCATAGTGGAGGGAATTGAAGAAAGGGAGGGTGTATGAGACGACTGAGATTAAGCGATCGGTGGCCGGAGTTGGATTGGAATTGTAAGACATGCGAGCAGGACGGACGGTGGTTTTGGATTTAGGGGTTATTTGGAGAGGACGAAGGATGAAGGGTGTGGGTCTAGAGGTAGGGGAAAAGGGGGGAAGAAGACAGGAGCGGAGAATACCAACGGAGGCCATCTTCCCAGTTCCCACTGCTATGCTATGAATAATGATGCTCAACAACAGTTTCACTCTATCAGAAGCGTAAACAAGAATTCCTTATCGAAGTCACCGAGTTTGCACACTGCACCCTCCTCATATATATATATATCCGAAGTGAGCCAAGCCACCGCAGAAAACTCTTCTCCTGACCGACGCCCTCTACTCTGCTAGCTGCCTTTAGGGCTTCTGCGTAAAGTGGTCTCTTTTTTATTGTTATTATTACTAATATATTTTGGCCCATTTTCATCACTTCGGGCTCCCACTCCAAATTTCTGTTTGACAAAATTTGTTTGTTTGTTTTTTTTTATTAAAGTGCTTCAGAGATAACGTGTTTTTGAATTGTATTTTATACAGTTTATTTTAAAAAAAATTGCAATACTTAATAAGCAAAAGGAATAGATTAATGGCACACTACTTGAGCAAAAAGCAAATAAGGTGCATGTTATATTTTGATACATGAAAATATTGTAAGGTAATTAAATAATAGATTAATAGATTATTTGATATTAAATGACCATGTTCATTTTGGGCAAAAAGAAAAATGGGTAAACTGTAATTTAGCATTTAGACTATACAATGAAAACTAGTGTCTTTACTTTTATTTTTTTTAAAATTTTAAAATAAAATAAAATAAAATAAATAAAATTATTATTATTATTATTGAAATCAACTCATTTGAAATTATTTTTTATGAAAATAATTTTATTTTAATAATTTTTTGATATAAATAAATATCATATATACATTCTATTTTATTTTATATTTATTAAGGAATTGTCTATTCTATAACTTCATTTTTAGGACTATAAGAGAATTTGTTATATCGTTTTTCTATTTTTTATCTTTTGTCTTTATTTTTTTAATTTTTTTACATTAATTAATTATTTTTTATATCATATTTTTTAAAAAATTTTTAAAATTTTTAGAATTATTTATTTATAAATAATAGTATAAAAAAATGTAAAAAATATTTCAAAATATTTAAAAAAAAATATAATATAAAAATAATTAATTAATACTAAAAAATTTAAAAATTAAAGATAAAAAATTAAAAATTAAAAAAAAAACATAATACAAGTTATCTTACATTTTAAAAATAAAGTTGTAAGATAGTGTTACCATTTATTAATCATAATCGTTCATAAAAATGAAGGGTCGTGATTAAAAATAATATAAAAAAATATAAAATCTCGTACGAAGTTGTGGCTAGCCGCCGGTCACAATTACCCGTCACGTCGCGTCGGATCCGATCCTTCCATCGCCTATCCCATCTTTAAAACATTGCTCAGTCCTCACTTATTCACTCTTGGTTTAATCGAACCTTCTCCTCCGACGGTGTCCTAAAACTCACAACTTCTCTCTCTTTACTTCACATCGCTACAATTTGAATCTCTCGCAGTCTGTCTGTCAATGGCCTCCTCTTTCGCTTCAACACCATCTTCAGCTATTGCTTCGGAAGCCGCCTCCAATTTGCCTTTCTTATATTATTTTTTCTTTGTCTAAGGTCACCTTCACCATCTCTTCTACACCCAAGCTACGATCGTTCATCAAGGTAAAAATCCCTTCCCTCACACACATTTAAATATACTTCTTATTGCTCTTTTTTCGAGAAAATAGGGGACCAGACTTTGTTTAAAATTGAACATATTGAAAAGCTATAAGTTATTTCACGATAATGAGGAAATTTCTGTTATATTTTTTTGTTGAGGGAAAACAAATGGAACGGGAATGGAGTTAATAATGACATTGTTCAGAGATGCATTGATTTTGTGCTTCTTAACTTTTAGATAGATAAATAAGATTTGTGCAATGTATGTTTGCTGAACTAAAGAAACTTGTTCCAATAATAGTAATAAAATACAAAATGCATTGCCCAAATTTAGGTGGAATGTTAGTTTACTTGTTTGAAAGATGAACATTGTGTGACATAATCAGTAATTAAAACTCCTTGTCTATTATTATATTTCATTGTTTCCTGTTGTTAAATGATTATATCAATTTTATCACTAAAATATGGAATCTTTGCTTTAAGCTACAGATCTCAAGACATGTGAAACAAGCATATATGCCATATCTCTCAAAATCTAACTAACTCTTATTCGTGTGTGGAGACAATGATTGTTACAATGGTTAATGTCTCAACAACTACATGCAACCAATATATGCTCAAAGCTGAAGATAGGAAAAATCGAGGATATTTCTCCTGGGCCCCTGCTCTAGCACAAACATAAATATATAATGGCATTTCTTCTTTTCAGTTCAATCTTTTTTTTAATAACCCCTGCATTCTTAAGACTTGATACGATAAAACACATAATGATATTGGAAGGGGCCTTTATAAAATGTTAGAAGTTGAAACAAGTAATATATTCTCCACCCACCCTTTCTCTGAAAATAAGAAAAACCTTGGAGTTGTTTCTTCTTTGGTGTTATTTTCAAACATATCAATTATTATAATAATGTGGCTGAACAATTTGTTTTTATTGATTTGAATACCATACTACTTCTTTATCCTGTAGGGATCACCTCTTGGTAAAATGTTATGCCCAATGATTAAGCTCCAGTTGAATGAGGTAAGCTTCTTTTGGTGGTCTTTGCTTGAGAGTCTGTTTTCAAATATATTTTTCTTCCTGGACATACTTTTGGGGTCATTTTTTGGCTTCAAGGTTGCAGTTGATGGTTCCTCAAATGCCCAATCTTTTTGCATATCTAGAAGAGACACTTCCTTGAAAAAACCCTAAGCTGAACACCACAAAGAAGTCGCAAACAAAATACTTGGCCATAGGGAATCTTGTTGGAGAGTATCTCGGATCATTAATTAGCATTTAAATGTCATTAGGAATTTAATGTAATTAGTTGTAAATGAGCTGTAAATATGTTGACTAATCATGGAATCCCTGATTGATAGATTTTGTAGGTTAGGAGTAACTTCCTCAATCTTTCCTTTCTATTACTCCTAGAATTACGTTAACTTCAATGTATATATTTTGTAATCCCGAGATTAGCAAGATAACAAGGAGAATTCATTCCTACAGCCTCTTTGTTTATGGTATCAGAGCCATCAGTGGCTAAAGCTGATTCCCTTCACCAACCTCTTGAAGCTACCTCGTTTGTCACTCAACGAAGTATGCCTATACCGAACCTTTCACCATACCCCTCCCTCGAACACCATTCCCTTCAAATTACCCAGCACAAACTTAATGGAACCAACTTCCAAGAGTGGTTCCAATCTGTCTTCCTCGTGCCTAAAGGTAAAGGGAAGGCTGGGTATGTCACCAGCGATACTTCCATGCCCTCTCCAACCAATCCTCAATTCAGCGCATGGGATACTGAAAATTCAATTGTTATGGCATGGTTAATTAATTCCATGGAGCCTAGAATTAGGCGAACATACCTGTTTTACAAGACTGCCAATGGAATTTAGGAGGTAGTTAAAGAAATATACTTGGACATGGTAAATACCTCACAATGCTTTAAGGTTAGATTCTAACTTCGGGGGATGAAACAAGGGAACAAATCCGTCAAAGAGTATTATAACTCCTTGATTGAGTTATGGCAGGAGATGGACTTATTCCATGAAATCAAATGGCATTGCACTGAAGATGGAGTTCAGTTTTCCTGGATGGTGGAAAAGGAGTATGTCTTTGACTTTTCCCTACAATTCGAGAAGTGTTTGCTGAAGTTAGAAGGGAAAAAAGCAGAAAACGAGTTATGCTCAACCCTTCTTCTCTTGAACCATATGTATCTACACTCAGTTCGGCTCTAGCTACACACCAGAACAAGCCAAACTCCTTTGGCCAGAAAAATCAGCAGAATAGAAAGGAAGGTGAAGGGAAACTATGTTTTGATCACTGTCTCAAGACAAACCATACCAAGGAAAATTGCTGGAAACTCCATGGTAGACCAGCCGGATGGAAGACAAAAAATCAAAGAGAACCCACCAAAGCCGCCAATGCCCTTGCAGCAGAAACCTCTATTGACCACAGTAAATCTGACCAACTCAGCCTTACTTCTAAACAGGTTAAAGTATTACAGACAATACTTTGCCACCAAAAGATTCTATCACAACTAAAGAATGCTCCTTCCTCTTCAAGTGCAGTAGTGGCTCATCAAGGTAACACTCTCTTTTCCTTTTTCATTAAGGCTGAGACACACCTAGACTGGATCATTGACATAGGCATATCAGATCACATTACTGGAGATCGAGACATCTTCTCTACCTATGACACATGTGAGAATGATATTCAAATTACTGTGATAGATGGATTAACAGTAAAGGCTAAGCATCGTGGCACTGTAAAAATCTCATGACTACACTTAAAACTAGTCTTGCATGTTCCAAATCTGAAATGCAATTTGGTTTCAATTAGTAAAATCACTAAAGACCAAAATTGTGCAGTAACATTTTTTCCTTCTTTGTGTGTATTTCAGGATCTATTTTCGGGGAAGATGATTGGCAGTGCTAAGGAGCATGATGGCCTCTACTTTCTCTATGATACTAGTTTTTCCTCTAAAACTCAATCACTTACACATGCCTCATTATCTATTGTGCCTAATTCTGAACTTATATTATAGCATAAACTCCTTGGTCACCCTAGCTTTTCTTACCTTAAATTGTTGTATCCCTACTTATTCATCAATAAAGATGTTTCTAGTTTTCATTATGAACATTGCATTGTTGCTAAACAAACAAGAAAAACATATTCCCCTCATTCATATCAAGTCACAAAACGATTCCATCTCATACATAGTGATATTAAGGGTCTAGCCCGAGAACCTTCCTTTACTGGTGGTTTAAGATGGTTTATGACTTTCATTTATGACGATATTTGGGTTTGCTGAGTTTATCTAATGAAAGAAAAATCAGAAGCAACCACAATTTTTAAACAGTTTCATAAATATATTTCCACTGTTTTTCAATCAATCCTAAATCCAAATCCTCAATACTTACAATAGAAGGGAATACTTCACCAATGCCCGAACCACTTACCTTGTTGATTATGGGATTTTTCACCAACGTTCTTGTGTTTATAATCCCCACAAAATGAGGTTGTTGAACACAAGAACCGACACCTTCTAGAGGTAACTCGTTCCTTAATGTTTGCTAATAATGTTCTAAACAAATTTTAGGGAGACGCTGTCCTCATAACCACCTATCTCATCAATCGATTACCATCAAAACCACTCAATCTTCGTACACCTATTAGTTCCTACTAGATACCTTTCCCATCGTTTATCTACTTCATTCTCTGCCCTTAAAGGTATTTGGTTGCATGGCATTCATTTACAATCATAACCCTCATCGAGGAAAACTTGACCCTAAGGCAGTCAAATGCATCTTTGTAGGATACTTTTCTACACAAAAAGGGTACAAGTGTTACCATCCGACCTCTAAACAATTCTTTGTATCATATGATGTCACATTTCTTGAAGACCAATCCTTTTATCCCAATGGTTCTCTTCAGGGGTAGAATGTGCATCATTGAGATCCAACCATATCTTTACCCATATCATTTGCTCCATCTTACTAGTCCCAAGAGCCACCTACACCTACACCCACACCCACACCCACACCCACACCCTTACCTTCAACCAGTCTTACACCCACACCTTTAAACAATCCCATTCCAAGTCTCTCCTTAATGGGACATGATCAAGGATTGCATCAAGAGAGAGGACCAATCACCAATGAACATCTCAAGGTTTATTCAAGAAAGCCAAAAGCTCCCTAAGTTGCTCAATCATTGGAACCGGAGCTAAGTCTAGATTCCAAAGTGAGGGTACGGAGCTAGTTGATAATTTTGACCTCCCAATTGTCCTTAGAAAAGGGGTAAGAAAATGCACTTAATAACCTGTGTCTAATCACTTAACTTGTACAAAACTGTCTCATGAATACAGGGCATTTACTGTAAAAGTTGACAGTGTGGACATTCCAAATTACATTCAGAGTGCATTTCAAGATCCTAAATGGAAGGTAGCCGTTGAAGAAGAAATATATGCCCTACTAAAAAATGATACTTGGGAAATAACTGATCTTTCACAAGGAAAGAAGGTGGTGAGGTGTAGATGGATATTCACTGTAAAGTTTAAACCAAATGGAGATGTGGCAAGATACAAGGCAAGATTAGGGGCTCAAGGATACACTCAAACACATGGCATTGATTATGATGAGACATTTACCCCCGTAGCAAAAATGAACTTAACCAAGGTATTACTTTCTCTTGCTGCAAACCTTGATTGGAAACTCTATCAAATGGACATAAAAAATGCCATCCTAAATGAAAAATTGGAAGAAGAAGTATTCATGAAGATGCCTCCAGGATTTAATAATGGAAATACCAAGGTGTGCAGACTCAAAAAGTCTCTTTATGAGTTAAAACAATCACCAAGGGCTTGGTTCACTATATTTAGTTCAGTAATGAAGTCCTTTAGGTATACACAAGGACAAGCTGACCACTCACTATTTATCAAGCAAGGAAACAGTGAAAAAAAGGCCATTCTCATTGTATATGTGGATGATATGATAATTACTGATGATGACTAGGAAGAGATCGAAAAGTTAAATGCTCATTTAAAGAATTAATTCCAAGTTAAAGACCTTGGAACTTTGAGGTATTTTCTTGGAATAGGGATAGCCCAGAGCAAACAGGGAATATTTGTTACTCAAAGAAAATATGTCCTTGACCTGCTACGAGAAACTGGAAAAATTGGTTGCAAGCCTGCTAATACTCCCTTAGAAAGAAATTAAAAGCAAAAAACCACCAATAATGATTCTCCAATAGACTGGGGCAGATAGCAGAGAATGGTGTGCAAACTAATATATCTCACACTTACAAGGCTTGACATTACCTATAGTGTAAGTGTAATAATTCAGTTTATGCATTGTCCTACTAAAAGGCATATGGAGGCCGTCAACAGAATATTAAAGCACCTCAAGGGAACTCCAGGCAAGGGAATTATGTTTAAAAAAGGCAATGAAAAAGATGTTGAGGGATTTGTTGAAGGATTTACAGATGATGACTGGGCTGGATCGGAAGACAGTAAGTCCACAACCGACTATTATACAAAAATGTGGGGAAACCTTGTTACATGGAGAAGAAAAAAGCAATCAGTGGTGGCAAGAAGTAATGCTGAAGCAGAGTATCGAGCAATTGCACAAGGAGTATGTGAACTAATTTGGATTGATAAACTTTTAACATATCTAAAATTCCCTAGAAAATGTCATATGAAGCTGTACAGTGACAGTAAATCAGCAATAAACATAGTTCACAATCCTGTCGAACATGACTGGATGAAACATGTGAGAATTGACAGGAGTTTTATTAAAGATGAAATTGATTAAGGGGCAATACATATCTCCTATGTTCCAATAAGGCAGCAGGAAGTAGATATTCTTACCAAGGCATTGTCCAAACTAGAATTTGAATTTTTAGTTGGCAAGATGGGAATGATTTATATCTATTCACTAGCTTGAGGGAGAATGTTGGAAAGTATCTCAGGTCATTAAATGTAATTAAATGTGATTAGGAATTTAATGTAATTAGTTGTAAATGAGCTGTAAATATGTTGACTAATCAGGGAATCCCTGATTGATAGATTTGGTAGGTTAGGAGTAATTTCCTCAATCTTTCCTTTCTATTACTCTTAGAATTAGGCTAACTTCAGTGTATATATTCTGTAATCTCGAGATGAGCAAGATAACAAGGAGAATTCATTCCTACAGCCTCTTTGTTCAAATCTAAATTCAGGGAAACACTCTTGAAAATACGAGCAATTTGCTCCACCAAATATCCCAAATTACTGCAAAAACAACACATTGCCATAAAGTTCTACCTTCCTTTGTTCTGCCAAAACTTTTGAACTGCATAAGGGGAAACTGCTCAAGTCCCTTGGACAAACCCAATTCTCACCACAGGCCTCGAATAAGTTATTCCACAAAGAAACAGCCTCCTAACAGTGTAGAAATAAATGATCTCCCTTTTCTACACTATCCATACACATAATACAGATGTTAGGAGACAAAGTTGTGTTCGGTCAACGAATTTGCAACATGTCATTTGTATTAATTCTCTTTAATACCTCTTTCCAAATAAACTATTTGACTTTTAAAGAGCTTTAGATTTTCAAATGGGTTTTTCAAGGAAAACTTCCCTGTTAGGTGAGGAAAAAAGGGGAATAAAGTACAAATTATGAGTATACACCTTTGAGGTATCTAAATTCCAAATTCTCTTATCCTTAGATTGAGAAAGGCAAATAGTGTCAAGAAGAGGCAAAAGAGTTTCTAATTCATTTACATCTCTACCAGTAAGATCTCTTGGAAAGTGAAAATTCCAAGAGTGTATATATCCCTGAAATGTACACAAGTTTTGAACGGAAGCATTATGCAGAGTAGAAAGATGATTTTGGAAAGCATAAGAGAAAAGAGTATTTCCCATCCATGTGTCCTCCCAAAATCTGATACGATGGCCATCACCAAACTTTAAGAACCATAACCCTGAGAAATAGATTTCTAGGGACTACCATGAGTAGCATTAATAGCTAGGGGTGCATCCCACCCATTCTGATCCAAATGATACTTGCTTCGAATAACCTGGTGCCATAAAGAAGTAGTTTCAAGAGGTGTTATTTCTTTATATTAATCAGCTTTTCCTCAACACTCTTGGAGCAAACCTTGCTGTTATTTTTTCTGCAGGCTTGTTGATTCAAGAGACATTGTAGAGTTGCATTTGAAGCAGTTTAATTGTGAAATAACAATCAGGAAAAATGAGGCCGTACTTCAACTGTCATCTCCTGCTCAAGTTGCCATGATACAGTCATCCCCTTCAACACTGTTGCCACCAGTCTCACCAGCATCTACTCTAACACCAACCCCAGCTCCTCCTGCCCCTACTCCGTCAACTTCATTTCCTGCTGTCATGTCAGCCAAATCATCACATCCACCTCGTAAATGTCTAATGGCAGGGACATTCTACCGAAGTCCAGCACCTGGTGAACCTCCATTTGTGAAAGTAGATGTCTTATCTTCTATATAATTTTTTTTTTGGATATCATGCTTTTTGGTCCATTATTTGTTCTTCTTTTATGTGAGAGAACTTTTTCTTTAGGTTGGAGACGAAGTAAAGAAGGGACAAGTCTTATGCATCATTGAAGCGATGAAGTTGATGAATGAAATAGAAATAAGTTCAAAGTTTTATATTCTTTTTTATCAAAACTGTTGATTGAGAGGTTGGGTTCTACATATTATACCTTTGTAAGATGCAGTTGTTATTTATCTGTTACCTTTTATCCTTCCTCCTTCTAAAGGGTCTGAAGTCGATGGTCTTGATGCCATCCTACAAAATGAGGCTAGTTTTATAAAAAATAATTAAGACTTTCCCTCCTACATATTTGAAGTATTTTTCTTTTTCTTTTTCCCTCTTTTGTTTGGGGTATAATGTATATCCCTTTCGTTTGAGATTAAACATTAATTAGTTTTTGTTTTGGCACAAAAGTTGTTGTGCTTCTTTCTGTAAAGTCAATCTTCCTAAAGTTTTCGATTACCTGTTAACATTGGAGGATGTAAGGAAATGTGATGAGGTACTTAAATAAATTGAGTCAACGACAAATGAAGAACCTGGGATGTTAACATGTGAAGTTGAATGGTGATCTGGGGATTAATTTTTGATTCAATATGTAAAAGCCAGTAACAATTTTGAAGACATGTTATTGCCCTTCCCCACCTCCCTCTTTGAGCCTGTCAGAAATTCTTTTTCTTGAAAAATGGTATGGGGGTACAGTGTTTATTACTAAATGAGAAAATTACTTCCAATAGAGCATGGCTATATTAACTGTGAATTTGAAAAAAATTGTATTGAGAAGTAATCTATATGGAACTTGGGACGCATTCATTTATGTCAAGGGTCCTAGATACGTAACTGCTGAAGACATAATTTTACGACCTCGTTGATAATACACAACAACATATAGCTAACCTAACAAAACCTATTATGTATTGGATTACAATTCGAGAGGAATCGCAGATATGATATAAAAACACTAAATTACTTTCAAGATGGAAGTTATCTGTTAAACCACCAATTCAGAAAGTATAGACTAGGATAAAGAAGAACGACGTTGTTAGGAGAATTTGGGATTTGGGAGGTCCTAGTCCTTTGAAGGCTAGGGAATTTTTTTTTTTAATTCTTTCTTTTGGCTATTTTGTTGAGACTGGTGTTGAAATGTTGGCAAGTCCCACATCGGAAGTGGAGGATGATAACATGCGGTATATAAGCCGAAGCAAACCTCCCACACATGACTCGAGTTTTGGGTGTGGAGTTAGGCCAAGCCCAAAATATAACATGGTATCAGAGCCGCCGGCCAACGCCATATGTCGGTCCGGGGTATGCCGTCCACGCTCCGTAACTGGGAATCCCAACCTCACAGCTCCGATGTGGAGGGGGAGTGTTGGCAAGTCCCACATCGGAAGTGGATGATGATAACATGCGGTATATAAGCCAAAGCAAACCTCCCACACATGACTCGAGTTTTGGGTGTGGAGTTAGGCCAAGCCCAAAATATAACATGAAATTCAGAGTATAGTATCAGAATTTTCTCTATTTTATTTTGGTTCTGTTCTTTGATTGGATTCTGTTGAAGTTTAATTGTGAAAGAAGTCTTGTAGATCTTGGAACCCATCAATATCCTATAGATGCTGTATTCATGCCTGTTCGAAATGCAAATCATAGTATTGATTCCTATGTGAATGGGAAGGCAGAGTCTTATTGTGTTAGTGTACTATGTAGACCATCCAGCATGAACTGCTTGATTACTACTAGAAAAATGTAAAGTAGATGACTAGGGATAGTCAACCCATTGGAAGTGGTCTGCATGAGAAATATTGCTTAATTTGACTTATGGCATGTATTATGATTATTATCATAACCTGAATTTTTTCGAATTTGATAACCTGAACATCTGGATATATCATTTGCTATCTGATATTCTTGAAAATGGAGCTTGGAAACTTAAGCACATTTTAGCCACACCTGAGGGTTCATAGCAAGCAGCCATGCACTTTTTTTAAGAGTACTAATTAAGAGTTTAGCACTATTAGTGCTCAGTTAATGTTGTGAATTGCTTTAACGTAACATTTCTATTAAGTGCCTCCAAAAGCTAGCTGCAAGAGGCTGTTTGATATTTTCCTTTCCATTTTACGCCTATTGCTTTCTTTTGCTAGGATTTCAAGATTTTATATCACACTTTGAAAGTCAAAATTTAGGATTTTCAGTTCACTCTCTCTGTCCCTTGCCCTTATTCCTTTCTTTGTGATATTGAAATTGATACTGCATTCCAGAGAAACCATGATTAATGTGATGCCTTATACCAATAAAGAAGAGCCTTTTAAAAACATGTCAATGTCAAAGATTGATTTTCCTTAAATATTGGGCAAAGTTGAAATGAGACACATAAAGGAGGAAAGAGAGTATATGGGTTGATCTGTTAGCTCATCTTTTCTTTGCCCTTCCTGCAGAAGTCCCCGATATCTCATAAAATGTAATTAATTTTCATAATACCTAATTAACTATGTAGTACAGCTTGATTCTGAGTATTTTTGTTTATAAAGTACCATGTGATTAACCAGTTGTCGACAGGTGTAAAGTCTTTGTAAAGATGCTGGTTCTTCACATACATGTATAATTTCATAACAATGAAATTTACTTAATCAGAAAAGAAAAAGAAAAGAATCATGCTGATATTTATATTCCTCATTATGTACTTGATAAGGAAATTCCTTATGTTCAACAACTACATATGAGATTGCACATGAGCAGTACTGTAAGTCAATGCGATATGTTGCATTTATACTTAAAGCTCAAAATAGTGCTCTTTTGTGTAAAGATTGAAACAGTGAATTTCAAAATACTTCAATTATTTAAAAAGGCGTTATGGTTGACATTTACATGGAATAAACTTTTCATTATAAAAATTTGTATAGAATAAACTTAAGTTTTACTTCTAACTTGGTTATTAAGTACCATGGGACAAATCAAAATGAATAAGAGATGTATGATCCTGTGGTTTTTTCCTTTTATCTCCAACCATAAATTTGTGTACTTTCCTTGTGTACTATTCAGGGTGATCAATCAGGAACGGTAGTTGATATTTTTGTAGAAGATGGCAAACCTGTAAGCGTTGACACTCTGAGTATTTTCTGGGCCATCCTGACTAATAAATCACCAGTTAATTTAATTTGCAGATCATTTAAGGCCTGATTTGCTTTTGTTTCCTTCCAGGCCCTATTTGTGATTGAACCGTAGAGCTATTGTAGCATGCAACTAGATGGATGGAAGGAGATATGAAGGGATCTGCATGTCTTGGTAATTGTTACCATTGTAAGGCACAACATCATCCCATTAGGAACGGTAGGAAGTTTTTGTTCAGAATTGGGATGGTACAGTTGAGAAGTTTTACTAAATGAATTTTCCCTCCCTTCTTCTATCGTGTTCTTAGACTTTCTACCGATTTTCTTTTTTACATGATTGAAATAAGTTCGAGTAAACCAGTTAAAGTGTTTTTTTGTCAAGTGGCGTGTCTATATTAATTTAGTGCTCCTACAGTTTATTCTCTTTTCAATTATGTCTTTGTATGTTTTTTCTTTTCAAAGGATCTCTTAAACTGTGTTGTCGTTTTTATTGTAGTCCCTATTGTCACATTTTGTCATAACAAAAATTCAACAATTAGGATAACACAAGGCTGACATGTCATCTAAGTATTGCATACGTGAATATATTTTGTCCATTCATCACTATCTTGTTTGCAATTCAGTTCATACTCTTTCATTTTGTTTTCAATTTAGTTCTCATATTTTTTTAAACCGAGTGTTATACGTTGCATCTTTACCAAACGTAGCCCATGGTGGGTGTCAACAATATTTGTGTCTTCACATTCTCTCTTTATCATCTTAATGTTCCAGCACTTACTATTCTTGTTTTTCTTTTATTTACTATCTGACTAAGATATTTCTTTCTGTTGAAGTTATAGGGTGCGCAATATTCGATTGTTTATCTCTAAATTATGATTTTTACTTTCTTTAAATAAGAATCGTGTTCTTAAAAAAGTTTTCTTTCTTGAGTTTTGACATAAAAGCTTTCTTAATGTTTCAAAAGCATTGCGGATTTTACAAATCAATTGATTTTTTAGCAAAAAATAATAATATTTGACAAAAAGTAAAACCAAAACTACTCTTTAAAAAATGATATGAAATTGCTTTTTATTTTTAACATAGCCCTTCCGAATATACTAAAGCCATTTTACTTAAACACCTGTTTGCTACGTTAGTTTTGTGTATATTATTATATAAACTAATATTTAAGATTTTTATATTTGATATGTTAATTGAAAATTGTCAAAAAATTGATATAATTAATATTTTATAAAAGTTAAAATCTTAAAGTGGTATAATTTAAGATTCTCAGTTTTTTAGGGATATCTCAATAGTTTATCTTATTATATTGTTATCTTAAAAGACATTAGATATTTTGAATAAAAATATAAAAAATAAGTCTATTGAATGATTCATGTTATAAAAAATGAGGGTGAAAATAGTAGTATACCAAACATTTCCTTAGATTGTCCTATAAATAGAATAGAGTATAAAGAAGGGATCAATTAATCTAGGTATAAGATTTGACTCATATATAATATCTTATTATATGGTATGATTTTTTTGTTTAAAAATAATTATTATGTTAATCTTACCTGACAATTTTTAAAAAAATTATAAAATATGTGATTAAATAATTTATTATTATTTTATTTAAAAATTATATTATACTTTAATTTTATTATTTATTGATGAGATACAAAATAATTTTGAATTAATACAAAAATTTATGAATATGATTTTATTGTGTAGAAACTTTTAATCTTACAATAAATTTTATAAAAAACTATTTATTAGTGTACAATTAATTTTTAATTAACACCGCCTTATATATATATATATATATATAACAATTAGAATGGAGAAGAAATAAAATTGAGGCTGGTGTTGCGGATAAAACGGGGGGAAAACAATAATGCGATGGTCATAAAAAGGTTAACCAGAAAGAGTGAAAGAGATAAGAAAGTTAGAAATTGGAGTAGTTTCCAGTTGAAGAGTATGTGTAGGATGTGTCTGGATCCTGTGTGTCGTGACTTGTGATTCAGAATCAGATACGCAGCTTCTTGTATATTTGCATTTGCAATAGAAGAAATGGTGATTGTCTATTGAGATGATACATTTCTAGAGGATTCCAAAATGATAATGATGATGATTGCATTGCAGAAATGAGAGATAATGTTGAATCTCACAATCATATAATACATCATTTAATAACAGAGATCATTTTGAGCAATTATATTCTTACCTTGTTTCTCGTTATGTTTTGAACTTATTTCAGCTGGACCTGACAGTGTCTATGGCAAACACTAAATCATCAAATTTGGCCCCAGTAACTTCTTTTACAACCTTGCTGTCCTTGATAATTTTAAAAGTAGGAACCACTCTAATTCCAAGCTCTTTTGCCAAGGGCTGCCAAAACAAAGTTCAGGACCAGGATTAGGATCAAGATCAGGATCAGGATCAGGATCAGGATCAAATTAAAGCGTAATCCACAGACACACCTTGTTTTCTTGGTTGCAATCAAGCTTTAGGAAGACAACATCCAGATACCTCTCAGACAATTCTTGAAACTTTGGAGCCATCACTTTGCAGGGACCACACCTGCAAATTGCAATTGCAATTGCAAATCACATTTCTGAATCAGATCGTTTAAATAATAAATAGCCATTAGCCTACTCTTAATATATAAAATTGAAAAATACCATTGAGTGTACATGTCGACGACCACGGTCTTCTCACCGGCGGCCTTAACGATCGGCCAAAAGGTATCCTTGTTCACCTCTGTGACCTGCCCGACTTTCGCCGTGGTATCCAAGCTCGACCGTATCCTGAGAGTGAGAGGTGTATTATCACTTCGTCTGAGTCTGAGACCATTGTTGTTGGACTTGGATGATGGCAATCTCAATCTACCACTGCCACTATACGCATCCACCAAATTGATCGGATTCGGATGCAGAGACACCCATTTTGGACAGAGATGAAGGTTCACAGCCATTGCAATTTGATATCCAAACACACCTACGCTCCGCTCCGCTCTGCTCTGCCCTGCCCTCCACCAATTTCCTCACATAATCGCCCTCACCCAATACCCAAATGCCATCATTACCCTTCCATTTTCTCACTTCATCACACCATCACCCTTGTCTTGGTAATTTCACCCATTAACAAACTTGTGCCACTCACTACACACTCGTGAAAGCGATGCACCAAATAATTTCATCCACTACTTTTCGGCTGCGTTACTACACGATTGCCCTTTGTTATGCCCAACCTTTCAAAACTCTTGCTATTTTAGGGGATTTTTACTTCTAAAGCAGCAAGATCTTGAAAATATGGTCAAGTTATAAGGACTAAAAACAAAAATTTTATAATTTAATAAGTGAGCTCTTAGATTTCTTGTCCAGTTTCATAATTTGAAGTTATTTTATTTTTAATTTAAATTATAAAGAGTTATAACAATTTAAATAAAATACTCTACTTTTTAAATGTTAGATAACTTAATGTTTTTCACCAAACAAAATTAAGATTGTGTTTAGAATCCATAAAAAATAAGGAATTCAACTGAATTAAAATCTTTTTTAATTTAAATTGTTTGAAATATAACTAAAACTATAATTTAATTCAATTTTTTTATTTTGAAATCCTAGTAAAATTGATAGGATTTTAAAACTTAAAATAATTTCATATTAAATTATTATTTTTTGATTAATTTTATATTGAATTATTATTGTATCTTAATAATTCTATTTTATTACATTCTTGTCATAATCTCGTTATTCACTTTCTTAGTAGGGGTAAGCAATTGAATGGGTTAAACTGTTAACTTACTCCAATTAAACCAAACTGAACCGAGAGAAAAAATAACAAAATCAAATCTTGAGTGATTTGGTTCAATTAAATAATATCATAATCAAATTATACATGGTTCGGTTAACAGTTTTAAACTTTTAAAATTATTATTAATCGAACTCTTTATACTTAATTAATTAAATATATATAGGAGTTTTCTATCATACTCTATTTATACTCCAGATTAGGATTTTATTTTCAAATTATTTAATTTGTATTATAAGAAATAAGGTTAAAGAATTAAAAAAAAGTAAACAAAAAATTAAAAAAAATTTCTTAATATAACTATTAAAAAATAATTTAAAAAATAAAGTAGACAAATACAAAAAAGAAATCTTTGGACTTTTTATATATTTTTTAAATTCTTTAAATTTATTTCTTACAATAAAAAATAATAAAAATTAAATAATAAAAATTAAAAATTTTAAAAATAAAAATCATATAATATACTCTCGAGTATAATCCTCTTTTTTATATATATATATATATATATATATATATATATATAATTTAAAATATATAAAATATAAATATATTATAAGATATATATAATAATAATAAATATATATTAATTATTATATTTAAATAAAACTTTAAAAACTAATAATTCGAATCAAAATAAACTGTTATTTAATAGTATATTTCAATTTTCACACCAAAACTTTAAAAATTTAAATAAAATTAAATGAAATTATTTAAATTTAATTAATTTAATCTAAATTTAATTAATTTAATAACCAATTTAATTCATTAATCAAACCAAATCAATTCGTCGCACACTCTAACTCCTCCGGGAGTATGGCCCCACACCCTGCGTGCTTCTTACAGCCAATAGCTATGGCTATGGCTATGGCTATGCTATATTGCTAATTTGCCATATCTTGCTCCGGGTCTGGTCTGTTGGGCCATGGTGCACGCCGCGGTAGAGTTTTTCTTTTTCTTTTTCTTTTTCTTTTACTGACTTTCTTTTTTAATATTTTAAGAAGTAATAATAATGTTTATATATATATTTTTAAAATACTATATCAACAATAAACAGTAAATTATTTTAAAATATTCAGAATATAAATTTTCATACATTAATTGAAATATTTATTTTAAGCTAACAAAATAAAAAAATGATTATTAATGAAGGAATATATTGTAAAATTGATTTTTTTAATTAAACTCTAGTAGTTTAAAATGTACTCCAAAAAATTCAATTGAATTTTATAACTAATAAATTTATTCTAATTTATTAATTAATAGAATTCCATGATAAGAATTGAATTTAAATCGAGCAGATTTAGTTCTAAACATAGCTATATTTGCACTTTTATAATAATTTCAGACACAATAATGATATTCAGTACTATATTATTAAATTTTAAGTGAGATAGATATAATGTACTTAAAGAATAAAAATAAATTATTATTTAAAATTTTTAAAGATTAATAATTTTTAATTTGATTCTCTAATACTTTTTTATTTACGTTATTTAAAAAAGTTTTTTAAATGACTAAATTAACACAAAATATTTTACGAAAATTAGTAGAAACAAAAATATGAATTAAAAAAATTCAAAAAATAAAAAATGAGTAAATAAAAAATTTAAAAGTCTTTTAATGAAAAAAATGTAATTTATTCAAAGAATAATAATACATAAATGCTGAGGTGGCACAAGAGCTCCATAAAGTGATACAATTTAAGGGAGCCGTTATTGATGCGAAAACGCGGAGGATCGGTGGGTCAGTGGGGTGTCCGGTTTTCGGATGGGTTGGACTTGGAGGCCGGAGTAGTGAAAATGATTTTTTATTTTTAAAGAATACCGTATAAAGTATATATATATAATATATAAAGGGAGGGAAAACAAACTTACACCTAAGGTTGTTTGCTATTTGTTTATGAAAGCAGAGCTGGAACAGAAGCCTAAACAGCAACGGCAACACAAGGAGGCAGGGAGATCCCTTGCATGTCCTCCATAAACAAACTGAAGCAACCATTGATGTTTACTATTTTTCCAAACCTTGCATAAACACGTGTCATTTGCCGTTGAATTCGCGATATCCTCCTTCTCTATCTTTCTTCTATCTCTTACCCTCTTGCCTCTTATTTTTTGCATGTTTCCCTTCCTCCAGTATATTTATCCCTTCCCATTCCCTCCTCCCTCTTCCTTTTCCGACCTTTGTTTCATAAGGGTCGGCAATGGATTTCTTACCCCAAAAAAATAACAAAAATTAATTTTATTATTTCAATCCAATTTGAATTCTACTCGGTTTTTCCATCCCTTTTTCTCTTCGTCTTCTTCTTTTATTGCTTTCTCTCAACGCTACCGTGGGTAGAATTCATGGTCATGAAAATGGATCTCACAGGATTACTTCTGCTGCCCATATTACTTTTCCACCTTTCCTGCCTTGCGTACGCAAATTTGGTGTTTCCGGTACACCATAAATTCAAAGGTCGCCAAAGCAGTTTAAGTGCAATGAAAGCTCATGATACCCGTCGTCAAGGTAGATTTCTTTCTGCGGTGGATCTGGACCTCGGCGGCAATGGGCACCCTACTGAAACTGGGTTCGTTTGTTGCTGCTTCTTTTTAAATTCCCTAGGCACGCAAATATATTCTCTTTATTTTTTTATTGACTAAACTCCTATTTGGTTTTCATATTTCCAATTTAACTTTTTTCTTTTAATTTGTAAACTAACAAGTGTTTGACTTTCTTAACCTGAGATGTAAACTCTTGCATTTCTTGTTTTCCAGCTATCTCTGCTTATGTGCGTATGGTCTGCCATGATGGACGACCCCCTTTTCATTCCATCTAATTCCCATTCTAATAGTTGGTGCGGATTTTCAACGAATGTGATATGTTCAAATTATTTATTTGAAATCAATTTGGATGAATATCTAATGCGTTATATGCAATAAACCTTCAAAAATCCCAGGGGAACTTGAATAACTATTATATAAATTACGCTTTTCTTGTCCTTTTCTACTTTAATTAAGTACGGGAGCACTTATCTTCTATCTCTTTTATATTTATGGGCCTGGATACTGTTCTAATCTGGTAATTTATTCTCTGGTAGAAATTTGTAATTATTTTGATGTGAATGCTTATGTAACTTATTTGGTTTAGGCTGTATTATACAAAACTTGGGCTTGGTTCTCCTTCAAACGACTACTATGTGCAAGTTGATACAGGAAGTGACCTTCTATGGGTAAATTCTGTTGAATGCACGACATGTCCCAAGAAGAGTGATCTTGGTGTATGTATCCATACTGTACTTTTTCAAGTATATGACCTTTCTGCATTCTACTTCAGACTTCAGAGTGATACAGTGAATGTTATACTGCTTCCAAAATTATATTGACCCGTATTGAAGTATTATTTACTACATGGCTATCATATTACAGATAGATTTGACACTATACGACCAAAAGGAGTCCAGTACTTCAAAATTGGTTACTTGTGATGGAGACTTTTGCAAATCCACGTACAATGGTCAAATTTCTGGTTGCAAGCCTGAAGCGTCCTGCCAATACAGTATAACTTATGGAGATGGAAGCACAACTGCTGGATACTTCGTGAAGGATTATCTTACACTCAGACAAGTCAACGGTAACCTTCAAAAAGAACCAGCCAATAGTAGCGTGGTTTTTGGGTGAGAATAATTTATAGTATTTCACTTTTATAGTTATATAATGTTGACATCTGATGACTGACAACAGTTTTCACTTTTCAGGCCTCAATTAAGTATGCTGTTAATGTTGTTGAATTTGATTGTCGGTTCTTATTCTTGCTTTTCATGAGAGAATTGGTCTTGGTTGTAAATGAAGTTTTCATCCTCCTTTCAGTAAATTGTTGTGTTCTTTGAATACTTTCCCTTGCAATTATTTGACTTTTTTGCGGAGATTTTCTTGGGTATTCTCTTTAGTGCCTTAATTCAATCCTTTATTATTATTATTATTATTATTATTTTGCGTGGTTTTGGTTCTAGGTGTTTAGTGCTTTATAAAAAAATTCAAGTTGGGAGTTTCAATGTGGTTTTTTTAATGATGTTTAGAAATATTTGCTTCCTAGGTGGAGAAAGTAATGAAACAAAAGATGGTCACCATTGCATTTCATTGCCTTTTTATATGTCTTCTGAAGTATTCTCTTGCTGACAGGTGTGGTGCTACCCAATCTGGGGGCCTGGGTGCATCTACAGATGGAGCCCTTGATGGAATAATTGGTTTTGGACAAGCAAATTCATCTGTGCTTTCACAGCTAGCAGCATCTGGAAAGGTGAAAAAAATATTTTCACACTGCCTTGACAATATTCGAGGAGGTGGAATCTTTGCCATAGGGGAAGTGGTGGAGCCAAAAGTCAACACAACTCCATTAGTTTCTGGACAGTATGTGCAGTATCTTAGCTTTTTGTTCCACATGTTATGATATTTGTTGTAAGTGTGACTGTATGTTGTTGTTAGCTGATGACGGTAATTTACTGGAACATGTTGGTATTCGTTTGATGATAATGCTACTGCCATTTAATTTTAGGAAAGCAAAGATTTTGGTTTGCATACAGTTACTTTCCCAGAAGACTTTTATAGTTTTATGGATTTTGTTACTAACAAATGCTATTGACGGATGAATTCTTTATTATCTAGTCAACTTTAGCAAAGGCCTTCTCATTTTAATATAAATGCAAGTTAACTCAGAAGTCATGCAATACTAAAATTATCAGTAATGAAAATATTCACATTTCATATAACCGTAACATTAGCTGAATTGTTCTGCAATTGATGTTGAGAGCAGTGTTTGATATAACCTGAAAACAGTACATGTTCTAGAGTACTGGATCTGCATGTTTTCTGTTTTGTAATGCAGTAATTTTATCTTGTTATCCTTTATCATGTTACTTTACAACTGATTCTTTAAATGACTCAGAAAACAAAGTAATCAAGCTCATTTTTTGAAAAGTATTTTACGTGTTTATGAGAAGGAAAAAAACACTTTTACACAAATAATCTGTAATGGATTTTTAATTTTTATATTACCATCTAATATATTGTTTTACATTAATGTTTTTCTTGTCTGCATTAAACAAATTAACATTTTCAGGTTTTTCCCCCCTTTGAAGATCCTGTTCAGATTATTGCAACTCTAATATTTTTATTTATCTTAAGTTCTTTTTTCTTTTTGAGAAAATTATCTTCTAGTAACTCCAGAGGTACCATATTTCAGAATAGTGCTGTATGATATTTCACTTTTTTTCTCTAGTGTCATTATAAGGCACCATTGTGTAATTATTTGAGGCACCAAAAACAAAGTGAATCTTATAAGACACCATTATGGAATACATCATCTTTGGAGATACTTGAATGGAATTAACTCTTTTTTTACTGTGGTCGACTAGAGGGGCCTATGAGCCCTATAGACAACATAAAGGAAGGTATCCTCCTTGCTCCCCTCCCCTCCCTCCTTTTTCCTTTTAAGGCCTTCATTTTTTATGAAGGTAGGTTCATTCTGAGGTCTCTGGTATAACTGTAAGCCATAAAAGCTTTCAATGAAGGCTTTCTGGTATATTCTCTAGCAAATGTTTCTTCATTATTTCAGGTTCTTAATAATGTATTTGTTACCGAGTTCAGGTGTTGGATTTTGGATCATCATAACTATAGTTTGTTAACTATTATAGGGCACACTACAATGCAGTTTTGAAGGATATTCAGGTTGGTAAGGAAGCTCTACAACTTCCCACTGACATATTTAATTTTGGAAATCAGAGGGGAACAGTAATAGATAGTGGTACAACCTTGGCTTATCTTCCGGAAATGGTTTATGACCAACTAATGACCAAGGTAAGTGTATTTCTTAAAGATTGATTTAATCAATTATTTTTACTTGAATCCTTATGGTTGTTCTTTATCATAGGTTATGGCTCAGCAGCCTGAACTGAAATTACATGTCGTGGATAAACAATTTTCTTGTTTTCATTATTCTGAAAAGTAAGATCTTCATCTTTTTGTTACTTTTGCTTCATAGGGGATAGGAAATTTTTGCATTTGTTTGTAATATTGGAATTGGTAATGTAACTTTTGGCAAAGATTAAGGAGGGATTTTTTTTGGTTTGATTTGTCTTTGCTGGTTCCATTGACTTAGGATATCAAATAAATTAGCGGAGAGACTAAGCATAAATCTTTGGTTGTTTAGTCCTTGGGGTACGGTGATGTCAGGTTGGCATTTAAATATATCTTCTCAAATATTAGTAATCCAATATCTGAACCATCCAGGGGGTAAAAGGTCACAAGCAAAACAGATATGACAGTATGCAGTAGGATTCGCTTGAGAACAGAGGTTGTTTTGAGCATGGATTGTTCTTTCAGATAGAGGTAGAGAAACTTGTTGACTAGAAAATCACTTGTTAGATTCTTGATGAAATGCAAGCAGAAATAATACATATCTTGTCTGATATGGGTTCTGTTAACAGATGAAAAGCAGGCATTGCTGATACGTTTTTAAAATATTATTTTGACCTCTAATTTCTGGGTACTTTTATTTTCCTTTTAGTCTTTTTTTTCCACTGTTTGGGAAGGGATCTATTGAGTGGTTTGGATGATTATCAACAGACAATTTCATATATGATTATGTTAATAAGAAGTATATAAATTTTTTGTTTCACCTATACAAAGAATCTAATATAGAAAATTATTATTTCTAGATGGTCTTTTATAAAAATAGTATCTGGAAATGAATTGTTGTTCAAATGTTATTATGGTGACATTGGAATAGTGCAAGTTTTTCTCTTTGTTACACCAGCACTTGACTTCAGGCAGATCACATCATCACCATTCACCGATTAAAAATGTATTTTACTTTTGAAGTGAGAGTTCAATTTCATCAGTTGAAGGAGGCAGTTAGTGCAGTTTTCTTTGTCTGGCTTATGCAGACCTTAATTGGCTGTCCATTGTACTCTTGCAGTGTTGATGATGGATTTCCGATTGTCAAGTTTCATTTTGAGAAATCTCTTTCTCTGACAGCTTATCCTCACGACTACCTGTTCCAGATTCGGGTAAGTGAGAACTTTGTCATTCATTGTATATGTACCCAGTCCTATGATTTGAATGGCTTTGTAGCCTCCAGATTGTCAAATGACAAGTTTACCTTTTTGTGAGAGCTGTAGTCTTGAGTTTAACTTCTTGTCTAATTGGATCTCTCTCTCTCTCTCTCTCTCTCTCTGTGTGTGAGTGAAATGCATTGAGGTGTTCTGTTCATGTTGATTTATGTACTTGCTTATCAAATGCCACTCGTAGTCTTTGTAGTAACAGTTTTGTCTGCTTGTGAAGTCTCTGATTATCTATCTTCTGGTTGCTGTTGACTATAAATATGGTTTAAAGGGCCCATATGGAGAAATTTACTGTTATATTGTATTTTTCTTAAATGCATGTAATATTATATTTAGAATACCTCATTTTGATAAATTGGTTACTGACATTTGATAATGGTGTTTCTTGATATTATTTCATCCTCAACTGTCCCCCAGGACAATGTGTGGTGTATTGGCTGGCAGAAAAGTTTGACAAGAAGTAAGAATGGAAAGTACATGACTCTTCTTGGAGGTACAGCTTAGACTTAAACGTCACATGTAAATTCAGCTGGTGATTTCTTACCTAGTATAGTTTGTAATTTATCCATTTAGTCCTACATTGAGTCTATTCTGATATATGTCTATCTTCTGGCGTCCAAGGAAATCAGCTATTTGTCCGACTGTTGATAGTTTTAATCATGCTGGAAAACAGTGCTACATTACATTGGAGTTCAATATCATTTGTTGACTTTTGAACTGTTTCCAATTGCAGATTTGGTGCTATCAAACAGACTAGTGGTATATGATCTTGAAAATATGACCATTGGATGGACTGAATTCAATTGTGAGCATCAAGTAGCCAGCCTTTGATCATTATATCTGTTTTCATCCCTCCATAGCCAATCTTGTCACCATTTGTTGATATTGTTATTGTTTCTTTAGGCTCTTCCAGCATTAAAGTGAAGGATGAAAAGAATGGAGCAGTATATACAGTGGGTGCAAAAAATATATCTTCAGCTTCCAACGTGTTATTTGGAAGAATATTGGCATTCGTTTTATTGCTAACGGTCATGCTAAACAGTTTAATGAAGTAATTTTTGAACACATGACCATTGGATGTACGAGGATAGATATTGTTATTCATACAAACATTTGTTAAAAGAGTATATATTCTCTTCCACAAAGCTCAAATATACTAACTTCAACTTTGTGGGTTCTACCAATATTAACTCACATCCGCCTCCTCTAGACAAAACTACTGATGAATCGTCTAGTGGTCGGATCGAGGTGATTCCTGCTGTGAGGTAATCAACTCAAAAACTAGTCAAAAGTCAACTGACCTGTCAATTTACATGAAAATCAATGAAAATCGGCCAGTTTGCTTTGTTGCTATAAAGAGTGCAAAAGTGTATATATATATATATATATATATATATATATATATATATGAATTCTTTAAAAATGTTTTATGCGTCTAATTGATCTTATCATTTTATTATTTAATATAAATAATAAATTCAATATAACATTAACATTATAAATCTCTACAATAAAAATAAAAATATCATTAAAAATTCAAAATTTATCATAAGATTAAAATTTTATTATGTTGACATTATACTAATTTTGTAATAAATTATATTTTCTTTATCATATACATATAAATGTTAGATAATTTAGTATTAATAATATTTATTTTGAATATTATATCGGTAACATTTTGTTTATTCTTTATATAATAAATTAATATGTATATTTTAGCATGTATTAGTTAATAATTTATCTTAATTTATTTAATTTTTAATTATATATTGATATCTAATGTTATATTATATACAAAAAATATAAATATATTATTACCAGTTTGATCACGATCGAATAAATGAACCGTGAACTATTGACTCTATTATTTTAATTATTGATCCAGTTTTCAAAACTTGGAATACACCCAATGACACTATTATAAAATTTTGAATAATGTTATTTATATACTATTTTTTTTACACTTTCACTTTTAACTATTGATATATAAAATAATAATGATAATAAATGATGAATAATAATATAATATATTAATAATTAAAAGTTGAGATGTAAAAAATAGTGTACAAAAAACATTACTCTAAAATTTTTTACATTTTTTTATTAGTTTTTATTATTTAACTAATGGCATATTTTATCATAATATTTTTTTTTAAGAACTTGACATTTATATTATAAATGGTAAAAAAATTAATCACCTATCAAAAAATTACTAGCATTAATACAAAAGCACAAGTTAGAAACAATTGATAATCAAACCGTACCTGAATATTAGGAGAGTTCAAAATTTTGTTCAAATTCAATCTTTAAAGTGTTAGCCTTTAATTGTTTCAGAGTGAGCTCAGATAACCGCTTGAGACCAAACTGTGGTTATGCTAAAATATAGTATTAGTCTGCTTGGAGTTGGAGCACACAAGTGACTGTCCTCTAATCGTTGGCCTCCATCCACCCCCTATGGACCCATTTAGATTTAGATTTGCTTGCTTCTCTGAGTCTCGGAGATGGAATTAAAGAGAATAAAAATGCTAAGGTAGACTTAATAAAGGATGGTGTTGACTGTTGAAGGAAGGCAGGTTTAGGTTTCCACCCTCCACAACCAACCGGAGAATTACGCAGAATCCTCTAATTTGTAATTACACAACAAAGAGAGGATCTCAGAAGGACAGAGACAGACTTCCAGACACACTCACTACTATGGCTCCTCGTCTTCTTTGCCAGGGACACATCTTGGGAGATTTAATAAAGTGTTTACACGAGATACTCCTTCAAGAGCACACCACTCTGTTTGTGTCTTGGCATCTATCTCTTCCTCGTTGCTTTCTTCCTGCCACCTGTCATTACTCTCCCGGCAAGTTCCTGACCTTTCCAGAACAGTTGGTCCAGAAGAATCTTCCCCCCCAGTACCACCAGTGTTCACTTGGTTCCCTGAACTAGGCTGCTCTTTGGACTTGGTATTGGAAGCACTAGAGTCTGGGTCAAGGAAGAGGCAAGCCACTGCACAATCATCCACCTTGGAAGTAGGGTATTTATATCTCCAAGCTCGAACTGCTGACTCAACCAGTGCTCGAGCTGCAGAAGAACGCATTGGGGCCGCTGCTACAATGTCCACTACTTCTTTGTTTGAGAGCACATCCCAAATCTGCCATAAACAAATGTCAGCAAGCTTGAGATGAAAATAAAAAGGTTAGGGGAGGCAAAACAGAATAGTTCAAGTAAAATAACAAGTTGGGTCTCCTACCCCATCTGTCGCCAAGACAATAAATTCATCCTTTTCAGAGAGGTGACGGTACGATATCTCTGGAACAGATATCAGACCAAAATCTTTAAGACAAAAATCTCCAAATGCCCGTGCCATGGCAAGGCCAGGGGAGTCATTGTTTGGCAACCACACTCGAGCAACCTCAGGTTCATCCTGAAGAGCAAAAACACGCCCTTTGCATTTGCGGATTCTCTCTGATTCCGCTGAAAAGGACAAAAGAAAACAAGGGAAACCTTACAGGAAATATCCCAAAAGAAAACATTTAATAAAACTGACCACTAAAACAAGCACCAGGCAGACTAAACTCAATCACTAAAGCTTTTGGACCATTAAAATCAACAGACTATGAACAATAGCATTAGAGAGCCCCACTTACGAACATAAGCCAACTATTTGAAAGAAAGCACAGATCCTTTTAACCAGACTTGCACCTATGCGCTATAGATGGGCTAAAGTATTTTATTTTCCTCAGATTATGTTCCAACGGAAACCAGAAAAGAAATTGACTCGTATGAAAAATTGAATGTGCAAAAAGGAAACAAGAACACGTGACACCCAATTGAGCATGATTCAGTCTTTCTATCCACATTCACAGGCCGAAACAATGTAAAACTTCAATATGCAAGGGGAAATGGCAAGAGTCTATTTCCTTCAGTCGCGCCCTAACCCCAATACATTCAGTGACTCACAAAACACAGGCTAGGGCTGCTACGCGATACTATAATTTGACGTGATCTATTATTACTCTCAAAGAAGTCACAACTTATTTCTTGCAAATAAGTAGATTAAAGCATGTATACAAAAGCTCTAAACTAAATTTAATATGTGAAAACATTTTTTTAGCGTCAACTAATATGCCTATTGTCTCACATCTCATGCTATTGCAAGTTATACCACATTGACAATTCATAGCTTCCATCAACTGCATCAACCATAAATTGCCACATGATCAACAGCATGTCAAAATTATCATATAAGCATAAATTTCAATATAGAAATAATATATCGGCAAACAATATTGTTTTACTTACTGGACATGCGAAGTGGTAGACCAATTCCAATCATGACTGCAATATAAATCAATCACAAAAGACGAACTAAAAATTACTTCAGACAGAAGAAACAATTTCCAGAAATCAGAAGGGAGTTGGCTCGGGAGAAATGGGAATATATGCATAACAGTCTCAGAAACTAGAATAATTGAAGCTTCAAGCCTCACTATAAAATTCAATCCAAAAGCTAAAACTTGAGAGAAATCCATTCATCACGCAGTAACATTATGGAAATGCATATCTGTATTCATGCATGTACGTAATTGTCTGTGATAGATTATATCTATAGGAAAATATTGCACAACAGAGATAACTTCATAACAACTGGGACATGTTTCAACCAAACTCTGTTCTTAATAAAACTTATCTAGAACAGAATTTTTCTATCTTCTACTTTATAATATACTATGGGTAGGTTGGATAAAATGTAAGAAAGAAGTATACATGTATTTGAACTTAAATGAGAAAACAATTATATAAATTTTAAATAACCCCCCTCTCCTGATTTAAGACACTCAATAATCTTATGCCAGCGGGAAAAAAATAGCAGGAAAAAACCTCTCAGAAGAGAGACAGACCAGGAAGACTGGGTTTTAGATCCACAGTTAACTGGACTGCAACAAAAGAATCATCTTTATCTCTTGTACCAAGCACAGCTCTAGAGTCGCCAACATTTCCAATAACAAGATCTCAACCCTGTATTGGAGGCATATTTTTCAAGATAAGTAATAATTTGCACACACACCGCACACAAGTCAATGAAAGAATAGCACATATAAGACAACCATTAATATTCATATGGTTAAAAGGCAACACCTGCTTAACCAGATTTACTGCTGTTGTGCCACTACAAAAGCAATCAATACTTGAGTGCATCTTCAGTTCCCTGTCCATAAATTTAAATGCCTTCAAAAATGACTCTTTAAGTGTCTGAAAGATCACATGGTGTTTCTCTGTTTCCTCAACGCTAATGGATGCCCTGGATTCCTCATCAGCAGACACAAAGGCAGCCTCTTCTGAGTTCATGCTTCCTGCAGTATTAATGCTAGTCTCCTCAAGGACATCCTCACCAGATACATTAAGTTCCCAATGTGCACTGATTTTTTGAGGAAGAGAGCCCCTCACTCTTTTTGCAACCATGTGACCAAAAGGACCATGGCCATCAAAAACTCCACAAAAAACAGTATCTTTTCTAGAACAAAAATTCTGCAATATAAAAAATAAATAGAAGCAGGAAAACAATACTTAACAACAATCAACAGAAAGACCAAATGGAAAGAATCAATTATTTCTGTTGCCACATTTTGGATGCCAAGAGATATAATAAAACATATGGGTCTCCCCTCCCCCCACCCCTAACCTACCCCAAAAACCCATTTTGAAGAAGAAAAAAGAACTAGTAATTACAAGATAGCAGTAAAAAAACAAAGAGGCCAAGATATAAAAACACAGACTGTCTCACTTATCAGAAAAGATACAAAAACTGGCTACAAAACAGTTTTCACGTGTCTTTTTTATAGGGTGTGAGAGGGGGCAGAAGGAACATGATTTGCCACAAAGTCAAAATAGTGAGCCCCAGAAGGTAGAATTAAGCTTCAGGAATCCATTCATCCATAATATCGTTTATCAAGTGATCTAGTTTAAGGACATATTACATCCTTAATGTACATAGTTAGACCTAAAGATTGTTGTGGCAAAAGTTTTAAAGGTCAATGTCTGCCATCTATAATTATAATATGAGTAATATACCATATTGACAAAGAAAGCAGGGGGAATATGGTGCCAGATTAAAACACAAGTCACAGCCTCATTAGCAGAAAGTATGAAATGCAACATAATAATTAATTTAAGATTTCGATGAGTGTACATACAAGTATAAATGAATGCATATATATATGACAAGCTTTAAGTTAGCTTTTCATAGCAAATCTTCAATCTTACGAAATTGTAGGTGAGGCAAATTACTTATTACACAAGCACGGTCATGACATCAAAGGGGAATTAGAAAAAGAAGAGGTTGGCAAGTAAACTAAATATTTGATATCATCTGAAAAAGTAAGAGAACTGGTACCAAATAAACAAGATAAATAATGGTCAAACAGTCTGTTGTCTTGGCCACAATTATCTATATAAATGGAGGCACCGGCCCCATTAAAATGATAAACAACATGTTAAAATGGAGAAAGATCTAACCTCCCAAACAAGCATGGCATCTTGATTGGTGCCTTTCTTGCCTTGTGGAGTATACAAGGACGCAAGTTCACTAGATCCATTCAGAAACATCCTCCACGGAATTCTATGCAGGGGTTCACCCTACAATAGTCAAAGGAAGAACTTCGTGATCCCAGCCTCTTTTTAGAGCTCTTCCGTTTCTTGATACCCGATGGTGAAGTAGGAAGTGGGTTCCTTCTTTCGGCAGAGAAGCAGGACCCCATTCTGAGGGTCCTGAGAATGTTGAGAATGCACTCCAGACCAGCTGAGCAACCGCACCCGCTATATTCTCTTGAAAGATCCGTCACAAACTATTGAAAAAAATTTAAAAATCTCACAGATACAAATTCTATTCTGCAGATAGCCCACTGGTTCGCCCCTGAATCTACTGAAATACAGTGAGTCAATATATATATTGAAGGAACGCTTTCCACCAATTACTAAAAAACTCCTCAGAAAACCGTCCCTAGCCTTTCCAAATTCACGGCCTCACAATAAGATTGATCCACAGCCTCACCCTTAATAGCTCCGAAATCACGAGAATTCATTAAAAATAAAAAATAAAATCCGAAAGTTACTTTTTTTTGCAATGGCCTTTGAGGATCAATCACCATTCACCAAGTAGGAGAATTTCCACTTCCTTTTACCTGCTTTCGATTTCGTTATTAAGGAATAGCTAAAAGACACATGGCAAACGGTGTAGATCTGCGTAACTCAGTGCAAAACACCAAATGTGTTCGACCAACAAGCTGTTCTTCTTTAGATCGAGCTTGAATGGATTAAACATGAAAAGAAGAAGAAAGTATGAGAAACAGAAGCGGACATGTTCAAATAGAGGAGAAACAATGGCAAGCAAGCACCAACAAAAGGATAGCAAGCACTGACCGGCATGAAAAATGTTCCGGTTGGGTCATATTATTTTTTGGTTGGTCTTTATTTTGAAAGTTCTGATATGGAGTTTTAGGGCTTAAACGATGTAAATAGGCTTAAAAAGGATATAATTAAAAATAAAAATAAAATAAAAATTAATTAAAAAATTAACAATTACATATTTTAAATTAATTAAATTACAATTAATAATATTTGATGTCTTTGATTTTTTCTTTTTTCATCCTAAAAAATAAAAATTTGTAAATAATTAAAATTAAAATATATAACTTAAATTGGTTCTGAATACCTAATGTTGATTTATATGACATCATTATTATAATTAAGAAGTTTTAACAAGTCATAATGATGCAACATATATATTGGCCTTAATTGTTTAATATCGTACAATTTGAATCAAATCATATAATAAATAAGTTGAGTTTATAAGTTATAATCAAAATATTAGAACATATATATATATATATATATATATATATATATACTAAATAAATAAAG
>JASKGM010000013.1:6661833-6685463 GCA_034509205.1 Ceratonia siliqua | reverse complement strand
AATATAACTATAACTATTTTAATAATTTATATATAAAAATAACATTTTTGCACGGGTGATAGTCACCTTTAATTTTAGTATATAAATTTTATTTTTTTAAACTTCATAAATAATAAAAATGTTATTTGGGATAAAGAGTAAAATGTATTATTTTAAAAATTAAAGGGCAATTTGTATAATTTTAAATTTATAATTAGAATATAATATATTTTCATTCTATATTTTACCCGAAAATGACATGACAATGATATTTGAAAAAACCTCTTCCCTTCCGACAAAAAAAATTAAAAAAAAAAGAGGAAGGAGAAAATGTAGAAATTAGTAAATTCTGTGAAAGACTCGGACTTTACAGCTTGTACGGGGATCGGGGATCCCTTCCCCACGCGGTTGCCAATTTGCGATCCACTGATCCTTCTTCAGTGGGGAGAGCTGCTCCAATCTATAAGTATTTATATATTGAACCCTGCTATATTCTCAATCCTCCGTCTTCCTCTCTACTAGCACTGCCAGGATATCGTTGCAGATCTATCCCCTTCCTTCATCCTGTAAGTCCAGTCTCTCTTTCTCTTAACGGATTCCCTTTTCGATCCATTTCGATCCCTTTTCCGCTTATCTTGATTTTTCAATGGATTCACCCTCTCTTATTATATTTACGTCATGGATGAATAATTAAAAAACGATATCAGCGGCATGACAATTATGATTTTGAATTTATTGATGGAAATAGTTAATCCATTTGGGGCTTTTACACTTTCTTCTAAACTCATCCATCCATCCATTTGATTTTCAAATTTATGATATTTTTCACTGTTCGATTTTATCTTCTTCTGCTTCTAATTGATCCGTCATATGCGTTTATTTTTTTTCTCTTACATATAATTTCTTCACCACTCAACGCATCCCAGCTAGAATTTTTTGATCCAGCTTCATTTTCAACATCTTGTGTTGTATTATGTTGCCTTTTCATGGCCAGACTATTACTTCCAAGTTCAGTAGAAATGAATATTAAGTCCTTATGGCGATACTATTGATCTTTTTGTTTTCTGTGTGGATTGCTTTTGCTTCCTCCTTGTTCAGCAAAGTTATCTTGTCCAATAAAAGTCCTGCCTGAGGCCTCCTCCTATATGGATCGCGTCTCTGCTAATGTTTGCACTTTCTTTTATCAATTCTCATACAAGGCTGATGTAGCACTCAGCTGGAGACAATTAGTTAAATGTGGTGACGAGCATAAAGTATAAAAAAGGACCTTATCATTGAGCAGGAGAGTGAAATAAGGAGTTTGATTCCAAATTATGGAAATCAGACTTTGCCTTTCTGTTACGGTTTACTCTTTGAGAGCATTAAGTGATATATACTTGCTCACTTCATATGACACAGTTTATTATAAAGGTCATGGCATCGATATCTAAATATTTCTGATGTTTGTCTACCAGGTGCTTGGAGTAAATGGCCTTGGTTACAACTGCTGAAGTATGCGATGCAAATCCTCAATTAATTTTGAGTGGGGAGCTTCGGGCCCTTCAGCCAATTTTTCAGATTTATGGTCGTCGACAAGTCTTTTCTGGACCTATAGTTACCCTGAAGGTATTTGAAGACAATGTATTGGTTCGTGAGTTCCTTGAAGAGAAAGGTAATGGAAGAGTTCTTGTGGTTGATGGGGGTGGGAGTTTGCGCTGTGCAATATTGGGTGGCAACCCTGTAGTACAGGCACAAAACAATGGATGGGCAGGTATAGTAGTAAATGGATGTATAAGAGATGTCGATGAGATCAATGGTTGTGATATTGGGGTGAGAGCTCTGTCTTCCCATCCGATGAAAGCCAACAAGAAAGGCATGGGAGAAAAGCATGTTCCGATTAATGTTGCTGGGACTAGGATCTCTGATGGCGAATGGCTTTATGCAGACACCGACGGAATACTGATCTCCCGAACTGAGCTATCGGTGTGATTCCAGTTCATCAATGCTTTATTCAGGGACTATATTTTTGGGCTGCTTATTCTAGTGTAGTGCTTTCTGTACTTGTTCTTGACCCGGTTTCCAAGTTTCCGCAAAACTTTTATGTTTATTAAACCCCACGATAATGAAAGTAGGTTCAAGCATTTGTCCATGTTCTACCAACTTGATCTCTGATTTCAATTGGTGTTATGAGAACCTGATTTCTTTCTCTCTTATAAATTAAATTCATGGTTATGACTGGTTACTTAGTTTGGAGAGATCTCAAGTGCAAAATATATCCAAAATATGGTAAACGATATGGAAATATCAGTGGCGTGTGCTATAGATGTGGATGAGCATGTCATTTTTGTCTTCTTCCAAATGGCAGCATCATTAGCCTGATATAGCATCTTCATTAAGCTGAATCTCAGGTATAAATTACAAGTTCTGCTGCCCGGTTTTCTCTGCTTTAGTGTCATAGAATCCATAACGGAAGGTCATGACTAATTTGAGAGCCCTCTGGGCCGAATGGATTGATGGGTTCGGCGTTGATGGTAATGAGTGCGAGATATAAGATACGACAGCACAAATCATATATATATATATATATATATATATAAATGTATTTGTATGGTAGAGATAGCAGTTCTTAGAAAGAAAAAAAACAAAAACCAACACAATGTTCTTCAAAACAAACGTGATTTTCCATGCCCTGCACCCACAAATTTAAGTGGTGTTTGACAGTTTGTGACTAGTCTGGACAGCTGTTCTGAGCAATGCTCTCAGGCTGTCAAGACTTGAGTTCTTATCCTGTTCTGAGCAATGACACGACTAGTGCGGAGATTTTATGTTTTACGAGGTTCCCAAGAACTGGCATCGAAGAAATAGTTTCCAAGCCAGAACTTGTATTGAGAATCACCTTCACATGTTTACATGGAGCTCAACTGATATCAAAGTCAACCTTAATGCTTCCAATAATTTTTTTTTCAGTTAATGAAAGGTGATAGTAAAGAGTTTGAGTTTTGTTTCCATTTGAAGTAGACTCTTATTTTTAAGATAAAGCATTGCTGCCGCCCCATAATAACAAGAATAATAATATGGCAGTGCGTCCAGAAAGTTGCATTTCAATGATCAAACAGTGCAGGAGCGTCCATTCCCTGAAATGTGTACACGCCTGCATACTCAGGTCCCACCTTCACCTCAACCTCTTCTTCACCACCAACCTTGTTGCCCAATATGTCTCTCTGGGTTCCATCTCACACGCTTCCAACTTATTCTCTGCCGCTTCTGCTGATGTCTTTTTGTGGAACGTCATGATCCGTGGCTTCGTCGACAATGCCCTCTATCTCCGTTCTTTGACACTCTATACGCAAATGCGACAACTAGCTATCCAACCTGACAATTTCACCTTCCCATCCGTTCTCAAGGCTTGTGCCTATCTACGAGATTATCGGTTTGGTGTTAAAGTTCATGGGGATGTAGTGCTTTTTAGGTATGATTCCGACGTCACTGTGGCCAACTCCCTTTTGACAATGTATGCCAAGTGTGCGCGTCATGACATCGCACGCCAGGTGTTTGATAACTTGCTTGACAAAAATGTAGTTTCTTGGAGCTCAATGATTGGAGCTTACGCCCAAAATGGGTGCTACCACGAAGGGCTATTCTTGTTTTCGCAGATGTTGGCCGTTGGAATTAGACCAAACAGAGCTGCCATCTTAAACGCTATGGCATGTGTACACACACAACATGAAGCTGATCATGTTAGTAGCATGGTGATGGACAATGGACTTGACTTTGACAGATCAGTGCAAAATTCTACAATGAGAATGTATGCAAGATGCGGGAGGATGGATGTCGCTCGGACTTTCTTTGATGGAATTATTGAAAAGGATTTGGTGTCTTGGGCATCCATAATTGAATCTTATGCCCAGGCCGATATGCCGCTGAAGGCCTTGGAGCTCTTTAAACAGATGATAATACTAAAAATTCATCCTGATTTGGTGACTCTTCTAGGTGTTGTTCGTGCTTGTTCAAATTTGTCGTCTTTCCAGCAAGCACGTTTTATTCATGGTTTTGTAATTCGGAATTATTTCCAAAACCAAGTATCCCTCGAAACTTCTCTAGTCGATCTCTACGTGAAATGTGGAAGTCTAGCGTATGCCAGAAAAGCTTTTGATCATATGCAGGAGAGAAATGTAATCTCATGGAGCACCATGATTTCAGGATATGGGATACATGGCCAAGCTAGAGAAGCTCTAAACGTATTTGATCACATGAAGGCATTGCTAAAACCTGACCATATAACATTTGTGTCAGTTCTGTCAGCATGCAGTCATGGTGGATTGATACAAGAAGGATGGAAATGCTTCAATTCCATGAGTAGAGATTTTGGGATTACACCTGGTTCTGAACATTATGCATGCATGGCTGACCTCTTGGGTCGCGCTGGGCGTCTGTCTGAAGCCCTTGACTTTATTCAGAAGATGCCAATAAAGCCAGATGCATCTGTCTGGGGAGCACTGCTTGGCGCATGTAGGATTCACTTAAATGTAGAAATGGCCGAACTTGCTGCAAAGTTTTTATTTGAGTTGGACTCCAATAACCCTGGTCGATATGTTCTCTTGTCCAATATTTATGTTTCTTGTGGTCAAACAATAGAAGCGGATAAGCTTAGAGCTCAAATGAAACAGAGAAAGGTGAGGAAAATTGCCGGGCACACAGTTATAGAGATTAAGAACAAGATATATACATTCGTTGCTGGGGATAGATCACATCCTAAAGCTGATTTAATATATTCAGAGTTGAACAAAATAATAGGTAGAATTCGTCAAGAAGGGTATACACCAGATTTGAACCTTGTATTACATGATGTGGAGGAAGAGACAAAGGAGAACATGCTATATGCGCACAGTGAGAAGTTGGCAATAATTTATGGGCTCTTAAGTACAGGACCAGAGAGCATCATTAGAATCAAGAAGAATCTTAGGGTTTGTGGTGATTGTCATGTGGCTACCAAGTATATTACAAAGGTTACAGGAAGGGAAATCATTGTGAGGGATGCTCATAGATTCCACCATTTTAAGGATGGAATCTGCTCTTGTGGGGACTATTGGTGAATATTTCTTCATCTGTTTATTGGGCATTGCCAACGAATTTAGCCCTAGCTATTAGCTAAAGATGATCTCTAAAACAAAAAAGAGGTAATTGACATATGGCGATCTGCATTTCTATATGGTCAGGTAAAATTCTACATGATAAGAACCTAACAAAGAAATTAATTGCCTTGTGCCGTTGTAAAATTGGGATGTCTTGGGCTATAGCTGCAACTGGAGTTTCCAGATTCAACTAGAACACATAGGAACAGTATCTTCTCTTTATATGTTTTGCAAATAATGGAAATACCCAGGTTAACTGCTTAATTCCTGATGAAGTTTGGCCATGTATTCAAGAAAATGCTGGGTTATAGATGGTATATAAATATACAGCAAGAGATGGCCAGGGTCTGAGAAATCTGTGTCACAATCATGCAGTCACTCTGTTACTTGACACCAATTGTAAGGAGCAAAACAGAACGAGATGAATGATAATTAATCAAGGTCCAAGACTCTAACGGACTAACACATGTATGACGTATCGTAAGTCCTCCTATGGTTACGCAATGAAAGAATTACAGAACACTCTTACTGCCGACTGGTTGGCTAAAGTGAAATATCATGCAATCAATTACGAGATCAAACTGTTGGAATTTTGTGGGGACGTGATCAATCAAATGTTGATGTCCAGTTTGACAATGAACGCCAATTTGGATCTGCAACATATTTGAAAATTGTTGATGGTATTATTCATACAGATAATGTTCAATTATTCATGGTATAGATGGAGAACACAATCCATATTTTCAAGGGCTTATATCTGCAGTGATAGGATATAGGCGATTGAAATGAATTTAGTTCTTTTTTCTTCATTCATTTTGTTATCATTTTTAGTCAATTATGATTATTTATTTATTGTTAGACGATTATAATTTAATTATATATAATTCTTTTATTACATATAATCAAATATTATAACCATTTAAATATAGATGAATGATTATAATTAAAAAATAATCAATCTAAAAAAAATAATGAATCCAAATCCATAAAATACGGTCATAGTTAAGTAATAAGCATTAAAATTTTATAAAAAATATATAATTAAATTAATAATAAATACCAAATTAAAATTTATTAAAATTCATTTTTAACATACTTATATTTATACTAGTTACAATTTGATTTAAAAAAAAACGTATAAATTTGGTTTACTTAAAAAAACTTCAAAAACAATTCATGCTTAGAAATTTTTGGTAAATATAATTCCTATATAATATGAGAAATTATATTAATAAAAAATAATTATATACATAATAAAAAATATTATTTTATTTGTTATTAATATATAGTCTTTCAAGACCATATCTACCCATAATGAGAGAAGAGAGCAGGGAAAATGCCAACTTACGGGTCCGGAAGATTTAAATAAAACATTATAAAGTTATTTGAAACGATTTTTATATTATTATTTTTTAAAAATTTTTGAAAATAATTATAAAAATTATTTTATAAATTAAAAAAATAAAAAATTTATTTGGATAAAAATATTTTTTATCAGTTATTTTCATGTTTCTTAAAAAATAAATGACAAAAATAAAATAAATTACAAAAAAGTTGTTATCTTTTTTTTTGTTTTTTAACTATTGTTTTCAAAAACAGTTTTTAAAAATAACTGATGAAAATACTTACTTAAATAAACTTTGTTGTTCTCATAAAATAAAAAAAAATTTAAAAAATTATTCTAAATAGGGAGTGGCTATCTTATCGCCACTTCATTTTTTTTGTTTTTTAATTTTTTTCTTATTTTTTTTACTTTTTAATACTAAATAATTATTTTTTATATCATATATATTTTTTATTCCTTATATTATTTATTCATAATTTCTTTTACTATTTATTTATAAGTTAAAAAATTTTAAAAAATCATCAAAAAATATATGACATAACAAATAAATTATTGTTATCAAAAATTAAAAAATCAAAAAAAAAATTAATAAAGTTCGAAACAAGGCATATGTGTTTGGGGGACTAAGCTTAGTCCCCCTTTTTTTAATTTTCTTATTTTTTAAGTTTATTATTTTTATTTTTTAAAATTAGTTAAATATTTTTATCTCATATATTTTTTTTATAATTTTTTACATTTTTTTATATTATTTACCCATAATTTTTTGATATTATTTATTTATAAGTTTAAAAATTTTTAAAAAAAATTTTTAAAAAATATATGGCATAATAAATATTTAATTAATATTAAAAAATTAAAAAATAAAAAATAAAAAATATAATAAATTAAAACTGTCAAAATAAAAATATAAAAAATAAATAAAGAAGAGAGTTGTAACTTAGATCCGCCCTGTGTTTGATGCCCTTTTAAGTACGTCAGCTCGAGTTTCATGCACGTTGCCACGACATCACATCCTTCTCATGCGCAAGACACGTGTGCTGCCGCACCATTCAACACTTCATCAATCTCTTGATTCTCTTACTCCCTCTTTCCCTCTCATATGCCAAGCCCGCCTCCCTCTCTCTCTCGCCTAGCTCTATGTACTGATACTCCATGGACATGGAGGAAGACCAAAACCCCTACTTTCTTTTGCCAAAACAATCAGATTGGGTGGCAAAACTTATATCCCTCCAAGCGGATTTGATCTACAACTGCTTGGTTTCTGTTTTTTCACCGTTGTGCTCTCTATTTTCCGTTGCGTCCGAGTCCTATCATCACGCTGAGGAGACCAAAGACAATGTTGAATCAGCAGTCCACCAAATCCCCTCCAACATCACCTATGGTAGCGCCCTCTTACTAAAGAGGTTGGGACTTGGCTTTCTGAGTGCGGCATATGTGTGCATGATTTTGGTATTGGTTCTGATTCTGGCTGTTGTGGTGGGTGTTGGTTTGGTTCATTTGTGGGTGGAGGAACCTGTGTTTGTGAGGGAAAAGCTGCATTTTGATTACACTGATGCTCACCCTACGGCTGTCTTCTCATTTGATGCCGGAGTTGAAGGCTACAGCAGCAAGAAGAAGCAGATAGGTGTTCCAGTTGGGCACACATTTTACATTTCTTTGCTCCTTCTGATGCCTGAATCTGACTTCAATAGGGAGATTGGCGTGTTTCAGGTATGCCTATATATACATATATATACCCCTTAAAATTCATAGCATTGTATATATGCCTTTGATGACGATTTGAAATCAAATGGAAGGTGGGAAATAGATTAATTAAATCTTGGAAAAGGTCGAGGAGAAGGCTCCGTTTCTAAAATTACGGAATCCATGCGTGATTAGTGACTGCTATATATAGATGCTGTTGATTTATACTGGGTAATGCTTCAGGAGCTCGATCTTGTGGTAAAAATAACAAATCTATTGAATCTGCCTGGTTTTGCTTTGGTTCTAAACTCTGCCGTAACTTGCATTTTCCCGTGAATTGATTCAATCTTCCAGTTTGCTAAGATTTGTTTTGCATGCAGCTGACTGCAGAAATCCTATCAGTAAATGGAAATGTGATAGCAAAATCTAGCCAGCCATGCATGTTGCGGTTTAGAAGCTTCCCAATTCGACTAGCCCGAACATTTATTAGGGCGGTGCCTGTGTTACTGGGAATCTCTGGAGAAACCCAGAAGATAAATGTAGAAATATCGAAGCACAAGGAAGACAACCGAAGAACCAAAGCTATAAAAGTAAGTGTATGTCCAAGAGCAGGAACTTCATCTCTGCCACAGATATATGAAGCTGATATCATGATGAACTCCCATCTACCATGGGCTAAAGCGTTGGTTCACAATTGGAAATGGACATTTTATGTGTGGGTGTCCTTGTATATATACATTGTGCTGCTTATGATTCTGCTATGTTGCTGTAGGCCACTGAGATTTGTGGTGACACGAGAGTATTTGGGTGATCATGGGAGCGTGAGGGAAGTGAGAAGTGAAGAATTAGGTGAAGAATCAGAAATGAGGGAAGCAGATGAAAGTGAGGTTTCAGAGTTGGTGAGAAAATGGCAAAGAAGGAGAAGCAAGAGAAAAGCGATGCTTACCCAAGAAACCATTGGGTCGTCGGCCTCGAGCATTAGCGTGAGTAGAGAAGACGGAAGCAGTACGGTTGTCGAAGATGATGTTGGGGACAGTGGGTCGGCGTGCTTAGGTTAGGGGTTTCATATGTAATGTTGTAGTAATTATGTATAATGTTGATGGATGATTGAGAGGAACAATTTTAAGGTAGTAACTAAGCAAGCACTCACCGGGGAGTGAACCAACAATTTGTGTGGCAGTTGCGATATAAGAATTAAGATCCCAAGTTGGCTGCCTATATTTGGTTATATGCAACCAAATTCCGTAATGATTTGGCACATGTCATTTCTTACCAACACGCGTTTCCATTTCCATCCGCATCTAACCTCTCTCAAGATTTTTCGCTATACTTGAATTAGAAATTGAATCCCCATATTAATCAGTGATTTAGAAAACGTGGAGCAATGTAACAGTATACTACTCCAATATATAGATAGCAGTAGCAGAGACTAGAGAGAGTAATTAAGAGCAACCACCAGAGTCTAGTCTAGGGAAGGGAAGGGGAGGGAACTAAAAAGTAACTAACCGATGACGTGGCACGGTTGGGTCCCATCCCTTCCCTTAAACTGTGAGAGGATCGGGAGGTGGGAATTCCGAAACCTTGTGTGGGTGTGTTCATCCAAAATTAAGGTGTGAGTTTCAAATCCTGAGCTTCATTGGTTTCAGCTCCACTCTTCTGGAGCTGAAACTGCAACTTCTACCGAACCCTACCAATACAATCATTTTCCTATTCCGATCCTCGTTTCTTTTCTATTATAAGATTCTCCTTCTCAGTCTCCACGACTCAATTCCCATCACACTCATGTGATTGTGCCTCAACCAGCTACCAGCTATGGAAGACGACGACGCTAATCACAACAACAACAATCATCAATTTCTAATTTCCACCTCCAAAATGGGACTAGGCCCAGGGTTTCCGGGTTTTTGTGCTTTGCCGGCTAAACGGAGCATCGCTGAGAGAAGGGGTTTCAATTCAGATGCAGCCAGAATCAACACGGCCCGCTTTCGCACCACAAGCCCATTGGCTTCTCCCGCAGTTCGTTCGCCCTGCCTCACTATACCCCCTGGTATCAGCCCTACCGCCTTGCTTGACTCCCCTATTATGCTTCCTAATTCTCAGGTGAGTCTTTTCCACTTCATTTGTCATCCATGGCCTACCTCTTCACGCTTAAACTCTTTTCTATGTGTGCTAGTTCAATCTCTAATTTCTTAATGCGTTCTATGCTTTTCCTAACAAGGCTAATCCTGCCTTTCCAATTGACGTTGTATTGCTTTATGATCATTTGCTTACTTTCTTTGAACAAAAGATGAATTTTAATTCAACCCATACTACCTGATAAAATATTTTATAAGCTGTCTCCTCCTGCAATAAACTGTATAGTTAATAACTTCCTTTTGTTCTATTAAATGACCAAGCGCCTTCTCATTCTGTCTTGGAGTTTCTCTCGATCACTGATCCAGTCTTTGCTTTTACATCCTTATTTCATCACTCTTGATTTATTCTAGAACACCCCCCCCCCCAAGTTTGATCCTGTTCCTTTGCAATAATGTACTTAAATTTCTGCTCTTCTGCTAGGCAATGCCATCTCCCACCACTGGAACTTTTCAGTTGCCTCCTTTCACTCATGAAGGATCGATACTGACTTTTGTGACTGTCGAAGAAGGGGGTAGGGGTAGTGGCAGTGATGCTGGTTCGTCTTTCAAATTCAAGCATCAAGGGGATCGTAGTCATCTGCTTGTCTGCTCTGGTTCTGAAAATCTGGTAAAGTATCTGATTACGCTTAACATAAAGATTTTGCATTTTTTATGTCCAAGAGTGGATAGAGTTACATTGTCACAGTATATATGTACAATGTCCACTGTAATCGTTCTTTGGATTGCATTCCCCCACCCTTCTTAAAAGAGTGTGACTTAATTTCCTGTGGTAGAGAGGTTGTGTTTCTGTCATGGACAGAGCCTTTCAATATGCTTGAAGACATCTGTCTTCTTTTTCCCCTTTGCTTCATCTTCGTAGTGGAAACTTATACTTTTAACTATGTTGTCAATGACTCAATATTACTAATAGAAGTTAGTTTTGTCTTGTACTTCTTTTTCCAGCAGTCAATCCTTTGGGATATAGTTGTACTTTGTGATATATAGAATGAAAAATAGATCACTGTTTCTCAGTTGGATGTAGTTAATCTGAAGAATAGGGAGATATTATTTTACCAAAAATTTGTGTCCGTTCAGCATTATAAGTACAACTTGAAATTTTTTTAATACAATATTGATCTTTATTCCAAAAAAAAAAAGTACAATCGGGTATCTATTTGATTTCTATTTATTGACTCTTCCTATGAGCCCTATTTTCCCAGATACCTCAGCATTTCTGAAGTAATAATTTAATAAGCATACATGTAATCTTTGGTATGTTTGAATTGATTAGGTTTCTAAGCATTGCATCATGACAAAGGGAGGAAATGCAGACTGCCAACCTGTGCCAGTTCAACCACCATTGGATTTTGCATTTCCAGCGGAGTTTCCAAGAGGACATACCACAACAAAAAGTGAAGTCCATTCGTATGATGATGTGAAAATGGTAAATGATGCAATTGTTAGTGCTAACGATGTTGAGATGCATTCACAAATGCATCGTTCTGAGGAAGCTACTGATGAAAGCTCTCTGCCTAAAAAAGCTAATCATGGCAAGGATATTGGACAGCATCATCTTTTAGGAGACAAGAGAGAGACATCCCATTCAATGGGTATGGTAAGGACCTCAGAGGATGGTTACAATTGGAGAAAATATGGACAAAAGCAGGTAAAAGGTAGTGAATATCCTAGGAGCTACTATAAATGTACCCATCCTAATTGTCAGGTCAAGAAAAAGGTGGAACGATCCCTTGATGGCCAAATAACAGAAATTATCTACAAGGGTGCTCATAACCATGCAAAACCTCATCCTAGTCGCCGACCGTCACTTGGATCAGCACTTTCTACTGTTGAGATATCTGACATGGGTGAAGGTGGTGGAACCTGCGTTAAAGTTGATGGTGGGTCTGTTTGGAGAAATATTCAGTCAGGGATGAAGGATATAAAACACAGTTTGGATTGGAGGGCCGATGGCCAGGAAAGGACATCCTCAACTTCTGTTGTAACTGAACTGTCAGATCCTATGTCAACTAACAAAGTTAAACCTATCTGTATGTTTGAATCAGAGGACACTCTAGAGCTTTCTTCTACACTTGCTAGTCATGACGATGGTGAAGATGGAGCAACTCAAGGAAGTATATCACTTGAAGAGGACGCAGATGATGATGAATCTGAGTCAAAAAGAAGGTTTTACTTTCTATTTGAAGCAACTACTTGGTAACAGTAACAGATAAAAACAACTACATTATGTTTCTGCATTTGTTTTTCTTTGTAGGAAGAAAGAGAGCTGCTTGATTGAATCAAATTTGGCTTCCAGGGCCATCCGTGAGCCAAGAGTAGTAGTTCAAATTGAGAGTGAAGTGGACATACTTGATGATGGTTATCGCTGGCGAAAGTATGGACAGAAGGTTGTCAAAGGAAATCCAAATCCTAGGTATTAATCTCTCCTTTATTTGTCTATCTGCTCATGCACTTACAAGTTTGTATATTTATGTGCCTGGATGATGTGTCGCTGTGATGATTTATTTCTACCTTAATAAAAATCATGAGATTGTGTTGGAGAAGTGTGGACTCTAATGAACTGTTGAACTGTTGAACTATTGCACCAGAGATTGATGGACCAAAGGATAAATGTTCACTAACTGTATTAGGTTCTTAATATGGATCACTGATAAGTCTGATCTATTTCATGCTGAGAGTTATGCTGTGTTCGATATTTGTTCAAACTTTAAAGAGGTTTGCATCTGTTCATTATTCTCCGTATTGTTTACCTTAACCAGTTCTTGTTCTAAATAAATTAGTGGTTTATTCTACAGGATGCTTAAATTCGTGCTCTATATTGTTCATTGACATTAGAATATAGCAATGGTGCATTTTTTACTTGAGCATATTTGCATCTATGCATAAAATATGTTCTCATGGATCTGTTCTAGGAGCTACTACAAATGCACAAGTGCTGGATGTTCTGTAAGGAAACATGTGGAAAGGGCTTCACATGATCTAAAATATGTAATTACTACTTATGAGGGAAAACATAACCATGAAGTGCCCACTGCTAGGAGCAACAATCAGATGAACTCAAGTGGTGCTAATTCACAAGTGGCTCTTGCATTACCTGGGAATGCCAGTATTCCACAGCCTGAAACTTTAGTTCAGAGCCTTGCACCTCATTTTGAAAGAAAACCTGAATATAGCAATGAGTTTCTGAGGCCCAGTTTTGTTGGAAGTTTCAGTGATGATATGAAATTTGGGTCTTCCTCCATATGCCAAATGAAGTATTCTCCCTTGAATAATACCATGCCCTATGGCTCCTATGAACTGAATTCTGACCGTTGTGCTACCCCTCAAGCTGGTTCTGTGGCCTCACTGTTCCCTGACTTCCCAATGTCATTACCATTGAATCTTCCCTCGTCTGGGAATTTTCCTCTGGCTGGACTTAGTTTTAACTTTGTAAAACCAATGGGGGCTGTCCAGTCTTTCCTCTCAGGGCAGCAGCTGAAGGAGATTGATACAGGTTTTGTGAGGCCTAAACAGGAGCAGAAGGATAACATTATGTACGATACATGCATACCCATTGTTGATCATGCAAGTTCTTCACTCACTTCATCGTCCACATCATCGTCGGTATACCACCGAGTTATGCAAAATTTTCCTTCATAATCGTTTTGAAACTGTCAGCAACAGGCCAACCCTGTCGGGTTTTATTTAGTATTTGAAGGTCTTTTGTCCTGTCATTATTGTCACAATTTTTTGCAATATTCGTTGAAAGAAACTATGTTAGCCTTATACAAATCGCATACAATATTTGTAACTAGTTTGTCATAGTTAATTTGATCGACTGAAAAATGTAGTCCTGGTCCTGGGTTCCGTGGAATGATCTTTTTTCCTGCCCTCCTTTAATTGCCGACTTTGTTGAGTACTGACTCCCGCCAAAGTCTTTTATTCACAACCTTGTCAACTGTGCATGTGATTCTATCTGAGCCAAGTCGTAGAATTTAGAATTTCCCGCACCTCGGAAGTGGTGGATCTATATTTGTGAGAAAGCTGAAGAGATTGTGTTCTCCATATAAACCTGATTAAGAATTTGATTTATATCATCCATTGTGTAAAAAGTGTATGTGAACTTCTCTTATTATATAATTAGGGCAACACTCCTCTACTGTTTATTGTATAAATTTTTTTTTACTTTTTAAAATTAATAAATTAATTTTTATAACATGATTTTTTTAAAAAAATTTTTTGAGATGTTTTAATATTTTTTGTAAAATTTTTTAAATTATAAATAAATAGTAAAATAAAATTATGGATGATAGTAAAAGAAATGTAAAAATATTAACAAATATTTAAAAATATTTTTAAAAATTTTTAAAAAAATACATGAGATAAAAATTACTTAATTAATTTTTAAAAAAATTTTAAAAAACATAAAAAAAAATAAAAAAAAGGGAGAATTTATAGTAGTACTCAGTGGTAAATAGCAAACATTTGTTGACCTCTTTTTCGAAGAGCTGATTTGGCATATTGTTATTTTTATTTTAATAATTTAAATATCATTTCAAAATATAAAATATTATCACGCTTAAAATAATATTAATTAATATTTGCAAAATATCATAATCCAATTTATATCTTATAAAATTTTGTTTTTTATAAAGATATTTAAGACACTACAAAAATTATAATATTTTATTTTTTTAAATATTTAGATAAAATTATTTTATAAAATTCTTATATATAAATGACAAACTAAAGTTATAAAAAAATATTTTTAAAAATGAATAAAACTTAAAAATTCAAAAGTAAAAGCTCCATACATTTTTTATATGTAAATTACTATTCCCATCAATTAAAAAAAATGTTTCTCAACATTTCGGCTATAGTTGGATTGTCTCGACGATATGCTAGCAGGCTTTATGGACATATATAAGTTGAATTGAGGATTCACATATAGACCTATCAATATGGGCCAGTCCTGTAGCCCTGTAATAAGAGTTAAATAGCATCTCATTTTCCTATTGGGCCTATGTGGGCTGGCCCCCATGACTAGGGGTTGGGCTCGGCCAACCCTATGGGCCTAAACAAAAAGACCAAAAAAACCTTTTTTTTTTTGTAACTCCTAACTTTTTTTAATCACTCATTATATTTCTGTCATTCACTCGTGCTCCTTTCTAACTCTCAGTCTCGGTCTGACTCTGCACAGCACAAGTAAAAATTCTATCCTAGCCTCCTACTAAAGACTCTCAAGTCTTCTGTGGCTCTACCTCTCACCGTCTCGCCACTCTCCACCAGCTCAACACCTTATCCTCATTCCTGAAGACTTTTACGACTTTGTAGAGGTACGATTCGTCGATCCCTCATTTTTCGCTTCTTTTTGGAACTTGGAAGCATATTCATTTTTGGGTTTTGGTTGCTGTTATGTTCGTTTAGTTTCTGGTTTTTGAGTTTTAGTTGCTGTTATGTTCGTTTAATTGATCGTTTCTGGGTTTTGGTTGCTATTTTGTTCGTTTGGTTGATGGTTTTGGTGCTTTTGTGTTGTGCATTTTCCTTATTGTTGTGATTGTTTAGAGGAAGAATGTTGTCATGTGAGATGCATACCTATTTTGAATAAATATATGGCCAGAAGAAAATGCTAAGGCAATTAGACTCAACAAATTAACTCTATAAGTTTCATTACATTATTACCAATAACTACATTCAATTAACAATCATAATATTACATTCAATTAACAAATTATTGTTTTAAATCCCCTTTGATTGAAATGTAGTTTGTGTCCAACGTAGATAACTATAATGCTAAGGATTTGTTATTGCATGAAATTAAAGGTAATGGATCAAACATAGTTAGTTACTGTGAGTGCTGATGATCTAAAGGTTTTGAATCAAGATGAAATTCTTGCATCCCAATCCAAATAGTGTGAATTTAGCACTGTGTCAACGACAACAAATAAGAATGTGAAAAGAGAAACATCAAATGTTTGGAGTTATTTTACTAAAAATGGTAAAAAGGATGATGGGATAGAAATGACAATTTGTAATGGTTGTAAATATGAGTATAAAGTTGGTCTTAACCCTGGTGGTGGAAATTATGGAACTTCATATTTACGTCGTTACATTGATACATGTAAAATGATTTCATTCTCGAGTCCAAATCAAATGTCCATTGATTATGAAGGGAAGATGAAGGCTAGAAAATTTGATCCTAGAATTTCACATGCGTGTTGAAGTTATAATTAATCATGATTTGCCTTTTGCTTTTTTGTGGAGTATGAAAAGATTAGAGCTTGGTTAAAGTATCTAAATCCAGATATAGTCCTTCATTCTAGAAACATTGTTGTAGCTGATGTCCAAAGAATTCATTTAAGGGAAAATGAGAAACTTAAACAAGTCAGGTCTAGGATTCCTAATATGATTTGCTTAACTTCTAATGTATTGACAGCATCTACTTCTGAGGGTTACATTTGTTTGACTACTCACTTTGTGAATGAAAATTAGAAGTTATGTAGCAAGATACTTAACTTTTGTCGTATGACTCTTCCACACACCAAAGTTGAATTGGCTGCCACTGTGTTTGATTGTTTGAAGGAATGGTGCATAGATAAAAAAAAATTTCTCTTACTTTAGATAATACTTCTACTAATGATAACATGCAAGATATCTTGAAAGGTCATCTTCACTTGCAAAATAGCTTAGTTTGTAATGGTAAATATTTCCATGCGCATTGTTCAACTCATATATTAAATCTTATTGTTCAAGAGGGGTTGAAAGTAGCCTATGAAGCATTTTACAAAATAAGAGAAAGTGTGGAGTATGTAAGAGGGTCAGATGGGAGGATGAAAAAGTTCAAGGAGTGTGTTTAACAAGTTGGCTTTGATGTAGGGGTTGGTTTGCATTTAGACGTGTCAACTAGGTGAAACTTAACATACTTGATGTTTGAAAGTATAATCAAATATGAAAAAGCTTTGCTAGCCTCCAATTGGTTTATAGAAATTATAAATATTATCCAACGGATGATGAATTGAGAATAAGGATGGCAATTTATGAATTCTTGGAGCCATTTTATGATACCACAAACTTGATATCTTGTTAATCTTATCCAACTTCCAACTTGTATTTTATGCAAGTTTGGAAAATTGAATGTATCTTGAATGACAATTTGAATAGTGAAGATGAGATTATCAAGGATATCACTCAAAGAATGAAATTGAACTTCGACAAGTATTAGAAAGATTATAGTGTGGTGCTTGCTTTTGGGGTTATTCTTGACTCACGTATGAAGCTTGATTTCTTGAAGTTTTGCTACTCTAGGATTGATGTTTCCACATGCGAAGAAAAGATAGAAAGTGTGAAGAGAAAGTTGTATAAGCTCTTTAACGAATATGTAACAAACACTTGTACAAGCAGTAAACCAGTGGCTCTCAATCTACAAGTATTTTGTCCAGAAAAATTAGTGGAGAAGGCAATAAACCTAAGGGAGCAAAAATCTTTAGTGTAAGTCTTGCATCTTTCTAATTTTAATACTTTTGTTTTTTGTTTTCTACTCGCTTATTATCTATATTTTATAGGAGTTCAAAGTCTTTCAAAATGAAACAATTTCTACTATTGGCAAGTATGGATTGGATATTTATTTAGAAGAGCCAAAACTTGATTATGAACTTTTTGGTGACATGGATGTACTTAAATTTTGAAGGGATAGTGCTATTCGACATCCTGATCTTTCTGTTATGGCTCGTGATGTGTTAACATTTCGATTACTATAGCAGCATTGGAATTTGCTTTTAGCATTTGTGGTCATGTTTTTACAAAGTATAATAGTAGTCTCCGTCATAAAAATATACAATTGCTTGTTTGCACCTAAAATTAGTTGCATGACTTTATCATGACTAATGATGGTAATATTTACTTTCACTTTCAATTTCTTCAAGTTTTTAATTGATAATTTGGTTATCAATTGACCATTAAGATTTAAGATTGATTGTTTTTAATTTTTATGATTTTGAATAATAGATGATTGTGATTTAGGGCTTGAGACTTCTTTGTTGTTAAGAGATGATTCCAATGTTTTTATTAAAGAAGAATATAAGACATAGATGAAGAATATAGAAATTAGAATGGGTATCGCCTGTAGGCTCAAAAGTTTGAATTTATATTTTGTTATTGGAATTGCATATTCTATGTTGTAAGAAAAGATAATATTTGTGCAAGTATTTGGATAATATGTTCTTCCAATTTAAATATTTGATGTATTTCTTGTTTTTTTAATCTTTTTTTTTTAATGGAGGCCCATGAATCAGCCCATGGACTTATAAGTGCTGAGCTAAACTGAAAGTTTCTAAGCCCCTATTGAATATGGGTAGGCCCAACTCAACTCACATTTTGATGGGTTTAAGTGGGTTAAACTAGTCTATTTTAACATGCCTATAACGTGTAAGTCTTTTTTTGGTCTAAATTCCCCTATGGAGAGAGATATAGGGGCTGTTTGGAACGATTTTTGTTTTATAGTTTTTAAAAATAGTTTTTAAAAATAACTCTAAAATATAGTTTTATAGAACAAAAAAACAAAAAACTTATTTGGATAAAAATATTTTTCATCAGTGTTTTTTCGTGTTTTTCAGAAAACAAATAATAAAAACAAGCCAAAACACAAAACAATTGTTTTTGTTTTTTTGTTTTCTAGTTACTGTTTTCGAAAAACAGTTTTTAAAAACAACTGATGAAAACAGTTACCCAAACGAATTTTTTTATTCTCGCAGAACAAAAAAACAAAAAAATAGTTCTTAAAAACTAATCCAAACACTACCATAATGACTTCCAAAAAATCAACCTCGCCAACTGTAGCCTCATCATAGCTTATGTTTTAAGCAAAGAAAATAAAACCATTTGAACATGCAACCCTCAGAGCATAGTTCCTCTGGCTGGAACCTGTTATATATCCATAGGTTATTTTCTTCCTATCTCCACATTTTGTAAAGGACAAAAAAAGTCATCATCCTCTCTTTAAAAAACACAATAAATATACGGACATTTAGATCATTTTGTTCAAAAGACATAATAAATGTAAAATATTTAAGTCATTTTCCAAATAAAAGCATTGATTATAACTCCAGTCCATTGGCTGCAAACAGATAGATCAAAATCGAGAGATATAACCCTACACGAATAGAGTACCCAATATCAATACCACCAGAGTCAAAGGACTAACGAACTTCATCATCCGAACTGTCAAACATTGCTCAAGAGACATAATGTTTGAATGTGTCAGAGCTGCTAACCTCTTTAAATAAGAAAACACCTCTGTAACAGTTTTAGAAGACGTTAGAGCTCAAGTTAGCAGTTTCCAGCAGGAAGAAACAATTCTATTAATAGATCTCTCAACTCTCATGTAAAAAGATTAAGTCTGTTTAGCAAATAAACTGCTTGCTTTGGCTTCCTATTGTATTCTTTTTCTCTCATCTCTCTGCTTTCATATTCAAGGCAGAGTTTGTTTACTTTAAGATCCTTGCTTTCAGTTTCTTGGTTAAATCATAAATGAAATGTCATAAAATTTCCTTCCGAGCCAAGATCAACCAAGTCAAAATTAGGACATAGAATCACATCAACCATCAACATGAAGAGCATCGCAGAATTTTGTCAAACGTCTTTCCATCAACAGTTTCATTATCGACACGAGGACCAACATGAATTCTATCACAGCCTTGGTGTGTAATAACTAATAAACCACCACAATTTATTAGCATAACAAGGTAACTCAACAACATCATCGCAGTCGCCATGGTCATGATTATCATAAATATTAAGGAAACAATATACATTCCAGATCCAAAAGAAGGGCCCTATTAAGAAGATGTCAATCACACCAAAAGGCAAAAACCCTTCTTCACAGCTTCATATAGCATCACACTAAAAGAAGAACAAAATCCACGCATACCACGTCCCAAAGAGCTTTATAACCAAGAAGCCCTGGCAGCAGTAGTTTAAAATTGTCAAAAAAGTAAAGGCGGAAATAGCAAAAAATCTATCAAGGGCCAAGTGATCAACTAGAGCTTTCACTTCTTAAAGCTACCACGAACACCAGGTCGAGGTTTTGATGATTCAGACCCATGGCTGGAGTGGAGATTCACAAGCATGGACTCCTCAAAAGGGATCTTGGGGTGACGAGCGTCGTGGTGAATCTGCATGGACTTGATGTCAGGGGCTTTGGTCTTGCAGTGAGGACACTCGAACTTGGCGTGGCCACCTTTTTCCACACCAGAGCGGTCAGCCAGACCGGCTTTGCCTCCGCCCCTATTGGTGGTGGCGGCGTCGACCTTGGCGGCGATCTCCTTGGCCGTGTGCTTCTTGGGCTTGGCCTTGCCGGTCATGGATCCTTATATTTGTGTTTGCTTTATAGGACTAAGTGATCAGAGAGGGGACAGAGGAGGAAGAAGAAGATGATGATGATTTGGATTTGGATTTGGATTTTGATTGGGAAAGGACGCCAAAACCCTACACTTGCTTTACTTCAACACTCACTATACACCATTTATTCAACTACCGCTCATTTGGGGATATATTATATAAAGAGATCATTGGGGATCATCACACGTGTATGTATGTATATATATTGCTACGTTAATAAGACAAAAGATATTGATTTCACAACTAAGGTTGTCCTAAGCATAGAAATCTTTAAAATACTTTATTTTTGAATGATAGTAATATTTTTTTATATTAAATGTTTATTAAGTTCTATTTAAATATATTAATTATTTTTTATTTTAAAAAAATATAATTAATTTTTTATTTATAAAATAAATTCTAAAAATATAGTTGAATAAATGATACAAGAGTTATAAAAAAAATAAAAAATAAAATAATAAGCGGTGGAATGTGAGGCTGTTGTGGTAGCATAGGAAATTATAATAAAAAATAATTAATATACTTAATATTATTGTATATAGTCTTATCCGTTACGTTGATGGGAATCCAGCTCACGTGAACTCGGCTTGAATTCGGGCTCTGATTGGTTCCTCCTCCTTTGCACCAATGGGATTCAGACATGTAATTCATATTAACTTTGGTCTTTTGCCCCACATTTCTTCTCTTTTTGCAGTTATGTGCCATGAAGGAAGCCGCAACTCTTATAATTGTTTCTCTGTTAACAAATAATACCCTACCCGATAATAACGTTTATCAATGTTCCTTTTTGTTCCATTTTTAAAACTTTAAAAATATTTTCGGATTACTTATGATTCTAAAATATATAAGAACAAATGCACTTTATATTAAACTATTCTCATTATTTTTATTTATAAATTAATTTTTAATAATTTGAAAATATTTTAATAATCATAACATAATTCAGAATAAACTAATTATATTTTTCCTGAATAGTATTTAAATTTATTAACGCTGAAAGAGTCAGAGGGTTATGAGTTACATATTTATATGTAATATACGAAAGCCTTGGTAGGTTGGAGGGCTTCAACAATTCAAATATTGTTTAAAAATACTACTCACGGAATATTACTTCCCTAGTGTACAATTGATATAAACGATTTCATATAAATTTATGTAACTGATTTATTTTTATATTAAACTCAAATATAGAGATGTTGTCTTAAAAAAAATTTGTGTCTTTTATATATTTTTATTGATAGGTGGCATGAAATATATAGTCTTTATCCAAACCAACTTTATCACTATATTTGTTAAAAAAAAAAAAAAGAGAACACTTTAATAGAGTTTATTTTAGGAATCTACCATTATAATAAACTAGAAGACAGGGTAAATAAATAATTAAGAGTCCCAATGACCCTGCCCTGTTAATAACTATACTAAAACTGTATTTGAATTCGTAAATATCCTTCTAAAATCATTTTTGTAAGATTTAATATATATATTTGGACGACAGAGATAACAGCAACACCAGGCCCAAACCCAGAACAAGATCAGACAGACAAAGTGGGCTTTTACAAAGAACTAAAGGCTCAGCCCAAGCTGCTGGAAAGCAAAAAGACAACAGCCAAAGGAGTAACACACTCCTAAAAAAACTGAAAAGACGATCCAGGGAGAGATTAGCTTTCTCTGGGTCTCGCTGTCCATCCATGGGTGAGATTGGCTTGACACACCATTTTTTTCATCTAAACCTCGTCAGTATGGAATATTAAAAGATAACCCTTCTTCCTCAAGAACTTGAAACACAAATAGCTTTTTTCTTGTGGACGAAGAAACAGTAGTTTCTAACACAAATTTCAAGTGTCAATAAAAGATGGCATTGCCTGTGACTTGAGCACCATAAAATGGGGAGAGCATTTAGCTTTGCGATGGCCTGGATTTAAGAACGCTTAAGCAGAAAATGAAAATCAGTTGGTTCCAATGCCTGGAGATAATGGATCATAGTTTTTTACGCACGAACTAAAGTATTTATTTACTTCAATCATTCTACATGAGGCTCCAACACAGAATTAAGGCCACAATAAAATTTGAAGGGCCGGGGGCAAAAGACTGAAGTAAGGCCAGATGGGTTTTACAGTAAAAAACAAATCTTGGAAAATCTAACCTCTATGCATAATGATCAACACGAACAACGGTAATTTCTACTCAATCAGAAAAAGTTATCAGATCCCGCCCATCTAAACTGACGTCAGTTGGGGCTTCTGTAAATTCTCTTCGCTATACACCAACCGCCTCTTTTTTGAATTATATCCTTGGTACTGGTATATGATGCTGTAAAGGCACTGCCTCAGGCATAAGATGTCAAATGCTTCAATGAATCTTAAATCCGCTATCCTGGATTTAGCACCAGCAAATCTTTGGTACTCCTCAAACACAGAAGACAAACACCAATTCTGCAATTTTCTCAGGCAACCAACAAGGCAACCTGTTCGATGCTGCATAAAAGAAGAAATCTAAGTAAAGTGCCTTTGAATTATATAACCATCAACCAATCACCCATTGGACAGGCGACAGTGATGCTATTTAAGTTAAAATTTACGATACAAGTAAGAAAACTCTTCCAAGTCAAACTGTGCCTTTCCTCGTTTGCAGTGGATCAAAACTGGGTGATTTCTCACATCTGAAACAGCAATAAGTATAGTAGTTTTAATATCTAATGAACAAGAGAAGCAGCAGCAACACGGGTATACATAAAAACTACATTTAAAAGTGGATTGAGATAGTTATAATTCAGTACCAACTAAAACTTTCAGAGCATTCATGATAGTATCCTTGGAAATTGGTACAGAAAGCTCCTGCGGATACAAATAAAAATACTCATTAGATCCGTAATCAGAACAAGCCTACAAGGACAGCCAAGCTGAGTCCAAAATATATATATATATATATATATATATATATATATATATATATATTTATGTATGTATGTATGTATGTATGTATGTATGTATGTATGTATGTATGTAT
>JASKGM010000013.1:6649215-6661733 GCA_034509205.1 Ceratonia siliqua | reverse complement strand
CAAGCCTACAAGGAGAGACAATCTGAGACCAATATATATATATATATATATATATATATATATATATATATATATATATATATATGTATGTATGTATGTATGTATATAAAATTTCAGAAAGAACGTCAAACTTTCATAGACATATCTCTGTACAAGCTTCTCCAACAATAGTGTTGCAAAAAAAAAAAAAATACATTGACACCGGACCTTGGTCATGAGAAAATTTAGATTCCCTTTTTCGTACATAGTCATACACTACATTCACAGAAAGATAATGTTACAAAGAGACAACTTGATGTTGTTTACTTTGCATAAACCCAGCGATGTTTGGTGTTTTTTGTAAGCCCGTCTCCAAAATCGAAAGGAACCAACCAAAATAGAAACAAACGCCTATTACGACTTGACTGCCACTCTGAGCCAACTACCACAATAACCCATATTTTAAATGTTTTATGATTGATAACGGAAATCTAAATAATCTAAAAGCATCAAGACAAGAGTATAGCTGCTAAAAAAATAAAATTGGGTGAGGGCTGGGGGGCATATAACATATTAACAATAACATGTCTCACTGAAGCTAATGAATATCAGAGAAAAATACCCTACGACAGAAGGAAATTACCGTCTTCCCCTCAATTCCAAACTGAAAGAGTCGAATACCCTGTGACCGAAGAAACTCCAGATTTTCTTGCGGATATGGTTCGGGACACAAGTATCTGCACGAAAGAGATCCACGTTAGAGTCTAGAGCAGCTAAAAATCTATATTTTCTTAATTCTTGGTAAACATTTTTCTCGTCAAACCTAATCCAACTGAGACATAATGAATATATTCTTGAAAGATACATTGGGGGAAGTAGTCATTTGATAAGTTGAAAGGAGTGAATGCAAAAAATTGTCATTTAGCCCAAATAATGCAAAAGAAGAAGCGGAGGCATTTGTGTTTTGTTTTCGGAGATGGAAAAGAAAGAAAAGTGTTGTTAAATTGGTTGGTAATATTATGTAAATGAAGAAAACCATACATGATGGATCGAAGATTTAGGGTTTGGAGAAAGGGGAAATTGGAAGGTTGAGGGATGCTGGATCGAAAAATGCTGTCGTCAACCATTGAGAAATTGGGGGGCGGAAGCAGAAGGTGGTGGTCTTCTCCCTCTTCCATGATCAAACCCATCGCTCTTGTTTCAGTACCCTCTCTTGCTCTAATGCAACAAGGGGGAGTGCCGTTGGTTGTCAGGATTCCGATTCCGATCCCGATTCTCCAAATGGTGTTGCCGAAGTGCTGGTTTTTATTACGGAATTTTAGGGAAGGGTACCACAAATGGATGGGCCAAAGCGAGGTGCAACTTCGGAAATTGGAAAATGAGATGGCGGCACGCAATATTTAGAAAAACAAACTAACAAAAAAAAACAGGTGATAGTGATTTGATTTCGTCTCCTCGCTCGCTACTTAGTTGCCAATGCTAAATCTAGGTTTCCATTATATTTATAAAATCAAAATAAAATTTGAAAGAGTCGCAGGTTGACCATTCATGCACCGAGGCTTCAACTTTGAACAAAAGAAGAAGAAATTCGACTTGTCTTCCAAATTTGGAGGCTTTGGAAGCTTCCTCCTCCCTTTCTCTCACTCACTCACTCCCTAACAATCAAGATAATCTTGACACTGTATTTGTTTGTTCCCTTTTTTAATTATTTTAATATGATGATTATAGGATACACAACGCTACTAAAAGTAAATACACTAAATGGCCAACAAGGAGAACAATACTGCTCAAGCCAGAATGAGAAAATTAAAATTTTTTTTAAGACCAAAATTGCGACTACATCTTTTGACGTCTGACCAACTTTAAAATAATATTTTTCACCTCACAGTAGCAAGGGAAAAGTGATTTAGATTTCTCTTCATCATTTTTTACTTGGAAGTACTCTTAAGAATTTTTCCTTTGGCTTACTGGGTAGCAGTTGCTAATTCTAATTGAGATTCCTAGATTAGAGCTGAAAAGAGCCCACAAGAAAAATTCCATGAGTTGTATATTTTTTTCACTGATCAGTGGATAGATATAATGCTTCATCCCATTCTAAAATGATCATTAAGAAGCATCCCCTTCTTCAAACTTACATAATGATCTTTTCCCCATCAGACTTCGTATTAAAGTTAAGGACAAATTTACAGTTCTTTATATGTTTGTTGTCAGATTTTTCACTATTAAAACTCCTAAAACCGTCCTCAATTTTCATACTGAGGCAAGGATGAGTGGCAGACCTATTTCGGAAAAGGACGCACTGTTTAACATTTCACCATAAATAAATAATCAGATTTTGTTACGCTACAACATATTTTTGATATAATTTTGATATAATATTTTTTTTGTTTTTATTTTTCATGATCTTTATTTTTATTTTTTCTTATTTTTTATTTTATATTATTTAAATTAAGGCTATTAAATTAAGTTGAACCCGTTGTGTTAGCCCATCTAACCCAATAAAAATGATAGGTTAGGTTAAACATTTCAATCTATCAAAATTGACGGGTCAATCCACTCAGCCCCGCCTAGCCCTGGGTTGACCCGTGGGTTGAGCGAGTTAACTTTTTTTTTTTCTTCTCTCCTCTCTCTCTCCACCCGCAGCAAGCTCCTCCCCCTCACACAAGGCTCCCCTCCACCTACAGCAAGCTCCTCCCCCTCAAGAAGGTGTGGAGACTTGAACCCAGGTTCTCACACCCACACTTTAAAATTTTATCCAATATTCCATTAGGCTATTTATATCAAATTTAACTAAAATTAATATTTATTATATATTAAAATATTTTTAATGGGCTAACCCGCCAACCCTCCTAATTTTGGCAGGCCAGCCCGTTTAACAGCCTTAATTTAAGTTATTTTTTATGTATGATAATTTTTTTAAAATTTTAATTTCTTTGAACAATATAAAATTTTATTGTTCAAGTTTTAAGAGTATTGTTTAAATGAGAGTTAAAAAATTCTAAAAAAATATAAAAACATTTTAAAAATTTATCATACATAGAAAATAGGTCAAATAATACAAAATAAAAAAAAAGTCAAGAAAAACTATAAAAAAAAATGATACTAAGAGGTAGAAACTAAAAAGTGCCACATGAGAAGTGTATGAGAAGGGTAATATAACATAACAAGAGCCAAAATAATATATTTATATTCTGGGATCATTTTTTTCATGATATGAAAGTTTAAGCCCAAGAATTGATTGTGGATTGAAGGTTTCAATGTTTTGCACTAATGGCACGTGATATTTTGGTTGTCCTCGTAACTATGGCAATATTAGAATCAGCATTTTCTATTGGTGGTTGTGTGCTTAACAAATATAGAAATTTTACTCTTCCTGAAAAAATACAGGTTCTTATTTGCACTCGTAATTGGTGGCATAGTTTTGATATTGGTAATTTTATTTATAAATTGTTAAAATATGTTCTTTATTTGGTTAATACCTTGGTTTATTAAGATTTTAAGTTTTAACTATTTTTATTTTTGTGTATTGTATTAATTTGTATATGTAGAACATGAAGATTATGCAACTATTAAAATTACTTTGTTAAAAGATTATCAAAATCTCATTTAGAGAGTTTGATGAAGATAGTAAGGAAGGAGATACAGGAGATATACAAAGAGAAATTTATTTCAATAAAGACAAGGAGGATGTTATTTTTAAAGAAATTTAAAGCTATTTTTTTAGTTCTTTTCCACAAGTTGTAAAGTTAACGGTTGTTGACTTTTTCCTTTTTGTTTGTGTATTGTAGGAATTTGTAAATTTTGAAGGTAGAAGAGTGGAAGAAAAAATGAGTCAAATGACACAAGTATTAATTTGCATATTTTGTGATGGAAATTACTTTTTGAACTTTGTTGACGAGTTAATTTACCTTCTGTAACTTTAGCTTACTGGCCAAATTCAAGAACCATTTTAGGGTAAATTTACATCTGATCACTACTTTGTTTACTTCTTGTTTACTTGTTTGATCGTTTGATTTTTTTTGGGACTTATTTTCATGCCTTATGAGTCATGATTGTATTATTCATTTACACATTTGGTGTTGTCTGCCAAAAGAATCAGGTCTGGATAGGTTGGAAAATTAAAGTATCAAGTAGAAGTAGGTTTATTTGAATTTACTAGCAAAAGTAGCCTTATTTTCTTGAATTTTCTGCTCCTGTTGATGAAATCAAATGGTGAATCTCTTTCTCTGATCTAATTTGCAGTTAGGAACTGGTTTGAGCATATTAATTGCCAAAAAAGAGTCCATCACTGGTGACTATATTTTCCCTCCTTTTGTGTGGATATATCCTTAGCTCTTACAGAGAGGTTTGGTTTAATATCTGTAAAGTTATGCTTACTATTCTCTTAGTATTTCCAATCTGGTAGCTGTGGATTCATGATCGTTCTTCTGAACCAGATTGAAATATGAATCAGGTTGAAAAGGTTGAAATTTTGGTGGGCTGACCCACCAAAACCTGCAGCCTGCCAAAGGACAGGATGGGCTGTGGGTTCTCCAGGCCCATCTTTTTGACGGGTTAACCCAAGTCAGCCTACTTGACAACCCTAGGTTTCATAGAGAGCTGATAAATCTCGTCTTCTGCCGAAGGGATTCCAGAATCCTGGCTTTCCCTGAAAAGGGAGAGTTGAGCTTAAAAGAAGTTAATTGAGTTGAAAAATTAATACATGTCATTAGATTAAACAACAACCGCGTAGCAAACATAAAAATAACTTCACACAAGTATTGTCCAAAGTTACACAACCCACCAATGGGCCGTCGTCGACTAACCAAAAAGTCGAAAAAAATAAGGGTTATACTTTCGCTTTTTGGCAATAATAATAATTAACTATATCTGTTAATGGGAAGGGGGAAAAAAGATGAAAACGCAATATTTTACAAAAAGAATAAGATGCAATATCTCATGTTTCAGTTAACATCTATGACAAATTATATAATACGAACAACTAAGTGAAGAAGGCTAGGTATTGAGAGGTAGAGAGACACCACTTTTTTTTTGGTTGTTGAAAAGACTACACGCTTTCAAAAATCAAATTAATCTGCTGTTACACTATCACTCATAGAGGAGGATAAAAGTAGGAGGATATGGAAAACCCGAGGAAGAGCAAGCCGCCTATTGTGGCAACCGTGCGTTGCGAGATCTTAGATGCCAGCATGCTTCCTCCCACCACTGCTAGTGAAGTACAAATGGTGTGTCCAACAGTGGCCCCTACTGCCACTCCCAGTGCATTTTTATGTGTTGCCAGCTGTAGAACAAGGAAATTAGAGGCCATGAGAAATAGGAAATTTTCTTATATAAACACGTTTCTAACAATAATGTGTTAAGCACGAACTCATTGAATATAAACATATCAAAACATTTAGATGATCCCACGGTCAGTAAAGTTGATAGTTTTGAATTATTTATTATTATTTGATAAGTCTGTGGTGCCTAAAATGACATGTTAGGCACATCTCCAAGCAAGAAAATCTCAAGAAATCAAAGCTATTCTGACAAAAGTAACAAAAACCACGCTAAAACTGCAGACAAAAACCAATTTACAAGACATAAATGTCTGTACAAGAAAAAACATCAAGCATGATAGGCAACACAGACAGTGAACAAAAAACTGAACCCAACGGATCAAGTTTCTTACCGCAATTGTTGCAATCTGGCTACGATCCCCCCACTCAGCAAGGAATGTAAGAATAAAAGACTGCAAAGAGGACAGCGTGATTTCAGATGTGACTATTACCATAAAGTTAAATAAATGATGAAACAATTGCACTTGCCTCCAAAAATATTGGTGTACAAAATCTTGAAAAGAAGCGTCGGAAGGTTGTTTTCCCTTGTCCAGCTTCAAGTTTCTCTTCTACCTGATTAACAAGAATAGCAAATTCAGGCTAAGTACCAAATTTGGCCAGAAAAAAGAGGGCACCAGGGGAACCAAACATGCTTTAGAAAGCAATAAATTTCAATCAAATATCAACTGCGCCAACAAAAAGATCCGCAAATAAAATGCCTGCAATATGATCACAGGTAGAAGCTGCCCTACAAAGGTCAAGGTGATGGGGTGGAGACCGTGGAGGGAAAGGGAAAGTATATTAATAAGTAGCAGCATAGCACCTCACAACTTTGTGAAGATTCTCGCTCTTGCATATTGTTTAAAAATTAAAATGCCATCATCAGTTGTAAAAGTAACATGAATGTAGTAAATGACCATACACAACAAATATTTCCATTGAACAATGAGTGACATTCAAAATCAAATACAAATATTTGAAGCTACACACCAATGATCCCAGTATTTATACATGACTTTTATACACAAGAATTATGACAACAATTTTACTGTACATAGTCAATAAAGACATACTTCTTCCATTTCTTTCTTCTGTGAAGATTTTGACTCTGATCTCCAAGCAATATACAGCAATCGTAATCCAAAAAAAGCATAAAGAACTGCATATGACAAAAAATAAGGTTTAGCTTCACATGATCTGTCTACAATGTTGGAACTTGTAAAATGAATGGAATGCCCATCTGTAAACATAGAATTATGAATGGAATGGAAATAAGTACATCAATACAGGAATCGAAGGTCAAAGTTACTCACAACTAGCTGAGTAGTAAAAAAAAAAAAGACATAAAATCCAGGCACAAACCTTAATGACAATTGGACTTGTTTATATTGTCCATAACTTCTGGCTCTCTATGGTTAATACGGATCCTCATGGATTTTGTACTAGCAGATAACAAATAAAAATCCATGTGAACACAACCCAAATAGGAAGCAAATGAAGCTAAATTCCTAATAAATCTAGATTCTTGACACAATCATGAATCACCATAAACTCTTTTGGGCTAGGCCCAAATGGAAGCCTGACCAAGGAAAATGGCAAACAATTGTAGTCTTACAACTAAATCTGTCAAGCTCACTATGTCACATCTAACAAACATTCACACAGTGCTAAAGGCAGAATTTATAATCTGTCATCATGTGAGAACACAATGAAATAATATCGAAACCTAGTATTGTACATGGAATCAAAAAGAATCTTTTCAAGTTGTCAAGCACACTTTGTCATGTCCAACGGAAACCCAAACAATGCTATTCATAGAAACTTCTATAACAGGTAGATGCTACCATTGGAATTTATAAGAAAGAAATAATCATTATACTTTCTTGTTACTCCTGATTTGCAAATCTAAATAGAAAATCTTCACGTAAAAAGGCATAAAGGTAGCTGCTCAGAACTAAGTATTGATCCAGAGGATTTACCTGTAGCTGCACTATTTGTATGCCTCCTTGATATCAAATTCGGCACAATCCTACCTAGCCCTGTAGATAGTACCTAATTGACATGTACAACAACTTTAAGGTAACATCTAGAATAAGAGTTAGAGCACTCAGAAGTGCTCTACAGTTGCTGACACCATCCATTACAATTTATGACACCATGCAAAGTGTATCACATGATCAGAACCACAAAGCAGGAACATAAAAGATAAATGTTTATTGGGGCTAGAACAGAAACAGAACAAAGAGACACTTACTGTCATTATAATAAGGGCAGCGAGTGCACCAGACAAGACAATTGACTTCGGGTGACGCATAGCCATAAGAGCCGCTATTATAAATGTCTCATCCCCAATCTAGCATCATCATTGTCAATTAAAAGCATAATCATTATACCCCTACAAATGATATCAAAACATCGAGGATAGGTAACACGTAGGAGCAACAAAAGTATTTTTGGTGACTTGATTGCTCCTGCTAGTGCTCCACGCTTTACAACTTTTACTTACTTCAAAGTTAATATAGTGTGATAAATTAATTTTTGTTACATTTGATAACCAACCATTTATAGATAGATAAATTCGGTGACTAATATGACAAGGATAGAGTACTTTAACTAACCTCACTAACAAGGATCATTGATAGACTGGCAAAAAAAGCATCAAATACTCCAAGACCAGTGGAGTCAAAGCCAAGAGCAATGCCAGCATAATTTTCACCATTGTTGTTTCTGACTGCATAATTGTCTAGATTGTTCAAGGAAATCTGTCCACAAAAACTGATAGCATGACACATACAATATGCAATAAGGTTTAATTAACAATTCTATCTTCTAATTCTGATTTTTCTGCTACGTGTAGTACACTTCGATAGCTCAATCCATGCTGTGTTGAGGTTAGACGTTTACAATTCCTCAGAATCAAACCAACAAATATATTGTAATAAAACTATTGACTCTATCTCTTCCCTTCTTTTTTATTCAATTTTTTAGCAATTAATTAAATAATGCAAAAGAGAGGCGATGCTCACTTTGCTACGGCGGCCCAAATCCATAGATCCACCAAAGTCTTCCTTCTCGCTGTCAAGCAGAGAATCCTAAATAGTCAGACACATTACCGTCAAGATTCATACAGGTGCAGATAAACACATGGAGATAGACAGAAGGAACAACCATAAAAACAAGGAGAGCAAGAGAGACCTGAGCAAACGCCGGTGAAAGGTTCAAGAACAAGAAGAGGTAAAGAGCGAAGATGCTTCTTCGATGTTTAAAGCGCAGACCCATGGCAGGAATTACCTCTAATTCTGTGATCCCGGTTCTTCTTGCAAGATAAGTACTGAAGAGAATATTCAAGAAAAGCTTTCTCGGGAAAGTGCAGACGATTTTGAAAGGAATCCGAGTTGATTAAAGTAGGAACCTCAGAGATCTTAACGGGATCTGCTCATTTCCTTTGCTAAGAATGAACGTCACACTCTGAATCGCACAGATCTGAACAGAGAGATCCTGCAAACAGCGAAGATCTCCCAACGCGGCAGTGACTCGGTTCCGCATTTATACGATTTTTAGTTTCAAACTGACGACCTCATACGACGGTGAACTATGTGTCGTTTCTGGTTGATCCCGGTATTTGGAAATTTGGTACTAGTTATTTGTAAAAACTAATTTTAAAAAATATTTTAAGGGTAATAATAAAATTTGAGTTATTACAGTTAAAAGTAGTTGAATATGTGATGAAGATTTTTAATAAAATAAATAAACGAAGGTTGCTGCAAACCGGGTCTGTTTGTTTCCACTTGAAACATTTTTGTTTGAAAAATGTTTTTGTTGGAAAGCTTTTTTTAAAATAAATTATTTGAACAATTAATAAAGTTTTTATTTGTATTATATAAGAACATTTTTTATTATTTAAATTAGAGACTTTGATTATGGCAAAACTATAAATCAGTTTCGGGTATTCACATTAAGAATTTAGTCCATAAGTGACAATAGAAGTTAAAGGTGAAGTGAAGATAAATATTGTTAGGAAGTTGGGACTTGAATTGATAAAATAAAAAACAAATTTTTCTTTTAAAAAAATAAAATCTTTTTTCTCTAAATATTGTTAATTTTTATTTTTTAAAATTGTTAATCAAAATTTCTTTTAAATCAAATAATAATAAATTTAAAAAAAATTGAAAACTTATTTTTTGTAGAAATAAACAAAACGTTGAAGATATTTTACCAATAATATTTCATTACTAATTAATCTTTTATATTTTATTTAAAATTCTGGATATTTTAAAAATAGAAATGCAAGAAAACTTTGAAAAATTATCAAACATGAAGCCATTCATAAAAAGTAATATTATAGAGATATATATTAAGATCTTATTGAACTGAAATGATTGACTTAGTGGTTAAATACGTGCTATTTATATCTTAATTATTTGAGTTTAACATTAAAGATAACATATAAACAAATTTATTTTTTAAAATGCACCAAATCAATGCAGGATGTCCTTCAAATGGTCTGCAGATAGACTTAATTTTGATTCACGCTTAAATTACCCTAGGTGATACCTTTATTGTATATTAAAAAGATTGAGAGCTTGATGAATTAATTGACTTAGCCTGGAAAGGAATAAGAGTCCAATCATCTTAATCAAAATTTGCCTTTTATAACATACTTATCTGCCCCCTAATCTGTTCATCAGATATGGAAATTAATAATTGTCAAATTGTTGATAATAATTTGGGTTGTGTTAGCTGCTGATGCTTGCTTATGTGTGGTCCTGACTCTGAGCAGCCGCCGCCACCATGCTTTGTATGCTATGATCTGCTTCCCCATGAAATTTTGCAACATGATCCTCACATCATCCACCAAGGAAATGCTGTCTTCATTCGTGATTACTATTTATCTTGCCTGCCAACTCCATCTTGTGCAATTTCTCTAGTGTCACACCCTTCTATCCTCCCGCGCTTCTTAATTTATTAGTTCTCAAGTTTTGAAGGAATTAATGGTAAATTGCCATTGAAACCAGGATATAATACAATGATTGAAGCCCCCAGTGCGCCAACTTCCAAGCAAATTATTCTTGTGCTAGGAGCCATCCAGCTGCATGTTAAACAATTAATTAGTTCGTCATTACTTAAAAAAACTATCATTTGGTCAAACACGTGTATGTTTCATTTTTACAAACAAATTGAATTATCCACTGTCTTTACCAAACATTGATAAATGAAAAGAGGAAAAAGAATAGAAAGAGATAAAGCTAAGGTTAAATAAATGGGATACAATGGTTGGAGTTAATCGCTAGTTTTAGGGTGTTATTATTACTAAATAAAAGCGTTGGTTAGGTATAGAAGCAGCCCGTATCCACTGACGTGAAACAGAAAAGTCAAATAAAAAAATGAGCAAGGGCTTAAAAAAGACAGGATGCGCATACGTGTGGCAGTAAGAGGGCGAGTATAGCCATAGCCCATAGGAGTGAGGAAGGGAGGGATGGTCGTCCGTTTTCTGTGAACAAAAAAAAAAAAGAAAAGAAAAGAAAAAAGGCAAGCACATGACTGGGGCTGTCTTGTTGGATGGTTGGTTTTTATTCCCCCTCCTCGTTTGTGGAGAGAAGCGAGCCCCTCTTCCCTGAAAAAGTTTCTCCCTTTCTCTCTCTTTTCTTTTCTTCCGGGGAACTTAATTGATCGTCTCTTCTCTGACCGGGAATGGGAATTCACACGGGCCTCTCTACACTCACACCCTCTTGTTGATTATGGAGAAAGTCCCCTCCCTATGGATTTCGATGCCGCAATTCCTATGTCCCGAGCGGCCCTCACCGACTCTCCTTCCCTCTCCCAAGGTTTTCTCTACGCATAAATCATCCACATCTCTCCTTCTCATTCTTCTCCTTCTCCCTTCTCCCTTCTCTTCACTTTTCATTTCATTTCTTTTCTTTTCTTCTTTTCCTTCTATGCAATTTGGTTTTTCTTTGTTTCTCGAGCCTGTGTGCCTGTGATCCACACGGATATACTTTTAGCCATGCAGAATTGGGTTTGATGATGTAAATAACCCGCTCTACCCCTTGTAGTTCTCAGCCCGCCCGAGTTTCAGGTTGATCATTACTTGGTGTCTGATTCTCATTCCTCCGAGCTGACCATGCCTACTTTCGTGCCAAACTATGACTGCAATACCATCGCTCTTGTAATTTTAGGCTTCACTTGCTGCTGTGTTTCTCTTGCTTTGGCTTTGGGTTTCCTTTCTCGTTTTGAAATTTCAGACCTGGCTTTCTTCATTGTGGTTTTTTATTTAATTACTTTGTGATTAACTGGAGTTTGCTCGTCGTTGAAAATTGTAGGTTTCTAAGAAAGTTTCATTTATTGAACATCTCTCTTTTCTTCCCCTTCCCTTTTTGAGCGATTTAATTAATGTTATGTCATTCAGACAGTTCATTGAATACGCAATGGTGGTAATCTTCCTATATAATTATTCTTTTTCTCTTCACTTACCATTTTCACTCTTTGGTGAATCCTGGATATGTCAATGATGGTATGTGAGACTCACAACCTTCATTCCCTGCTTCTGATCTTTGTTATTAACTATTAAACATGTTGATGTAGTCCAAACATGACTCTCGAGAGCCAGTTGAAATAATAATAATACTTGTTATTATTATTATAATTATCCAAATATGCGTTTAAGGCCAGGAAATTATTAAGCGTCTTTTTATGTCAGGGAAAGAAAAAAGCATAGAAAATAAATTTATCATCTACATTGTTTCTTTTGGGGCCCTCTGCTGCTATTGTTCCTGCCTTAGAGTTGCTTCGATGGAAACATGAATCTGAAATTTTTTCTTCTTCTAACTTTCTTTTGCATGAATGTTCTAAAAATGCCAAGAGAAATCTAGTTAACTACCACCTCACACAAGTCACAACTTTTTCCAAATCAGCAAATTTTGTTAGTTTGTCTTAAAGATAGAAGGTAAATATTATAAAATCAGTTAGTCACTAGATAATATCCCTTCCTCACTAAAAAGATCAAATATATATTTACTTGTTTCTATCCATGTTAATCATAGCACATGCTAGTAAGTAGCAACTTTTCGAAACCCAGGTGTAACCATTCTGAAATGGAATAATAAATGACCTAAAACTGATTGGTAATCTGAAAGGAATTACGAGGGATGGTAGTGCAACTAGCATTACTCAAATACAGATGTCTTCGGCAAGGAATGGCAAGTGCAGAAGGGGGAAAGGAAA
>JASKGM010000013.1:6636195-6649115 GCA_034509205.1 Ceratonia siliqua | reverse complement strand
GATGGTAGTGCAACTAGCATTACTCAAATACAGATGTCTTCGGCAAGGAATGGCAAGTGCAGAAGGGGGAAAGGAAATTAACTTGAAATTTATGATTTCATGCAAGTAACTCTTCCGTCCAGGATGAGGACATTAAGGACCCAATTATGGTAGGAAGGGATCCCCCTGTTCTTAAAGGATCATTATTGCATCCTCAAGTCATTTCATTGAGCTACTCTTAACAATTGTTGAGGTGGTTAAGCAAGCTAGTTGGGAGGAATAAGTTTCATCACCTTCTGGCTGGGCTTGCATGACTGAGAGCTCCCTGTTCTTCCATCTGTCAGATGCACATTCATAAGCCAAGTTTGTATTATGTTGAGGGAAAAAAAGCGAGAAATAGAATCTCAGTCATTGTATACATTTAGACCTTAATAGAATCAGTGATGTAACATTATCTTTCCAATTTCTATTCACTCTTTCCAATTTACATTCACTCTTTTATTGGTTTGAATGATGTCTGTTTGGAAAATTTGACTTATTCATGCGATGTTATTTCAGATGCAATGTGGCAAATGAAATTGAGATCAAGTGAAACAATGGAATCTGGGACTTATCCTGAGCGTCCAGGAGAATTAGATTGTTCATACTACATCAGAACAGGCCTTTGTAGATTTGGGGCAACATGTCGATTTAATCATCCTCCAAACAGGAAGCTGGTATAAACTGCATTGTAATTATAAACCAGTACTGTATGCGTTAGACATTGTTGATACATTATTATTAAGATTTTAAGGTGACGGAATCAGTGGACAGCCTGTCCTCTCTATATTCTTTGCCAATGCATGGTCATTGCTTATTTTATTCCTATTCAAGATACTTGCATCTTCTATTCAGCTGCTGGATTAAGATAGTCGATTAGCAGACACAAAAGATCCATATAGACACAGCTAGAGAATGTTACTTTGCATTCCCCTTCCTTGATATGGTCCTCGTGTTTAGCTGCTAACTTTGGGTGTATAGCATTCTTTCTTTTCCTACAGGGGTCACTTTTCTTATACTTGTTTACATGTTGATCTACACGTACATGTTCCTTGCACTTGCACATAAATAAATTTCTTGTGGCTGTGTTACATAATGTTAAATCTACCATGATGTACTGTTAATACTTTTTATTTTGTTCTATTAGTACTTGGAGAATGAAGATACCTAATATTTTTTCTTTTAAAACCATCAGGCTATTGCCACTGCAAGGATGAAAGGCGAGTTCCCAGAAAGAATAGGACAACCAGAATGTCAGGCATGTAGTTGTTTCTCAATGCATGCATAAGGTGGAACTTAATTTGTAAAATTGCAGCAATCTGTGCATGGTAATTGGGTTTTGAGTCAACATTCTTTTTGGTCTAGGGACCAACTTGTGTAAGCCAAGACTACAGATTTGGATCCTCTCATGCTAGCAATTAGAATAACATCATCATGTTATGAGAGAGAAAGACATAATATGTATGAGCCAACGAATAAAAAAAAGTGGTGCCCATTAATTAAGTAGTGGGTCCCATACATTTTTTTTCTTTCATAATATGACAGTGTCGTGTTAGTTTTCTAGACAACAATATCAGTAATTTGGTATAATTGAAGTTTTAAACAATGTTGAATGGAACTAAGGGGAAAGCGAGCAAGTTGGCAGCATTTGTTACATGCCATCTATCTCCTGTGAGGAAAATAATAATTGTATTTCCTTGACTGAATGGCCATATAATACATGAATACATAAGGAAGTCAGCACATCAAATCCCTAAGGATCAAGGATTAATGAGGATCAAATCCCAAAGAATAAGGATGGTTCAAATCCTAAATAATCAAGAATTAACTAAAGAATCAGAATAGGAAAAAATAAAACAGCTAATCAGAATATAATCAAAATGGGAAAGATTTCTATGTTAGCACTATTCTAAGAGAGATTTTAGGGATTTTAACACTGCCGCTCAAGCTGGTGAAAAAATATCTTCCATTCCCAGCTTGTTTGTAAGTTCTTGAAATCTTGTTGTTTGTAATCTTTTAGTTAATAAGTCAACCAGCTGACAATCTGATGGCATATAAGGGGTGCTAATCAAACTGATGTTTAATTTTTCCTTATGAAATGTCTGTCTATCTCAATGTGTTTTGTTTGGTCTTGTTGAACAGGATTACGCGCTATACTTATATCTAACTTGTTGGACAACAATATAGCTTCATGGGTCCTTCTCTCAAAATTTTTAGATCATCCAGAATTATTTTTAACCGCCAAGAGTTCACACACTCCATGAGCCTTCCCTAAACTCAGCTTTGACACTAGATCTAGTAACCATATTTTGTCTTTTGCTTCTCCATGTCACCAAATTCCTCCCCCGGAAGGTGCAATAGCTGGATGTTGATCTCCTATCTTTGGCATCCTGCATAGTTTGCATCTGTGTAGGTTTCTAAAGTCAATTCCTTTCCCTTTTTAAACAAAATTCCCTTCCCTAGCGTTGCTTTGAGGTAATGAAGAATTCTATAAATTGTTTACAAGTGTTCTTCCTTTGGATCATGTATAAATTAACTTACCAGACTTATTGCTTAAGCTATGTCTGGTCATGTGTGAGAAAGATAGATTAGTCTTCCAACAAGTCTTTGATACCTTCCTTTGTCTATTGTATCGCCTCCTTCCATCCTTCCTATTTTATGGTTTAGATCAATAGCCATGCTTGAAGTTTTGCTGCCACCTGTCTCTTTGAGTAAATCAAGCACATGCTTCATTTGAGATATGAAAATTCCCCTTTTTGAGCAGGCCACTTCAATGCCTAGAAATATTTAAGTTTCCCTAGTTCCACTCCTCAACTAGACATTTTCTTAGGGATTCCTTTTTAGCTTTATCATTCGCTGTCACAATGATATCCTCTACATAGACCAATAAAGCTATGAGTTCCCCTTTAATTGAGTGCTTGATAAATAGTATATGATCTCCTTGACTCTGTTTATACCTCAATCTCAACATGGTAGTTGAGAACCTCCCAAACCATTCCTTTGATGATTGTTTTAGACCATATAAAGCCCTTTTTAAATCACATACCTTATTAGCCCCAAAGCTCCCATCTAACTGAGTAGAGGCTCCATGAAGACCTCCTCTAGGTCCCCATGTAAGAATGCATTCTTGACATCAAATTGGATGAAACATCAACTAAACAGTATTCATCTTTGCGTATGGGTGCAAAAGTTTCTTGATAGTCAACTCCATAAGTTTGAGTATATCCTTTTGCAACTAATCTCACCTTGCATCTCTCAAGGGATCCATCAGCCTTATATTTTTAAAGTATAAACCCATTTTGCACCCCACTAGTTGTTTCCCTTTAGGTAGAGTGACAATCTCCCATGTCTTATTCTCATTTAGTGTACTCATTTCCTCTTTCTTGGCTTGAACCCAATTTTCATTTTTTAAAGCCTTTTGCACCATTTAGGGAATGGCAATTGAATTTATAGTGGTGACGAAACTTTTGTGTTGTGGGGATATTTTATGAAAGTAAACAAATTGAGAATTTGGATGATGAGTGCAACTTGTAGTTCCTTTTCTTAAGGCAATTGTAAGTCCAAGTCTTGAGGTGTAGGCTGTATAGGGTCAAACTCAATAATAGAAGATGGAGGAGAAATTTCCTTACCCTGGTCTAGTTCAGATTGATGAATTTACCTTAGCTCCGAATTGGATTTCTTCGTTATTGAATATGTAAGTATTTTTGTTGGTGGTTTGGAGCTTGATTGTTGTTGCTGTTCATCTTGTACTACCAATTAAGGTACAGGTGGAGGAAGAGAGGAAGAAATCTGCATAGGAGAAGAAGAAGGTAAAGGTAAAGAAAAGATAGAATTATCAAGACTCTCCCATGAATTATCTGCATTAGATTGCTCCCCCTGAAGATAAGAATGGGAAGGTTTGAAGAAAGGTTCATTTTCTCGAAGTGTGACATCCATGGATACAACAATTTTCTGGTTAAAGGGTAGATAACACTTGTACCCCTTTTGTGTATTTGAATAGCTGATAACCATATATTTGTGATCTCTAGGGTCAAGTTTACTCCTGTAATGTTGATGAATATGAACAAAAGAAACACAACCGAACATTGTAGCCTTGTAGGGAGTAAAGTATTTGAATACTGAAAATCTGAGTAGAAATCAGACAAAAGCTGGATAAGAGTCTTGTTACTGAGAAGGCGAGAAGGCAGGAAGGCACACAATTTATTAAATAGGTTACTGTTAGGACAACCTCTCCCAAACAATTTTTAGGAGCATTTGACTGAAATAGGAGGGCTCGAGTGACATTAAGTAAGTGCTTTTTTTTTTTTCAACCCCCTCATTCTGTTGGGATGTGTCAACACAAGAAAACTCATGAATGATGCCTTCATTTTTAAAGAAGAAATAATTCTTAGCATTATCTGATATAATCCTCTTAATAGAAACCCAAATTGTGTAGTGATCATTTTGTGAAAAATGGCAAAGATATGATTGACTTCAGATTTTTCTTTCATGAGAAATAACCAAGTTGTTTTAGTGCAATCATCAATGAATGAAACAAACTACCTAGCACTAGTGATGTTAGTTAGATTGTCCCCAAACATTAGTATGTATCAAAGAAAAAGGAACGAATGATTTAATGACACTCAATGATGTTTTGCAATAGCACGAGTCTCACAATGAAAATCATCAATAGAAACATTTTTGAAAAGTAAAGGAAATATAGTCTTGAGCAATTGAAATGGTGGATGTCCAAGATGAAAATGATGAAGCAAAATTTCAGGTTCATTGGAGGAGATGGAAGTTTCGGATGAAACATTTTTAGTTTTAGATTTATTGGAAGAGATGGAAGTATTGGACGAACCAATTTTAAAGGAGCACGAGAATTGAGCCCCTTCATCCATAGAACTCCTTACACCTTCAAGAAGGTAGAGGCCATTATTTTCCTTAGCAAATTCAATTGTCTTCCCCGAACCCTATTCCTTAAAAATACAATTGGTAGGAATCTGGTTGGACTATTTGTCATATGGTTAGTGGCGCCTGAATCAATGATCCAAGTTTCAGGGTGGTTCAGAATAGAAAGGTCTGACGATTTGCAAAATAGGATAAGAATAAAGTGATAGGCAATGGTAATGGCAATGAAGATCGTGAATATAATAGATGAACAAGAAGGCAATGAAGGCCACAAAATTCAAAAGTTGCCCAAGGATGAGGGCTCTGATACCATGAGGAAAATAATAATTGTATTTTCTTAACTATAATAGTGGCATAATGGCCATATAAATACATGAATACATAGGCAAGTCAACACATCAAATCCCTAAGGATCAAGGATTAATGAGGATCAAATCCCAAAGTATAAGGAAGGATCAAATCCCAAAGTATAAGAAGGATCATAATCAGGAAAAAAATAAACAGCTAATCAGAATGGGAAGGATTTCTACATTAGCACTATTCTAGGAGAGATTTTAGGGATTCTAACATCTTGTACTCTTGTCTCGAACTGTTTAGTGTGATTTATCTGATCAATGGTACTGTTCAGGTGGAAAGTTAATAGAATTGGAGTTGCTTTCTGTATACTTGATTTTGCCTAACATTGAGGTAACAGGTTCAGGAGAAAAAAGTTAGTTCATTTTAGTTTTCGTCTGAATAAAAACCAGTTAATCAATCCACTAGTTAGAGTGGTAAGGAAAAAAGTTCAAATCCTTCTCATTCGTAAGAACTGATTATTCTTTATGTATATTCTGTTACAATCCTTACCAGCTTTTAGAAAGCATTGATATCTCCATGAGCTCTAGGTAGCAAAAGAGCAGGAAATGGATTCATACTAAATTGTAAATGCTTGTTCTTTTGAGATTTTCTCATTTGTTTTTAAAATTTTTCTTTGAGTAATATAGATGTTAACCTTATCTTTATGATGTCGAGCAATTGTTTGTGTTGTAACATGGGATATATATGAACTTGTGTAAATCATATGTTCACCATATTTTAGAAACTAATATCTTTTATTTGCTTTCCAGTATTATCTGAAAACAGGAACTTGCAAGTTTGGAGCCACATGCAAGTTTCATCATCCGAAAGAAAAGGCTGGGATTGCTGGAAGAGTTGCCTTAAATAGTTTAGGCTATCCACTTCGCCCAGTTAGTACATTATATTTCCCTCTCATTTTTATATGACTAAATACAAGTAATTCATCTATTTGTGGGTCATTCTTGTATCATTGCTTGGTTGGATTAACAACTTTGACTTGTCTAATACTTTTGGACCAGCAAAGTTTTAATTTAAACAATTCTTAATTTTGTCTTGTTTATATTTTCTAAAATTTTGTGACCTTGCATGCACCTATCTAATAATTGGCACCTCAATCTTCATTTTCTCTTGTTTTTGGGATTGTTGAAATTTATGGTTGTCTTTTATTTTTTTTCCTTCTTTGCTGTTCCTGAAGAGTGATCCTGAATGTGCTTATTATTTGAGAACTGGACAATGCAAATTTGGGAGCACTTGCAAATTCCACCATCCTCAGCCAACTAATATGATGGTTTCGTTGCGGGGTTCTCCTGTTTATCCTACTGTTCATTCTCCAACTACACCAGGTCAGCAGTCATATGCAGGGGGGATTACAAATTGGTCCAGAGCTTCTTATATTCCTAGTCCACGCTGGCAAGGCCCTTCAAGCTATGCACCTTTAATTCTACCTCAGGGAGTGGTTTCAGTGCCTGGGTGGAGTGCATACAGTGTAAGCTCATCGATCCTTTCTTAGATGAGGAAGAAATAGAAAGAATTGATGTGCTATTATGCTTGTGGCCTGTGGTCGATTATAAGGCACAGTTCTGTGAGCAAACTTTGTCTTAAGTTTAACATCTGTAGTGTAAAAGCACATTTGTTTCCACTGTCTTTTTTTTTAATGGAATTTTGGCCCTTCTTTGTTGCATCACTGGTTAAGTCTGAATTTTGAACTTTGTAGTGCCATTAGGATATAAACTCATGGCTGGTCCATCTTTATTTCTCTGTAAATTTGAAGTTGTACATGTGTTTAAGAGCCAATTTACTGTATTTATTTTTCAAAAGATTACTGTATGAGCATGGCATATTACTCCCCCCTCCCCCCAGGGCTCTTGGTAAAATTTGCCATTGCTGAGACTTGCCAACATGCTAATGGAGTATACATTTTCTCCAGGGACAGATTGGATCAATCTCTGCTTCTGACAGTCCACAGCAAACAATAGGAAATGGTCAAATCTATGGAACTTCCCGGCAAGGTGAATCAACAAATGCAGGATCCCAAGGGGCATATTCTCAAATACGTTCTGGCTCTGTTCCTCTGGGGTTCTATGCACTGCAGAGGGAGAACATATTTCCTGAGAGACCTGGTCAGCCTGAATGCCAATTCTACATGAAGACTGGAGATTGTAAATTTGGTGCAGTCTGCCGGTTCCATCATCCACGTGAGAGGCTAATTCCTGCTCCTGACTGTGTCTTGAGTCCCATAGGCCTTCCTTTACGTCCAGTGAGTTTTATTCTTGCCACCAAGTTCTATCTACCAAGTTGTTATTTTTTCAGTTATTAGTTTATGTCATTTTCTGAATTTTTTATACTTTATTATAGTTCTCATGGGTTTTGAGTTTACTGAGGACTTGAAGTAGTCTTTAATTTTGCTGGTAGTTTAACTGATTTTTTTTCCATTATTAAATAATACTTATTTGGTTGGACTTAGGAAAGTGACATGTCCTTGTTCTACAGATAGCAAATTGAAATCACAATGTATCAAAAGCTATTATAAAACTATGCATATATCACATTACACTCGTGCATACATTCTTGAATCTGGACATAGTAGAATTAGTTTTAAGTATGACCATACCAACTTAAGAGGGGTATTTAGACATGATTTCAGTCACGAAGTGGATTGAAATAGTTGCAAAATATAAAACGTGAGAGATGATGAAGGATAAACTAACTGTTTTGAATGATTCGAAGTATGATTTTTCCCTGTTATATTGTCTAATGAAATCATGATCTCTGACGTCATTGGAGTTGATCCCTACATTCTTGCTTCATCTTAATTCATTGTTAGTTGATCCTCATTGATATGTTCAAGCTGACAAAGGCGGTGTCCCGTTTCCTACAGGGAGAGCCTTTGTGTGTCTTCTATTCGCGTTATGGTATATGCAAGTTTGGCCCAAGTTGCAAGTTTGACCATCCAATGGGAATCTTCACATACAATATATCTGCATCACCTTCAGCTGATGCCCCAGTTCGTCGTTTGTTAGGGTCTTCATCAGGAACTACTGCATTCAATTTATCGTCAGAAGGACTTGTTGAGTCAGGTTCGGCAAAGCCCAGGCGGCTAACATTGTCAGAGACTAGACAGATTTCTTCTGGTGAAGATGACATAGATGATGAGGGATGAATGATGTGTCTTAGAAATGGGTCATTTGCTTTTTACATTTTTTTGGGGAGATAAATTAGTAATCTGTAAATTCATTTTCCCATTGCTGGAGATGTACAGAGTTCATGTCAAGTTGGTTCTGTCAACCCGAAAATGGATGCAGTTGACAGACTCAACTGTTCTGGATTTTATGTCGCCATATTGTATAAATTTCAGAAAATATTGTCACATTTGGTCAAACCCAATGTGAACATTTCTTCTGTCCTTAAGCCAGTCTTTTTAATTAACTTTTTCCCGGTATGTATCTTTTGGGAATTTATTGATGACCAAATTCTGCCTCCTCTGTGAATCTTTGTTTGATGCAGGTTTGAAATTCTTTGCAGAGCCTTTACTTTCTCATAACGGTTGGGTTTGTGCTGTCTACTATGCATGTATGTAGGATTCATCTTCAGCAGCAGTAGCATTATTATGTTTCTACTTTTCATATTCTTGTACTGCCAGCCATAATTTATATTATTCTTAATGAAATTCAGCATCAGTCCAATGAAGTAAGTGTTGATTATTGTATCTGTTTATATTTTCCTCAATTCAAATTAACAATTACTGTTCTGAAATTTAGATCTGCCCGTCTATTTTTTCATGGTTTATGTTTTTTTTTGTCACTGTTGTAAGTATCCTGGACAAAGTTCATTTTGCAGAAGTTGAAGGTTAGAGTGTGAACTGTGGAAGTTGGAGGTAATAGAAGCAGAACCATGCTTTTTATTTTATTTCCTTTCCAAAAATTAAAGAATTAAGGGAGCAATTTTGAAACTTAAAAGTAACTATCCACTAATTACAACTTCCGGTTTGTATGTTAGAGAGATTAAGTATAGACTAGTTTAGATGTATATTTGCAGATATCAAGCTATAGAACAAAATGTGACTGTTGCTACTGTAGAAATTGCTCCATGGTTCAGTAAACAAGTGGCATGGTCCAATTAAAGGTGGCTGACATTTTTCTGCCTTGGAGTTTGGTGTACAGTTCGCTGATTGAGAATTGTTTTACTGTGCTAGTTTTCTGTATAGCTTAAAAGCAGAACTTGTTGGATTTTTTATTTTTTATTGAAAGTTTTGTTCATTCACTTGCTGCTCTATAACTGGATGTATTGCAACTTGGTTTGTCATGCCGAGTGAGTAGAGGATGGAATAGCTCAATTGGTTAGGATATGTCTTAATTTTCTCAGTATGTGTATTTAGCCTTACCTCTGGAAAAGAATTTCTTTTTTTTGGTTCTTTTTTTTTTGGGATTCTATTGGTTTGGTCTTTTTCACATTCATGGAATTTTTTTATTTATAAAAAGGCTGATGGCATCATATGGACCATGTAGAGCGGAGAACAATAATGAGAGGCTAATAAAGTCTTTAACCTTAAAAGCTTGATTTAAGTCAGTGGGTTTCTCTTTAACTAATAAAAGTTAACGAATTGAAAAATAAAACTTTTATGAAATTATTCTTGTTTTTATTTTGTTATTTCTTTCATTTTTTTGGCTTTACAATACATAGACATAGTAGTACATCGAGAGGCATTCACAATCACTGATAACGAGGGACACATTAATTAGTATACTCTCTTAAGAAAAAGCCTTCCTCCTTCCAACCGGTAATTGCCTCAAAAGACAGCTTAATACTCCTTTGTTTTTCGTACCTAACTTATTTAAAAAGCTCTCAAGTCAACTGTAAAGCTCAATAAATTCAAGTTCTTTTTTTTTTGGACATTATTTAAGAGCCTTTTCAATCCAAGAAATGGTGGCTGCTCATTGGCTTATGGGAAATGGGTCGGCTGTGGCTGTGGGGGCGCAGATGGTGATGGGAAAGATAGAGCTGAAGATGATGATGAGAAAATTTATTAAGCAGATGAAGACGAAGGAGACTTCCAAATAGGCGCACTGCACCTGCTGCGGTGACGGTGAAGCTAAAGGGGTGTGCTTGCCTCCTCCATCTCCATCGCTATGCCGTCAACTGCAACACTCAAGGTCGGCCTTTTGGGTTCTGTAACTGTTTTACATGCTATCTACAATTCTCTCTTTCCTCAGAACATTAATGGGTGGGAATGGGCACTTAAAAAGCCTTAGCCACAATATGAATGCATATTGGTCTTTTCTATTCTATTTTAGCAAATTGCTAGTTTAGTTTGTGGGAGGGGAAGAGTTCAGTTGGCAGTTGCATCTCACCAACCATTTTGAAATACTTCTTCTCGTCATTCCACATGCACTGTGCATATCGTCGAATCTACGAATCTTTTATATTGGTGGATCAATATATATTCCACGTCCTTAATATTCATACTCAACCTCTTAGTTCTAAGCCTTCTATTTTTAATGGTGAGTATATAACATTGTTGGTCAAATACAGAAATAATCGAATTATAATAATTGACATTGCTTATTTGGTAAGGATCCGTGGGTGATTGTGATTCAATGGAAAGTAAAAGAAAAATACTAGGAATCCAATTAATATATGCGAGAAACGTGTGATTAGTATGCTCTCTCAAATGCCATGTCCACTTCCTTTACAAGTAGGAATCCAATTAATATATGCGAGAAACGTGTGATTAGTATGCTCTCTCAAATGCCATGTCCACTTCATTTACAAGTTGAGGTTGGAATATTCGATTTTAGTATGCTCTATCAAGTGCACATTAAGTAAAATGACTACTAAGAGTCTCCAATGCAGTTGACATGCTTTAATATGGATGAATTCTAACTACTCTTCTCTTGTGATTTTTGCTATGGATTTGTTATATCAACAGTGATTGATATCAACAAAGAGAGTCTAAGTCTAGTTAGTCAATTACTCCACTCGTGGAGTGCTAGTGATATTGTACTCCAAAACCCAAATGCAGTTGACATGCTTTAATATGGATGAATTCTAACTGCTCCCTCATCGTATTCGTATCTAAAAACGCAGCCAGCTTATTCCCAGGTCAGCTCCATTGTAAGGTAAACTTCTCCCTGGTTGAGATCCGCATTCCACAACACAATGACAAGCTCCTCTAAGCTTTCCTTCAACACTTGCTCTTGCTTCTACTTCTCTTTACATGAATGATGTGTATTTTTACAAGATTTACACACAATTTTTGAATTCCTGCACTGGCTATTGATATGGATCGATCCAACATTCATCCTGCTTGACTGCCTTTTGCCATCGTTTTCTAAAGATATCTAATTCACGGTAAGCCATTCTTCTCACCTGCATTCCCCCAAAATAATATTAGTCGCAACATTATTCAGATATAATTAAAATATTGCATTGCATACACGAAGTCTGACAGAAAATTCTGAATCCAACTGGAGGAGTAATCTTAGAACAGCAGAACGTAACATGCTTCTATTAGAGGTAAAATTTTATAAGATAACTTACATCAACTCTATGATCCTCAGCCTGAGATGAATCCTGCAAGTCACAGATAATTCTCAGTTTCAAGGCAAATACAATGAGACATACGCATACCAGATTTGAAGCATACTAGGAAAGTCTAATATTTGCAATTGAACTCTGATAGAGATGCCATATTTCTGACCTTAGTCTTATCAAAGCCTCCAAGAGTAGGAAGATTGTGGTGGACTATGTATTCGGCATCCACAATACCAACATTCTGTATTCGATCACCCTATCCACCAAATACAAAGTCAAGATTGAACTAGAAAATAAGCGATTGCCACCAGGGAGATCTTCAAAAGCTAGAAGAATAGGTTATCATGAAAGTGAACCAAGAAAAAATGAGCTTAGCTTGCCTGTGCACAGTAGCCAAGCTGCAAATCTAGGCCCCATGCATGGACCAAGTCATTCTGTAAAATGAGTCATAAATGATGAGTAAGTATGTAACTTTTGCAGCACCATGACTACAGTGATGCTCAGCAGCATTAACATCACAGAATACCACACCTGGATCATATACCATACGCAGCGCCAGGCAGCTTTAGAGAAAACAGGAGCCATCATCTCTATCCACCTGAAAAAAGTTTATGTATCTTCAACTAGAAACAATAAAATAAAAAATCATATCAAATCAGTAGATACCACAAGAAACTATTACCCGGTGCAAGGAGGAGCAGTACTGTTGTCATCACAGCCTTTACCACTACCACCGGCCTTGTATGTCCTTCTGCAAGTCCAATGACAAAAAGCATACACAGAATAGATACCACAATAAGCATCTGCTTTGAAGCACACTCATTGAATATATCATCAGAACACGTGAAAAGTTCAGCTAAGATTTTCTTCTATTTCTTTCTATCTCTCTCTAAATATTCATTAGTGCAGGTTGGGGGAATTAGAACTCTGGACCTCCTCTTCAGAGGAGGTGTGTAGTATTAGGTGACTACCTTTACTACAAAACATAAGGAAGATCTGCTATCAGAAAAGAAGAGTTGGGCAGGATATGGACTTCCAGAAGGCTTCCAAAATACCGAGTCTAGAAATAACTCAAATTGTTTCCAGGTTAATAGTCCAGTCAACTTTCAAAGGCTTTCCTAGCATAAAATAGGCAGAGTCCAGTA
>JASKGM010000013.1:6620239-6636095 GCA_034509205.1 Ceratonia siliqua | reverse complement strand
TCCCGACTGCACGGGATCCAAATTAATGTAGTATGTACATGGAATCAAATATTTAATTAAAAATAATGGATAACGTTAATTCGCACATCACCGGTCGTACACCTTCTACACTTGCACACGAGACTGGATAGGCCGATAGAAAGGTTCTAACTCTCAGTCAAGTTCCTGTCAACCCAATGTATATTATCGAACTTGACATAGGTGGAAAATATTCAAGCGTCAAGTTGGTTGGAAGAATAATAACAAGAAAAAGTAAATGAATAATACCTTTGAAGGCTGAAGCCATTGCAATACCAATACTTTATCTTTAACTATTTATGTGGTAAAAAGCTCATTCATTAAGGTAGTTCTACGAAATTTGAGCTCACTGTGATGGCCAGAATTCCGTCAGAAGCTGCTTCAACAAATTTCCTAATTATCAATCAGTTTTGGACATCATCAACCTGCAGTTTTCAACAAATAAGATTCTAGATGCTAACCGCGGCATTTTTTAATGGGTAGCTTTGGTAACTTTAAAAACAAACGGATATTGATATGTCAGGGATGAATATTTTAAATATAAGAAAATGTGCTCATCAGTCATCACTTTTCATGAATGATTTCATTTTAATTCTTCACATTTGGAGCAATTTTAGAACTTTTGAATTCAAGACTCAATTCTTATCAGTAGGTATAATGCAACATATATAAGCATACCCTGCTGTGTTTTGAGCAGAACTTACCTAATTGATATTCACAAGAGCTACTTCGTCCATAGTTTTGAACTTTTGACAGATATACAGATTACAGAAGGTAGTACATTACAGATTAAAACAAGAATGATTGGTCAGTCTCAGTCCAAAATCTGATCATTGAAGAATTATGGCCTTATAATAAATTAAAATAAAAGAAACATGTAGAAAGCCTGGCAGATGAGTTCAATTACCTGAAACCAATAACTTATAAGATTGCCTGCCGTCCTTTCCCCATCACTGCTAGAAAGCTCAATTGGATTTCTGAGTGACGAAGTGCATGGCGCACTCCTTTGCAGTTATGGAAAGTCATTCAGAACACAATACTATATTTTTAGACTACAAGTTATGTTTGAGATGTTTTACTTCTGTCACCAATAATCTCCACAAGAGCAACAACCATGCTTAAAATGATGAAACCTATGAATGTCTCTCACAATTATTTCCCGATCTAGAAGCTGAGAAGTATACTTGATGAACTTATGACAATCAGTACATATCCGGAGGTTCTTCATGATTCGAATTGGTGTACTAGGGCCAGTATTAATGATGCCAAAGACAACTGCAAGCTTTTCACTATGGTGACTAATAAGTACTTCCCCTTGTTCTTCGTCTACATCCTGCATGACCAGTTCCACATCAAGGGAATATCCAACTTCCTTCACTCTTCCAATTAAAGTATCCAGATATGAATATATCTCCTTGTCTTGTAGGTGAGACCTATCTCCCATGAAAAAAGTGTGGATTTGATCCTTCAGCTGAATCCAAGATTGACCGGGATGCTTCTTGACTCCTCTCTGATGCATTAAACTCCTTACCCTGGCAACCTCATCCCATCTGCGATTATCAGCAGACAAATTTGATGACAAAATATAAGTTCCTGCATCAGACGGTGCAACTTGAAGTAGGATCTCAGAAACCCACTTTCCCATCCCAATATTTTTATGAAGTCGGCAAGACGATAAAAATGATTTCCAGACAGCACTCAGGTGAGAAATACCATGTTCAAAGATAAACTCCTTTGTCTCACGTAAGCGTCCTGCTCGACCATAAAGATCAACCATAGAAGTGAAGTGTTCAGCTCCAGGAACAATGCAATAAGCATCTTTCATCAACTTGAAATATCTACAGCCTTCTTCAAGCAGCCCTGCGTGGCTGCAGGCATGTAAAACCCCTAAAAAGGTAACCTCATTTGGTTTAATGCCCAGATTCATCATTTCTTCAAAAAGACTAGTGGCCTCCCTCCCTTGACCATGTAACGCAAAGCCAGATATCATTGAAGTCCACACGACAACACTTGGATCATTGATTTGTCTGAAAACCAAAATCGCATCATCCAAGCTTCCAGATTTAGAATACATATCAATTAAGGAGGAACCAACATAAGCATCTATTCTATGCCCAATTTTCTGAATGTAGGCATGGATCTGACGACCAAATTCCAAAATTCCAGTGTTAGCACAAGCAGAAATAATGCTTGTGACAATCAGAATATCCACAGTAATCAATTCACGAACCATAATCCTAAAATATTTTAAACTATCTTCATACTTGCCATTACAAACATAACCAGAAATCATTGAACTCCATGAAACTATTTCTGCCACTGATTCCTTACTAGTAACTCCTGAATTTTTAGTTCTCAGAAAATTCAGAGGTATTTCCCTTAGAACTAGAGATGCCTTGTCCATTCTTCCACACTTGCAATACATTTCTACAAGTGAACTCCTTATAAATCCATCACCATTAATACCAAATTTTAGTACACGCCCGTGAAGTTGTCTCCCTAGTTCCATAAGGGATAAAGAAGAAGCCAACATAAGAGCTATGGAGAAAGTGACCGCTGAGAGCTCAGTCCCACTTTCTACCATATAACAGAGTTGTTCCAATGCGTATATATCATAACCACATTGCATCAGTCCATCAATGAGTGTATTCCAACTTACAACATCCTTATAAGGCAAGTTTCTGAACATGTCAAGAGATTTCTCCACATTTCCTGCACGCAGATATGCACCGATCATTATATTCCAGGACACAACATCTCTCTCTTTCATCAACTCAAATAATCTGTTTGCATATTCAAAAACCTTACATTTGAAATAAAGATCAAGCATAGAATTCTCCAGCACAACATCTCGATCAATCCCATTTCGCAGTATCCACCCATGGATTCCCTTACCCAATCGAAGATCGTTTCCAGTTGAAACACACTTGAAGACACTGGATATTGTATACTGATTTGGACAAACATCTGCTGCCTGCATTTCTCTAAAAAGGTACAAGACCATATCTGAAGAGCGAGTTCGGGCATAACCTGATATAAGAATCGCCCATGTTTGAGTGTCTTTGAGGAGAATTTCATCAAACAGCTTATGGGCGTCCTTCAAATTCTTGGATTTAATGTACAAACTCAGAAGAAAATTAGGCAAGTTTGAAGTTTGAAGAGAACCATTCTTGAAAGCCTTAGCATGAAGCGCATCAACTGGTGGCCCATTGGTAGAATCAGGGAGGGGCGACGAGTGGTGCCAACGGGACTGAGTTATGCGAAACTCAGATGGAGTCATTGAAACTAGAGTGACATAGTTGGGGTATTTCCAAGAGCAAGGGCAACGGTAACCCATAGCATAAATTATAAGAGTTTGTTGGCACGGTCACTTTCTAAAACCCCATTCTCCGTTGATTTTTATTTGAGAAGCGGACAATGCAGATTCCAGCATCCTCAACCAAGTAATATGATTTTGAAGTATAGTTTTCCCTTGTTATATTGTCTATATGAATTCATAACTCCTGATTTATTAACAAGAAATGTATTTGGAGTATTTAGTGAAATGCGGTAGAGTTTTCTGTTTTCTTGCTATATGCCTCGCCATTGTTTGTCCCATTCTTACTAGAATTCAGTCAACCTTGATTATTGTCCAAATACTGTATTAGAATTTTGATGTATTAGCCATCTGGGTTGAAACTTGAAAGCTTCAAGCATTGAGATGGTTGAAGGGAAAATAATCTCTTTGCAGAATCATAGAGAATTTAATTTAAAATTTATTGTAAATGTTTATTTGATTTTGCATTGATCCAACACGACACATAATCTATCTTCCATCACACGTTTTTAATCCTTTCAGTAACAACCAATAAATATCTATCTTTGTCAAAGTAATCCTCTAGGTGAATGCCATCTGGCAGGTATCCCTACAATGGATTATTAGTGCTTAACAAGTCGCATAATGAAGGGCACTGATTTTCTTTTACTTTTTTAATTCCTTTTATTGGGTTACAGACATTCACATACTTGATTACATTACATAATACTGATACTCTCAAATCAATCAATCAATCAACCAACCTCATCGTCTCTCCCTGCCTCTCAACCTCGAAATCTTTATTCACAAAACCTCTGCTCTCAACCGCTAATTCCCCAAACTATTCCTCCTCGCTCTTCCACGCCCTTTAACTTGTCCTGTAATACCACCAAAGCAGCTTAAAATACCCCTTTCAAACACATTTATGATACACCAATTTCAAGCTTCTCCACACGACCTTAAGAGCCCTATCACCTCCTTTTCCAATTCCTTCCAGCTTCGCTAGACAATTTCAAGTACCACTTCTCACTGACAATCATGCCTGCTCATGGGCTCGTCTTCTCTCTCATCTTTATCTTCATTTTAGCCAATGCCGTCCATTGTAGTGAAGCGGGTTTGGTCCTTGTGAGTCTACTCCCTTAAAATCTCCATTTGATTCTTCGATCTCGTTGCTTTTCGTGATGATTTTTTTTTAGTGGGTGTGTTTTGAATACTTGTTTCATGATTAGGAGTCAAATGGGTCAGCTGTGACAATGGTGGAGGGCGGTCAGGTGTCCCCGATGGTGCCCGTGACGGAGGCAGGCAAGATGGAGATGATTATGATGATGAATGAGAGCAGGAGGAAATTGGGAAGCTTCCAGATATGTGCACTGTGTACCTGCTGCGGTGGAGCTAAAGGGGTTTGCTTACCCTCTCCCTGTTGCTATGCTATCAATTGCAACATACCCAATAGACCTTTTGGCTTCTGTTCATTCACGCCCAAGACCTGTAATTGCTTCGGATGCCATCTCTAATTCTCTCTTCCTCGGTTCGCTAGTATAATTTATAGTTGAAATTGTTTAACTCGAGGGTTATCTGAATTCTGTCCGAAATGTGAATGAGAAGAATATCTGTTCTTGATTTGTTTGTTTATTATTATTTGGGGATCGTTATTTCCAGGTATTCTTTCTTTCTTTTTTCTTTACCAGTTCTTTCTGGGATTTGTTAGTGCTTGGAGGTAGCACATTGTCAGAATAGATATATGATAATATGAAGTACCTGTGGAATCAGGAAACGTTGTCCTTTTCAGTGGGGATATTGGGGTTCATGATAATTTTTCACTTTTGGATGAATATAGTATTGCAAGTGCTGTGTGGCTGTCGTTTGGCCGGGATTAAGCTTTAACTTTGCCAATTATTCTCATTATGTTGAGACTTGTGGGGTTTTTTTTTTCAATTATCTGTTTATTTCATGAGCTGTTCTTGTGCAGATTGAAGTATCGGGGGATTTTTAATTCAATATCATATGGTGATTTCTGGTATGTAACTGAGGCTTTACTACTGCCACTACACCCTTTGTTCATCCTGCAATTTGGGTTTATTTCCCCAATCCCAAGCACTTGTTTGAGTTGTTTCCTTGTGTGGGACAGAGTAATCTACTTTCAATGCATTCTAGGCATCTTTTGATTAGATCAGAGTCGCTTATTACCTAATTAATAAAAAGCTCTAATGATGATAGTGGTAGTCATGCTGACAATAATGACCTTGGAAGTTCTTATTATCAATAACAAATTCAAATCAACATAGTTTGTACATATTTTTTCTACTCAAACGATGCAACATACGAAAACTTCTGACGGAACATGTAATGTAAGTAAGATGTTGGTATGTAGCCCTGGGAAGGTTGTAATCTACCCTCGTCTTTACAATTTATGAAAGGTATGTATGTCATACTTATTGATTTAGGTGGTCCCAGGATTGATAAATGGGGCACCCTCAGAGGGAGAGATGGTTAGCTTTTCACTTACCGTAGATGGAGGAGGAGACTGAAGAGTGCTAATTTTGGTGAAAAGCCCGTGTGGATGGGTTTTAATTTTTGGTGGATAAGATAGATGTGATGATATTAATGCATGTAGGTGCAGCCAACCGTATATATTAAGGTGGGTGGTTGGTTGGGTAGGAGTAGGGCAATTAAGCCTTGGCTACGAACGAACCTGCTGCGTTTGTAAGGTGTTAGTTCATTGCTACTTAATTGAACTATCAATGCATATGGACTTGATCTTTGTACTGTTCTCTGTATTCTAATTCTAATGTATTGTAGTTATAATAATGATCTATAATACTAGTAAATTAACAAAGCATGAAATTATATTTGTATTGGTAGTTTTTGTGAGGGTTGGGGCCTGGGGGGCTGGCTTTGGAGAGTTGCGTCTTGAGAAGAGTGTTCTGGGAATTTTTATGACCAATTTCGGCAACAACCCATGTGGTGTTCTAAGGATATTTTAAGGATCAAATGGAGATGGGTTGAGGCTGTTTCATGTTTTTGCGTTCAATTTCTGATGAACTTTGACGTTGATTGGTAGGTCAATGTGTATTTGTCACCCTTTCAGCGCATACCACGGAAAGGATATTGCTATTTTGCTGCTATACAGTTATTTGAAGGGGTTATTCTGCATACAAATGCGTATTTGATCGGAGTTAAATAAACTGATGCCACTGGAAGGCTTATCATTTAATTAAATCATTACAATTTTTACGCTGTTATGATGTTCAAAACTTAGTTCATGTGACCATGAGATGAATTGATCTAAACTTGTAAGAGTAGTGATTATGGGTGTAAAGTAAACAACTAAAGCCGACTTTAGCCCCCGTGCTTTTAGGCTCAGTTTCAGTTTGTAAGATAAACGAAGTGTTGGAGTTACAATTCGCTTAAATTCATTTGAGTTTTGAACTTTAAATTAAACTCGTTTAATAATAATTGAATATTATGGTGAAGCAATCAAAGTTGGAAAGGAATTGAGGTTGAATTGTTAAGTACTTGTAGGCCTCCGTCTGCCGTCTGCCGTCACGTCATAACTCGGCTTGGTGTGAACCAGTTGTAAAGCACAATATAACCTATGAAAAGGGAGGAGTACTTATGCCTTCCAGTCTCTTTGATTGTTACATCAACCTAATCTCCCCCATATTTTTATTATTATTATTATATTTGAAATGAAAAAAAACAGGTCAATTATCTGTGCATAGACTTCACTTCACTCAGCTCAAGCCACGCGTGCTTAATTTAAGCTGAAATTACCGCAGTATTGTCATTGTGTGGTTAGTGAAGTGGGCCACGAGGAGCAGATAGGAGATTAGATACTAGTAATGGGCCCTTAGCCCAAGCCCAAAGGTGTCTATGAACATAGTACAGATTAGAAAACAAAATGGCCGGCCCCTTCGGTGTGGACTGGGGATATCATACCGTGATGGTGTATATTATAATAATAATAAACCCTTGATCGAAGAAGAAGAAGGATTCAGGATTCAGGATTCAGGATTGAAGCTCCTAAACCACCCGCGAAGCTACTCTCTCTGTCGGTACTGACAGGTACTATCATCTTGAACTTGGATTTTCGTTTTATCAATTCAGATTTGATACCAGGGCGACGGATTTGGATTGCATTTTGGAAGCCTATCAATTGATTTGTCCATTTTCACCTTTTGCTATGTCTACTGCTACAGTCTCTCACCTCGTAGTCATATACAAGTGATATGTTCATGCTTGAAAAACATTATTCGTCATTCTGGCTCACTAATTCATATTTCTTCATTTTCGATGTCTCTCACTAACTCTTTTCTCCTCTTCTCGCAGCTTGTACAATTTTCAATCATGTCTTGGTGCACAATTGAGTCTGATCCCGGTATGCTACCGCCGGCTTGCCTTTTCTGTTTCTTTCCTTCCGACACTTTTATTATTAGATATCTCTATGAAACCTCTTCATGATTCGTTTATTTTATTGTTATTTTTCCATTCATGGAAACACTGAAACTATTTTTCTGAATTGAATAAACCCGCTCTTACTAATTGCTATTGGTGATTGGCATATAATTCAACTGACAAATCCCACTTAAGATACTTTGGTGATTGTTAGCAGATATTGTTTCGTTTATTTTATGGACACATTAAAGTTCAATATGTCTAGAACCACTCGACCTGAAAGCTCTACCTGTTACATGGAGCTCAATGAATGAGTTTTGTCTCTTACATTACATGAACCCTTTGGGTTTAAAGGTTGGACAAAGCAAGGCCTATCACTATCTTGTGCTGAAATTTAGTTCAATTACGAGGAGAATGGAGGCATTGAGAATCAAACGCCTTACCATTGGTCATTAAGCCTTTGATAGCACGTCAACAACCATTAAACCTTTAAACTTTAGCTATTAGATGGAGGGCCAGAAATGGTTTTTATCTCTAAAGCTCTTACTAACTTTAATAATTGTTTCTAAGGCAGTGATTGCCTGAAATTCATTTAGCTTCACAAGTTACAGCCTTCCACAGGAATGGAGATTTCATTCCATTCATCTTTTACTGTTCGTATATATCCTAGAGATAGTTAGAAGTGTGTCTAGCATTGAAAGTTTACATTGTTTGAAATTTCTTTCCTTTTTTTTTTTTTTCATTTCCAGGTGTATTTACAGAACTTATACAACAAACGCAAGTGAAAGGAGTACAGGTAATTTTGTTTGGGTATATGTACTATTGGTTTGTTCAGGTGACACATCGCTTTCTCTGGGTTATAGGTTGTGGTAGGATGTTCATTTTTGTTTTTGTTTTTGTTTTTCATAAGACCTGTTGCTTCCTTAAAATGTATATACTTTAATCTTCTTGACTTACTTTACAGGTTTTAATTATGGTTACTGAGAAAACTTATAGCATGGCCACATACTTGACAGGGATATTAAACTCTGACAAATAGCTTTGTCTTAGTTAGATGATGAAAATGCTGACACCTTTGACCTAGATATTTACAAGCTAATTTTAGCAGCATTAATACTGGGAAGAATAGGTCAAAAAATTATAAATTATAATAGAAGAAGAATTAAAATTGAAGCACAGAATATTCAGAATCTAGTTAGAGAGAACTACTCCTTACAGTATATGTATATAAGTGGTTTTATTCAGAAAACAGAAAGAAAAAGAAAGAAACTATAATGCAACATTGTATCTTTATAGAACCAAAAACCTGATTTTTCTGATTTTTCATTAGTGTTTTTTTTGCCCTTCTGTACCATTTTAGTCGTCTGGAAATTAACTTCTATTGATTTTGATCCTCTAATGACAAAAGAGCTAAATTTAGAAAGTGCAGAAAAAATCTCAAATTTGAGGAAGATGTTAGCATCAGGTGTGATGCCATTTGTGAATAATGCTATTGAGTAGATTTTTGAGAAATATTGAAGTGAGTGGCAAATCTTCTGATTCATATATCATAGCATCCCTAAAAGAAAGAAATAAAAGCTCAAAGATCATGGTAAGAAGTTATGTTCTTAAATTTAGGTTCAGTCTTTCTGAAATAGTGGGATAAGTACACGAAATAGCACCATAGAAAAGGTGAAATAAGAAACATATCCTCCCCCCCCCCCCCAAAAGAAGAAAAACCCAGAAAGGACATGGTGCTAGAGATCCAGTCTTGGTCTGTCACTACTAGACTTGAAAATCGATGTTTTTGTGTATTTGAATTGTTAAACTTACTGATTCAGAGTAGTTCTAGCAAAATCCAGGGCCAGGGACATTGATTTGTTTGATTTGGTTCCACTCTGCATGTATTCTGTTAAATCATACACTTTGGCTATTTACTTTTAATTTCCCAGTTCTATTTATTATTAATGCTCCTAATGTCTGATTTCATGATGGCTTGATATATCTTGGCAGGTTGAAGAGCTGTATTCATTGGACCTTGACTCTCTCAACAGCCTTAGGTTGGTGTATTATCTCAGTTTCTCTCTAATTTACGATGAATTGACAAGTTAAGATAATATATTTGTGATCATTTGCCTCTTTTTCTCTGGTTTCCTCCCTCAATTACAGGCCTGTATATGGATTGATTTTTCTTTTCAAATGGCGTCCAGGGGAAAAGGATGAACGTGTTGTAATTAAGGATCCTAACCCTAACTTGTTTTTTGCTAGCCAGGTCAGTTTTCTTGGTATAAAGTTTACTAAATTGTAATTGTTTTCATGTTTTGTAATTTTACTTATCTGAATGATACATTTGTAGGTAATTAATAATGCTTGTGCAACCCAAGCAATATTGTCTATTCTTATGAATTCACCAGATATTGACATTGGCCCAGAGTTGACAAAGTTGAAAGAATTTACCAAGAACTTCCCTCCTGAACTCAAAGGTTTGGCTATCAATAACAGTGAAGCTATACGTACAGCCCATAATAGCTTTGCTAGGCCTGAACCTTTTGTCCCTGAAGAGCAGAAGATTGCTGGTAAAGATGATGATGTATACCATTTTATAAGCTATATACCTTTTGATGGGGTACTGTATGAACTTGATGGTTTAAAGGAGGGTCCTATTAGCCTTGGTCAGTGCTCTGGTGGGCAAGGTGATATAGAATGGCTGAAGATGGTGCAACCTCTGATCCAGGAACGCATTGATAGATATTCCCAAAGTGAGATAAGATTTAATCTCATGGCAATCATCAAGAACAGGAAAGAAATTTATACAGCTGAGCTCAAGGAGCTCCAGAAGAGGAGGGAGCGTATCTTGCAGCAGCTGGCTGCATCAAAGTCAGATAGACTGGTGGACAATAGCAATTTTGAGGCACTGAACAATACTCTCTCTGAAGTGAATGCTGGGATCGAAGCTGCTACTGAGAAGATCTTGATGGAGGAAGAAAAATTCAAAAAATGGAGAACAGAAAATATCCGTAGGAAACACAATTACATACCCTTTTTGTTTAACTTTCTAAAGATTCTTGCTGAGAAGAAGCAGTTGAAGCCCCTCATTGAGAAGGCCAAGCAGAAAAGAAGCAGCCCTCAGTGAAGAATGTAACATAGTTGATTCGAATTTTTATGTGGATATTTACCCCTTAAATTATGACTATCATGTTGCACTTAGTTGTCACCGTTTTTGCTGTCTATTGAGTATGCAAGTTATCAGACTCACAAATTTGTTCTTGCCTACCTCCTAGGTTTCTTGAGAATCACGAGTGTTCTTTGCCAGTGAATTATTCTCGAGGACGTTAGTTATAATATATTTTATTTACACTGAATTAGAAGTTATAATAATCTTCACCCCTCCTCCCTTTCTCCATTGTCTCCTCTATTGCGCCTTACAAAAAGCAATGTGCATATGCCATTTTCATGATCTCCTCCATTTTCATGATTAACTTCACTTATAGATCAGTTGTTAATGTCTCTTTCTTTTATGTTGTTAAATATTGCATGTTTGTTGCTAGTCACAATATTAAAATATGATTTGACTGCAATATAAAACTTGCAGACAGAACGGCGGCGGCGCCAGCGGCAGCTTAGGTAATGAAAGGGAAATGGTATTTACCTTGGGATACTTGCGGTGTATAAAGTGAGTTTATAACATGTCTGTCAATGTGTAATTATATAATTTGTGAGAATAACCTTTTTTTTTTTTTTTTATGTTTGATAAGGAATTTTCAATATGGTGCAAATTAGTTTGGAGTATCTATATTTTAGAGTAGGATTTGTTATTTTTAAAGTTTTATTTGTTATATTTTTTATTTTAAGAAATAAGTTTAAAAAATTTTAAAATATAATAAAAAAAGTCAAAAAAATTATTTTTTAATAGTTGTGTTAAGAAATTTTTTTTATTTTTTTCAAAACTTTTTTAATTTCTTTAAATAAAAAAATATAATAAATAATAAATAAATAATAAAATTTAAAAAATAAAAAACCCTACTACTCTAAAGTATCCATATTCCAGAGGGTAGAATATCCCTTTCAGTATATAGAATATATGGAATGATGTCAAGCGATTATTCCACCCACCTTCGCATATAGCTAGGTTTTTGGATTTCATTATTTATTACTTATTATTCTTAGCATAACACAAAGTGGGTATTTGAGCCAGCAATAACATACATCACAGTCTACACCTTGTACACTTGTATTTGGAGAACAGTTATAAATGAAAGTTGCACATTGATTTGCATTAAAAAGTTGCTGATCCTTTTGGCTAGTGCATGAAATTGGAGATAGTAATGCTGGATTAGGCTGTTAGGATATTTTTTAAAAAGAATTATTGTTATAAAATGAGAAGTTAATTCTGAAAAAAGAATGTATTTTAATAGAATAAGAAGTTATTTTGCGTTCAGATGTAATAAATAAGAATGATATTTGAATCAGAAAAGGTGTTCAGTTGTAAAACTATACAAGGACTTTTGGTTGATAAAATTATTGAAAAGGATATGCATAATAAATTTAAAAATAATTTTTGATAAATCAAAATTATATATTTAATTTGAAAATAATAAAATGAATATATACATGATTAAAAATAATTTTTAAAATAAAATAATAATTATGTAAAAAATAATTATAATAAAAATTACTTAATGAAAGAAATAATATAACTTAAAAAATATATTTGAATAAATTTAAATTTTATAACTATAATATTATAATAAAAAAACATGTAATTATAATGAATAGAGGGACAAAATCGTCGAAAAAAATGAATCTACTTCTCCTAAAGGAAGAAATTACAAAATAGAGATTCTACTTTAATTATAATTTTATTTTCTTTATCTTTCTTCTTCAAATAAAAGAAAATATAAATAACTCAAAAAATTATAAAAAAAATTCTTTTAAAAAAAGAAGCACTTCTCCACCTATCAAAAAGAGATCAAAACACCCTCTTAATATGATGGGTGGTGAAAGGCAATTTATCTTCTCTTTTTGTTTTATGTCATGTCAAGCACGTACTCTAGCCTCCTTGAAGCAAGAAAGTTCTCGAATTGGATTTAAATTTGTGGTGGATGGGACAAAACTAAACAAGGAGACAGAAAGAGGAGGAGAAAGCGAGATCATTCCATGTCTGAAGGAAATAGATTTTTAAACAATGGTCACTGATCTGATCAAGTGGATGGCTGGCAGGAAATGATCCATTTACTCAGCGAAATAGTCACGTGATGCTGCGTAAAAATCATTACAGTGCTTGTCATTCCCTGCTTATGTTAAAAAACAAAAAAGAATAAATGGAAATTCCTTACAAAATTCACAAATGTGTATGTGACAAACTTTTAGTCTAATCAGGAAAAAAGAATGCATGAAAAAAATGTTGTATTAAATAAACACATCCTGAGTTTTATGAATCATGGTTTATATAAGAACCGCAGAACTCATCCTCCAGTTTGCGCGGGTAAATACGGCGCTTGATAATGTCAACAAAGCCCTCATGGGAGTTCATCTGAGCTCAGGAAGAGTGTTTGGAATCAGAATGTTTGCTGACAACGGTTTTGGTCATTTTCTTTCTCCCTTTTATATTCAGACCAATATTTTTTTATTTACTTCATGTAACCACAATTTATTCATTTTTATTTATATATTGATTACAAACTTGCACAAATAAACACCCAAGAAGCCCACTTCTACTGTATCTTGAGACAACTGAGTACCAAGGAAACAAACCACTGAAAGTACAAGAGATCAACTCCCAGGAAAAAAGAGAGAAGAATATTCAACTTTGAGTCTGAATTTCTTTTCCAAACCCCTCAGTTGATCTATTTGCAGGAATAAAGGCTGTGGGTGGCTTGGTTACAGCAAGCAAAATATCAGCATATCCCACCACGCCAATTAAAACATCGTCCCTCTCATCCTCTGTCACCCACACATGAGTTGCCCTGTGTGATAGCATCTGAGCCAGGACAGCAGCCAATGAACTAGTCATTTTGCATGTCAAAGGCGCACTTCTACCCCTGTACATGCTCCTATTGGCACCAAGACTTGGGCTCGCAGGATTACTAAAGAATCCAATACTCCTGCTACTGAATTTCCTTGGTCTTCTTGAACCACTACCATTAACTAAATTATTATCGCCAGCTGTTGAATTTACACACAACTCAGGCAGTAACCTTGAGGTAACATTATCCTCAACTCCCATAACAAACTGCCCAGCTGAGAGATTGGATAGAGCCCAAGCTGCGGCTAAGTAATCACATTTCCATAATTTACAAGCAGAAATTTCTCCGATGATCTTATGCTGATTGTCTGGTGTGCTTTCTACCACTGCAACTGCACTTGGCTCTTCAGGATGCTTTTGTGTTGCTTCAATGGCTGGAATCGAGGATTCGATAGAGTTGTAGTTTAAATTAATTGCTCCAAGAGCAGCTATAGAGGTGAGAGGAAGTGGAGCTAGAGCTCCAAGGCAACCAATGATAAAACGGAGGACATCTTCTCTAGAGAGACAGCAGAACTTATCACGAATGGAGGTATTAGAAGATGAGGAACCCCAAATCATGTTTGCAGGTAGATTGCTGCTATAACTGTTAGAAGTATCAATATTCTTGAGCCACTTGCCATTGTAGAGAATAGAGAATCGCTTACTCATACCTTTCCATACTACACTCTTTGGAACAAGCAGACGTCTGACACCTTGCTTCATCATGTCCAGTGCATCTATCAACCTTGATGAAAGAAAGAAAAAAGACATTAAACTTTTATCATTTTCACCTTCTTTTCCATAATTAGGAATTTGCAGAGATGAGACACTGGATATTGGGTATAGGCACTTAAAATGTTTCATTATCCTTCACCTTTGTTCTTCAAGGAGGAATAGTACACTGACCCAAGGCTTTAAAGGACACCATATATTTGGGATTATATATGAAAGCCCCGGATTCAGTTGAGACATATCATGAATATCTATCTAAATATACACAAAATTGAAAAGAGCCATATGTTGTGTGAAGATACTGGCAGCATATGCATCCTTTTACAAATATTATGCCTTAAACATAACTTTTCCTTTTCAAAAGAAAGAAAGGAAAGTCCCAAAGGAAAATGGGTGCGAGAAGTATGATCATCATTCATCCTAACAGCCCCTTCCCCTGGGTGTACTTAGTAACCTAGGAGCAAAACAATATTTCCTTGAAGTTCAATTATCTGGTGAGTTTCACAAGTCTCCTCTGTTATGAGACTTGACTCAGGATGACAAGATCAAACTAAAGATATCCTCTTCGATAACAAAACAAAGGAGAATCAGGAGTTTTCTCTCCACAGTACACACTTATGTACAAGACATACATATGGCTAGAGTATACTGCTAGCTGACAAAAAAAAGATGATAAACAAATAAATTCAAACAACAGAATCAAACCCTATAACAATTATTACCTGAGACAAAACTACAGTCCATAAAGCACATATTTGAGAAATGCGGTAACTGGTAGAAATTCAATGACGATGTAGTATTGAACTGCCACTAGTGCAACCTGTGAACTTGCCGGTCTATTTATGTTTCAGAGTTCAGACCACAAATTAACCAATAGTAAGGCAATTCTTGTTGGATTTCCTAAAGCATCTGGAAATAAAAAGCTTCCAGGTCTACTTATGCGTCAAACCTCAAACTAATTACGCCCCCAAAAAGGGGAAAATGTGTTGAAATCCAATCAAAGGTATGTCTTCAGACTCCACAAAGGAATGAAGAGGATGAGTGGTCAACCGCATATGCAGTGAACATGTCCAACCATTAGACTCAAAATCTCTCTCCATCATTCTATTGTGGGGTGTTCACATACATTCTCGAAGGATGAACAGCTGGAGAGGTTCACTGCATACTATTTTTCCTTTCTGTAATATAACATAAATTGCATTTTTAAGATTCATAACAACAACACTTGATAATATTTCAACTTAAAGAATTTCAGTATCTGATTCTAATGAGAGAATTTAGATAACAACCTCGACGTAAAAGATTACAAATTTGCATCAAACTAAAGTCCCAATCATTTTGTACCACTGAAAGAACAATAGGGAGAATAATTGAATGTAAAAAAAAAAAAAATAGAAAATACTATTATACTTGGAAGAATAATGCTCATCTCA
>JASKGM010000013.1:6607128-6620139 GCA_034509205.1 Ceratonia siliqua | reverse complement strand
AATAGGGAGAATAATTGAATGTAAAAAAAAAAAAAATAGAAAATACTATTATACTTGGAAGAATAATGCTCATCTCACAGACAATACCCCTCACAAATGTGCAAACACATTTTATATTTTGATAAAAAAGTATTGGGATGAGTGAGATTAATGGATGAAGTGACATGAGTGGTTTAGATGAGGCGTTTATGTGAGAAATGTTATTTGTGAGAGTAGCATTATTCTACTTGGAAACATACTTTTGGTTTCTACCGCCCATGCAAAGTTAAGAAAACAATGAACAGAGTATGTTCCATTGCATTGCATCTAAAGATATCCACTAAACATACCCTAAATAGAATTTCTGAAGAAGAGAGATAATAAAGAGATAAAAAAAATTACGACAGACATTAATTCCATTTCCATAACTTTTATGCAGAATAAACCCACACATTTTCAGTTTCTCCCACTATCACAGACACGTAATCTGCTTGCAAAGTAATACCAATATGTACTATCATATAGAAACACAGAAACAACGAAACTCATCTAAAAAGGCTTCATGCTCGATTAAAGCAGCCTTTTCGTTTTTTTTTATATGTCGTTATTATCACAACTAAACTTACTATGATTCAGTACGACATTAGTAACTAAAATGGGATAAACCACACCCTCTTATCTTATAGATTGATAAAATTGAATTTCTATTATAGCACACGCAAGAATATCAAAGTACTATCAACAACAACAAAAATAGTTGCAATCATATGAGCAAGTTTTGTTCGGTGGAATAACCTTAATGCAGGGTCAACCAGCCTCAACAGAGAATTATTTGGAACAACAAACTCAGAAACGGTGGTATTCATGGCCTTGTCCGGATCCTCCAAAAACCGCCTCTTTGCCAAAAATAAAACTATATCCAAGGAATTAAGGATGCCCACAAATCTCTGTTGCCTCATTTCACTATTCTCAATCACACCCACATGCGACCTCCTCTTCCAGATGGGTATACTGCCCTCCGGTGATTCTCCTATAGCCCGAATCGCCGACTCCACCGTCTCCGTGTCATGGAATTCCACCAGCTCTGGTTTTCCCACCGTCAGATCGCCCACCACATGGTACAGAAACACTGATGCCATCAAAATCCTTCCTTCAGCTACCGATAATCATCAACAAAGAAGAAACAAATTAATATCGATTTTTGATTGCTGCCGCTGAGATTGAGAATAAGAAAAAAAAAAAAAAAAGCGAAATAACCTCAACCGACTGGGTTGAACAGAGTGATCATAATTTCCCGGGAATCTAAGGTTCGAACCTCAACCTTTTCCTAGATTCCCATCTTTTCAAGAGGGGGATAGAACAAAAAAAAAGACCTTTTTTAAGGAGGAATATAATATAATGTATGAGCCTGAGGGAAGGAACCAGAGTAGAAAGGAAGGGTACCGGAAAAACCGGCGAGAGAGTGAGAGTTATAAGAGTGTATGGAGGAAGATGAGAAGAAGATGAACGCCGGTAATGGGTAATCTGTAAAGGATCAAAAGCAGAAGGAGAGAGAAGGAGGTGATAGAGTTTGCCATGAACAAAGAATTCGAAGAAGAGGAAGGTTAAGGCCCATGAAAGACCCAAATATGGCTGGGTCTCTGAGATTGAGTCAGCGCGAGAATGGGTGGAGAGAGAACAGGAGCGAGTGGACTTTGTCGTGAATTATTGATCCTGTCCGGGACACGAGAAAAATGAAAGCAGCGGAATTAAGATAGCAAATCCTCATGTGGTTGATGGGGTGTACATATTATGTGGATTTGGTTTACGACCCAGCTCCAGTTCCAGTTCCAGTTCCAGCTTATAAAACACTCTTTCTGAGGGAAAGTATAGTAAGGATTTCGTCATATTTTGGATACAACCATATAAAATGTTAAATAAATATGATATATAAAATTTTTATATTTAGATAATTGAATTTAATGAATTCTAAAATGATTATATTTTATGAGATTTAATTTTGATGACATCTTTTAAATAAAGAAATTATAGATGATCCCATCTAAGTTGTTAAAGATGGGAAGATTAAATAATTAGAGGAGAGGAAGAAGTTGGAACAATGATTGTATAAATATGGAGTGTGGGACAGAGTTTGTAATTTTTGGAACAATCTGTCTGCCACATTAACATAACATCCAAATTATTGCTATGCCTATGCGGAATGCGATATATAAATCATAAATGGAAGATTGAAGAAGCATCCTCATGAGATCCCAACACGCTACATTTTCTTTTCTTTTTTAGACCAATTCCTGTCATGTCCTTCCTATTTTCATTTTCCCCCACATTAAATATGAACATATCACCAATAATATTCAAATATTTAATATATATATATATATATATAATTTAAATCATACTTCAAATAATTTTATTTTACTCATTATAATTTTTTAAATTAATTTATTATCACTATTTAAGATTCACAACTCTAATACATTTTTTTATTATGAAAAAGGTCTCCAAATCTTTTAAGTGAAAAAAGGAAAACAAAAAGACAGAATTAAATTTATTAAGAGTATACTAATACTCATATATATTATCAGTCAATTAAAGAGCTTTCCATTTCATTTTTGTTGACAATTTGTAAACATTTATTAATGAATGTATAAAAAAAATTTATTTATGAGACTCCTAATTCTTTTAAAGTTATTAAAAATCCGTAACCTTTATATTTTCTATTACTCAATTCTTTTTATAAAATACAATATAATATTAAAATGTATTCCAAAATTTTACTTAAGATTAAGGTACTGGTACACATATTGTCATCAAGGTACAAAACATAATATTTAAAATTTATATTTATTATGACAATTAAAAATTATATACTATAATTGATATTTTATAAAAAATAAAAATAATATGATTAAATTTTTTATAACTTTTAAATAACATATAATATTATTAAAAATAATATAATCTTATAACATATGACACATATATCAAATATAACATTTTAAATACCTTTTATTATTTATATTAAAATTAAGATATCGCTTTATAAAATGTTTTTTATATGCACCACTTCCCCTGCCGACAAAAAAAGAAAAAAGAAAAAAGAAAAGCATGGTTGCGTCTGGAAAAAGCAAAAAATAGAAACGAAAAGAGTGTAACCCCACGCGCTTAAATGCGAAGATGGTGGCTTACACAAGCTGAGAGAAGAATGTAATTTTTTTTTAATATTCAGAAAAAGAGAGAAGAAGGCAGAGGCAGAGGCAGAGGCAGAGGAGAGGCACTCGCACTCCCTCCCACAGATGCCGCATTTGCAACAGGAGAAGTCGTAAAGGAAAAGGGAGAATGCAAAAAGAGGAAAAGGAAAGGTAAGGAAGCACAGAGCTTTTTTCAGTTGCAACTTGTAATAATTCCAATTCCAATTCCAAAGCTTGACAATGTAAAAGTTCCTCTTTTTCTCTTCTTCTATTTCTTCAATGCCCTCCATCTCCGTCTCCATCTCCATCTTCCCTCCACTGCTTAACTCTTCCTCCTAGGTTTTCATTCTCTTCCTCTCCTTCTCAAATTTGCCGTTTCCTCTCATGGCCCGCACCTTGCTTTCCGCTTTCTACTCCCTCTGCTTCATCCTTCTATCTTCAACCCCTTCTCACTCCCTTCACATTCACCCACAAGACAGAGCCTCACTTTTACTGGTCAAGTCACGGCTGCAAGACCCCAACCAGAGCTTGTCAAACTGGGTTACCTCTAACTGCACTAACTGGACAGGAATCACCTGTGACAACCGCACCGGCAGAGTGGCTTCAATCAACTTGACCAGTATGAACTTGTCCGGCCAAATTCATCCCAATTTCTGCCACCTTTCTTCTCTTACCAACCTGGTTTTATCCCACAATAACTTTCAATGCCCTCTTCCTGTCTGTTTTGCAACTTTGCTTAATCTCAAAACCATTGATCTCAGTCACAACCAATTTCGCGGTGGAATACCAGAATCTTTCGTCAGCCTTAGGCACCTTACTGAACTTGTTTTGAATGGGAACCAAGGTTTGGGAGGTCTCCTGCCTTCCTGGATTGGCAACTTCTCCACAAATTTGGAAAAGCTGGATTTGGGTTTCAATTCATTTCACGGGGAAATTCCGGACAGCCTGCTTTACCTGAAATCCCTCAAGTATTTGGATCTTGAGAACAATTATCTATCTGGTAACCTGCATGATTTTCACCAGCCTTTGGGTTTTCTCAATCTTGCTTCCAATCAGTTTTCAGGTACTTTGCCCTGCTTTGCTGCTTCAGTTCAGTCTCTAACTGTATTAAATTTATCTAACAATTCTATTGTGGGGGGACTGCCTACGTGCATTGCTTCCTTTCAAGCTTTGACTCATCTAAACCTATCGTTCAACCACTTGAAGTATAAAATATCTCCAAGACTTGTGTTCTCTGAGAAGCTTCTTGTTTTGGATTTGAGTAATAATGATATGTCTGGTCCTATTCCAAGTAAAATTGCAGAGACCACAGAGAAATTGGGCCTTGTTCTTCTTGACCTTTCTCACAATCAATTCTCTGGTGAAATTCCGCTGAAAATTACAGAATTGAAAAGCTTGCAGGCTTTGTTCCTTTCTCACAATCATCTTTCTGGGGAAATTCCTGCTAGAATTGGAAATTTGACGTACCTTCAAGTGATTGATCTCTCACACAACGCTTTGTCTGGTACCATTCCGTTAAATATCGTTGGGTGCTTTCAGCTGCTTGCTTTAATACTCAATAACAACAATCTTTCTGGTGCAATTCAACCCGAGTTTGATGCATTGGATAGCTTGAAGATACTGGATATAAGCAACAACAGGTTTTCTGGTGAGATTCCACTCACTTTGGCGGGCTGTAAATCTCTGGAGATTGTAGATTTTAATTCCAACTATCTCTCTGGATCATTGAATGATGCAATAACCAAATGGACGAACCTCAGGTATTTTTCTCTAGCTCAGAATAAATTCAGTGGAACTCTGCCCAGTTGGTTGTTCACTTTTGAAGCAATAGAAATGATGGATTTATCAGGCAACAAATTTTCTGGCTTCATACCTGATGTTAATTTTAAGGGTAGCTTATTATTTAACAAGAGAGGTATCGCTGTTAAGGAGCCATTGTCTGCAGCAAGAAACGTGCAACTGAAAGTTTCAGTGGTTGTTGCTGATAGTAATCAACCCAGCTTTACTTATATTCTTTCCTCAATAGCTGGAATTGATCTATCCAACAATTTGCTTCATGGAGAGATTCCAAAAGGTCTATTTGGACTAGCTGGCATAGAATATCTAAATTTGTCATACAACTTTCTTGATGGACAGGTTCCAAGTTTGCAGAAAATGCAAAGTTTAAGAGCGTTAGATTTGTCACATAATTCCTTGTCTGGTCAGATCCCAGCAAACATTTCCAGCCTTCAAGATCTGACCCTTTTGAATTTTTCTTACAACTGTTTTTCGGGATATGTTCCACAGAAGCAGGGGTATGGGAAGTTTCCTGGGGCATTTGCTGGAAATCCAGATTTATGCTTGGAATCTTCCAGTGGAAGATGTGACAAAGCAAGGTTTCCCTCAGAGCAAGGGAAATCTTTTAAGGAAGATATGATGGACGGACCAATATCCGTGGGGGTTTTCTTTATAAGTGCTTTTGTTAGTTTCGATTTTGGCGTTGTTGCTCTCTTCTGTTCTGCTCGAGCAAGAAATTACATCCTCCAGACGAAAGTATGATTTGATGCCAGTGACAATGACAAACTTTCACCTGTAAATTCCATTTTTTAATTTGGCAGCTCTTTTCCGTTTATAAGTGGACATATCACATCCTTGTGACTGGGGTGAAGAACTGACCATTGACATCGTAGGTGGTGTTCTCTTTCCTACCCAGTCTTCTCTGTTTTCCATTGCTCAACCAAGCATCCCAGAAACGACAGGATGACAGTGCTTCGATCTGAGTTACAGAAGGCTTACACAACACCAAGGACTGCAGCCTTATCGATCTCATTTCATTATGGAATGAGAGATAGGTCCAGCATCATTCAGTGGAAAAAGTAATGGTGGAAATTTGATCCAAGAAATACTAGCTTTAATTTATAGATGACTGAATGATCAAAGATCCTGACACTTTTCAGAATCAGAACTGAATTGGATAGTTATAGATAAGTCATGCGTCATTAAGTTGGTTGTTCACTCTTGCTGGAACTTTACCCAGTCATTTGTTCACATTTAGGATGCATCCGGGCAGTACCATTTTAATTGTCAACAGTGTGGGGTCTCAGCAAGGAACTTCCCTGATGCCTAGTCATGGTGAAATTTTGATCTTGGCCGTGAAATTGTGTACTTGCTAGCATATGTTTTGTAATGCCCTGCGATTTCAGCAGAAAAGAACATGGATCTTTGTACAGTAACCTACCTGTTTGGGGACAAAAAATAAAAATTTCCCTGAGTTAGGACGCATCTCTTTATTTTTATTTTTTTGGGTGGAGACATTTTTTTTTGAACATTAGAAAAAAAAATTAAAAAAAATTTATCATTAATAAAATAATTTTTTTTTTATAAAAAAATATTTATTTTTTTAAAATTAATTTCTTATTTTATAAAAATTACTTTTTTAAAAATATTCGAACATACGCTTAGTAGATAAGGATCTGAGACTTTTCTCCATATATGAGTTGTCCAAATCTTTGGACTATTTAGATATTGTCATGTTATCATGATTTTTTTTTCAAAAATATTCTTCCTCCCCAAATCTCTCCTTTCTTCATTCCTTCTGCAAAGCCAGGAGTATCTCAACAACTAAAAGGGCTGGAAAGACGATAGAAAGGAAGTAAGAAGCTTTACAAGAAGAGAATTGCATTTTCCCCAAGCTAAGAAAGCTTCTACCTTTCTCCTGGAATTCATTCATAAAAATGGAGCTTTTCCTTTCTACAAACTTTGGGGGATTCTAAGTTTTCGGGTCATCCACCAAGTCAAGGTTGATTCTTAGATCTTCGGCATTTTCTTTCTCGTTGAAACTTACAACCCTGTAGCTTAGCATTCCTAGACAGCTCATCTGCCCATGGCCTCGTTGCCTTATTTAATCTAGTCTTGAGCCTTTTCAGTATAGTGCGCTTGGTTACCTCAGCCTAGGTCTGTTTCATCTTTCCCAAGTTGTGGAGTAATTGTAGAAGAAAAGAAAAGAAGAAAGAAAAAGGGGGAGGGAAATGTCATCCTAATCGTGACTATCAATTTTCAGAGTAGGTTTTTAATTTTTAAAATTATAAATTATAAATTTTTATTTTTTATAATTTTTATTTTAAAAAATAAGTTAAAAGAATTTAAAAAATATTAAAAAAATTTACATAATACATTAATCAAAAAATAATTAAAAAAACATAATGAGAAAATAAAAAAAATCTTTTGATTCTTTTTTTATTTTTAAAAATTTTTTAATTTATTTCTTAAAAAAAATTAAAAAATTAAAATTTATAATTTTAAAAATTAAAAACAACTTTCTTACTCTTAAGTAAGAGAAAAACCGCCAAAACGGATAGAGATTTGGTGAGGGAGATTTTTTTTTTATAAAAAAATTAAGATGATATGACAAGATCAGTCCATTCAAGAATTTGAATGACCCGATCTTAAGAAGAGTTACAGCATTTGAGTTAGTATAGTTCATTCTCATGATTTACATGTTTTTTTTGTTTTCTGACAGTCATACCTTAGTATTTATTTATTACTATGTTGACAAACATGACTAATTCGGTCAGACATGCTTTAAAGCTCGGAGCCAAAAGATGTAATATATAGAAAACCATGGTAACAAACTCTTATCAACACAAATTGCGACAGCGCAATACATATTAATGAGATCAAGGGGTGTACTACTGTTAGCAAGAGGGAGCAAGGATGTACATTTAAGGTTAGAGTGGAGTGAAGTTAGACAACGCTCAATTTGTTGCATCCAAAGAGAAAATCCATAATCGTGGAGCAGATTTATTAACTGCAATGAATCGTATACAACGGAGTACTTAGGAATTCCATAAAGAATTATATTCATACATTGGGATCCACCAATGTCCATTCGTGACCAAGTTCTCCATGTATTGCACCTTCCTAAAGCCAACGAATTAGTGATACAATACGCTGTTCTTTCCAGAAACCAATCCAACATGGATGCCCAATTCTACAAGTTATAGTTAAATAGGTAAGTTAATAAAGTATGCCAAAATCCCACCAAAGGCAGCAAGCCCTTAGATCCATGCTGCAAATCTGCATGCATTCACATTCCTATCCGCGCGCTCCATGGTATCCAAGATCAGTGATAATCTATTTTCTCGAGGGTACCACATAGTACAGATCTAATATTTGATAGGCCCATCCAGGCTCCCAGATGCAAACTGCCACACAGAAAAAAGACACTAATAATATAGAGAATCTTGTATTGTTTTTGGGGAGAGGGGGGGGGGGGGATGGAGAAGAATGCATTCTACGATAAACGATGAAAAAGAAAGAAACAGCAAAATAATTAAGTTTAATTTAGTCCTATATTCCAAGAATCTGGCTCAATGCAATGGCCTTTAAGTGAACTGATACACACAAAGTGCATGCCACTACATTAGTATTAACATATGATTATGTAAAAATAAGGAACTTGAAACAATGTGCTATGATCCATTTTCTCACTAGTAAATAGTATTAACAAAGTTTAAAGACGAGAAATTTGTAGCTTTTCATACTGCCCCTCTACATGTTACATTTACATATTGTCATTAGCTAAAATGATTTAATTCCAAAATATAACAATTAAGAAAAACTCAATTTGTTGTTATTTAAACAAAAAAAAAAAAACTTACCTGTTGGACAATTGGATTCGTTGATGTAGTAAATTCATGAGTCATTCCTTCCCAGACAATCTTGCCCTTGTGTAGAAACAACAACCTATATACATGCAGCAACTTCTCAGATTAGGTTACATCAATACCAGGCGGATTAAGAGACATTCTAGGGAGGACAAGACCTGCAACCAATATAAGAATATCCTTACCTATCAATAGCTCTTTTAATGGTACTATGTTGGTGAGTGACAACCACATAAGATGCAATCTTCCCAGGTTTCCCAAGAGCATCTCGTCCTTTTATGTGGACAGAGCGTATCAGATCCTCAACTACAGTAGAAGCTATCGGATCAAGTCCAGCAGTTGGTTCATCATACAAGAGCACCTGTACAGCAGTGCAAATACTGTTCACAAACAGAAAGGGGTGGAGGGAAGCTGTGCGCTAATAACAGTAAACGTAACATCAGATGAAAATTTAAGCATCCTCGACTTAAAGTTGGAGTCTTAATACATAATTCAAGTCCTTCAGTCTAATTGTTATAGATATACAATAACGAAGAAGAGAAACTAGAAAGTTGTAATGATAAACTTGGTGTGAGATTATTTATATTTTTCTAACGTGAGTAAACACACATGTATCTTGATTAGCACTGCAGATACAATCATTGACACAAGGATAGCAGAAGAAGTAATATCCAAGAATCATAGTCACAGATACATAAAGCATGCATTCCTCCCTGCCAAAACAAACTGCAAAAACTACATGCAGTTGAGGGTAAATAATTTTAACAGAAAAAGAGAAGGACAGCAGCGAAGGGGATTTCACAGATTTCATACCATCATTGGGGAAAAATATTCAGCACTACGGTAGCAACTCAGTTGCTACCGTAGTGTGAAAATGCGTGTGCTTTTTCATTCAAGTGATGCCCGCATAGATTTTTTTTAATCAAGAGGACCCATGCCTTTTTACACTGCCCGTAGCACTGTGTTCAATTATGCAGGAGTACTGAATTTTTTCCCCATCATTGGAATAAAAGCACACAGAACCCATGCGTAGACATTTAAGCATCTGACAACAAAATTCATGAATGAAGTTCGAAAATTTTGCTTTTCCAATTGTTCCAGAATCTAGGAAGAGGGCTTATCCAAATTTGAGAATTTTTTCCTTAATTAAATTTACAAAAATTCATAATTCCAGGATTAAATTTGTTTGGTAGGTGCATTATCTTCTATGACGTCTTTCAAAGAACAGTCTCAATGTTAATGAAGTTCTTCTGAGTTTAACAATAAACACAAGAAGGATTATAAAGCTCCATAAAAGCAAGGTTTCCTCTTTAAATTGCATTCCTAAACTTCTTTGCCGTAATGTTATTTACAGTGCCATGTATAATGTGAACTGCCAAGAGGAAGAAACTGAGGAATAAAGGACAACCAAAAACATCATTTTCTAATCATGCCATCGCAGTGCCGAAAATCCCAGGCAAACTAATTTATAGAGGACCAAGTGAACCACTGAAACAGGCTTATCAACTACAAGACGGTGACAGAATACCTATGAAGCTCAGCTATAAAATTTCACTTTCTTTTACCATTCCAGAAAAAAGAGATAACTTTTAGAAGCCAATATCATTGCGTTAAGTTAGATATTATTCCTTTTAAAAATCATATATTAAATACAAGTTTGTTAAATGTGCATAAAGTATAAATAAATGTATTTGCATGGTGCTCATATTTATAAAGGCATTCATATCTAAAGCAAAGACAAGTTCTATTTCAAACAAAATAATAAAGAATCACTTGGAATATGGAAATACCCTTTGAGTAGTTGTTAATCTGAAGGGGCTTTAAGAAAGAGAAGTAAAATTTTAGCAGCTAACTCACCTCTGGCTCTATTGAATCGTTGGTGTTATCATAAATAATAGACCGAGCTAAGGCAACTCGTTTTTTCATCCCACCCGACAACTCAGAAGGCAGCCGATCCTCAACACCCTGTAGAAGGGGGAGAGGGGATGGGGATTTGTCCATGCGCACAAAACAGAATGGTTATGCAACTAAGGGTGCGAGTTAAGTAGTCTAGCTACATGTCTAAAAGCCCTTCTAATGGTTATGCGCACAAAACAGGAAACTGAAAGGGTGCGAGTTAAGTAGTCTAGCTACATATCTAAAAACCCTTCTAATTTTCTGAATATGTAATCTAACTTTCTGAAATTGTAATTTTTTTTATAATTGATACTATGCAGTGACCAGCGCCTAATGGTTGCACCAAGTATTACGCCTATAATTGATATAATCAGATAAAAGAAAGATAATCAGACCTGTTGTCAGTATGAAAATAATTGTAATCTGAAGTATACCTTTAATCCAACTGCAGCCAAGCTTTCCTTGACAAGCTCTGAAATTTGATCCTCAGACATGCTAGCGTTTTCATACCTGAAAAATTAACAGGGCTGGTGCTATTAAAAAGAAAGGAAAGAAAAAGGATTACGGAAGAGAGCAAAATCAGTATATATATATTTTTTTATTTTGTCACCCCTAAGATAACAATGTGAAAAAGAAACCAAGATTTCAAGGGCAATATTAAGACTGCATCTTACAAGAGAAAACCAACATTTTCACGAACAGTCAAAGAATCAAAAAGTGCCGCACTTTGGAACACCTACAGATAAATAAATAATATCACAATGAAAAAAATAATAGCACTGAAGAACAAGCACAATGCATATAACTCTAAAACTTACTAATCCAATTCGAAGACCAGATATCTCCTCATCACTTATCAAACCAACTCTCTTTCTACCTCGAATATAAACCTCTCCCTGCTCATGTAACCAAGATATGCAATAAGAAGTTGATTGAAAAATAATTCTTCGTTTAAAATTAATGTCACATAAATCAATCAGAAAAAACCTGCATATTTACCTTGTCCGGAGCAAGCAGTCCTGCAATAATCTTCAAAACGGTAGATTTGCCTGTCCCAGAGGGACCAATTATTCCAACAGCTTCACCATGTCTGATCTATTCATATGGTCAAAAAAGAAATGAAATGAAAAGATTTAGCCAGCTCTCTAAAGGGCATACTGAAATCAGTAAGCCTCCTTTTATAATTTGACAAGCAGTGACACTGAATCACACCTAGGAAAGTTCTTTCCATAATATATACAAGCATACAAGCATGAGGCAAAAGCTCCAAAAATTAAGAAAGAAAAGATCAATCAAAAGATATCCAAAAGGATAATCACCTTGAAGCTCACACCATTTAGAATTTTCTTTTCCCCAAAAGACTTGTAGACTTCTCTACATTCAATAAGAACATCAGAATCATCCTCGGGATCCCGTGTTGTGCGTAAGTGTTCTGATTTAGAAGAACCCTATAAAATACACGTGTTATCAGCGAACCAAAGAAGGAAACAAAAATAAGAACTTGTAATTGCACAGAAACCAGAGACATTTACCTTCCAGAAGCTAAGATACAAATAAAATCAAAGGGACAATAAGTGATCATCAAAGCAGAGACACATGTGAGATGCTTTACAGGATGACTTCTGATGTTAAAGCACTTACCCCGTGAAGCAAAGCTCACAAATTGGGCAAACTGATGGAACTAGATTAAGAGGCATAAACAAGCAACGGGGAACGAACAAATAACAATAGGAAACAGGTAAAATTGAGGATTGCACGATGCCAAGCAAAATAAATGTAACTACATATAGATGGCAATAGAAGTAGGAGTAGTGATAGCATTGACAACAACAATAGCACCGACCCAAATATGATCTCATGAAGAAGTCGGTGTACAGTAGCAACTAAATAGGCATTGAAATTAAACATCGAGAGAAAACCCATTAATTAATTTTTTTTAAAAAAAAATGGCCACTGCAGAGTTACATTGAATTTAATTGCCGATGATTCATCGCTCATCAGGTTTCGCGGAGGAGCCATGCAAGCACAAACAACCTTTCTATGCTTTATATAGAATGAATTTATCGTCCTTGCCTCGGCAGCTGCGAATTCAGTAGAGCGGGAGATACCGTTTGGTGCGATGAAGGGAAACAATGAAGCACTTAATAACGAAACCATTTTTCTTCAGAGCAATCGGTTTCTTTATTAGAGAAATATGGATCTTCGGGTTGGGTAGAGCCAGATAAAGCAACGACCTTTTTAAAAGTGCTTAGACGTTGGATATGGAATTGAGTGATTTGGAAGCAAACAGCACCGGATTT
>JASKGM010000013.1:6564869-6604705 GCA_034509205.1 Ceratonia siliqua | reverse complement strand
CTTACTGTTTTACAACTAGGTTGGCGTTGCTATTATTTGCCTCCCGGATGCTAGAAAACTATTTTGCTGTTTAAGTTTTATTTCCTGAACTTGACTTCTTCTGTTGGTCAGTAATTTCTTTTATTTAAGTATATGACATTGAACTAGTTGATTTCATGTTGTACTTCTATAACTTTATATGAATTGTTCTTCATATAATAATACTAATTTTATTGTTTACTAGTATGATTTAGAGTGCATTAGCTTAGAGTCATTAATTTGACCTTAGGCTAGTTAGAATGGTCGTAGTTTTCCTCCCGTCATTTTCTATCCATCATAGTTGATTTGCTATTGGCTCAATTGCAGGATGATGGGTCTCCGGTGTCAATCTTTTCTTTATCTGGGAGTACTGCTCAGGACGGACATTTAGCTGCTGGTCGTAATGGTGTCAAGCGTCTCCGCACTGTAAGTTATGAATGGATGTTCTGCTAGGATTTTACTGGATAGAGTTAAAGTATTGATTAATACACTTATTTTGGCATCTAATCTAATGTTGTATTGATCATTCCGTTTTGTAATAATTTATTAACAACGAGTCTTTTATGGCTCAGATCAAATTATTCCCACTATTTTAGATTCTTCTTTTTCCCTTTGTCTCTAGTATAATTTCATGCTGAGTCACATTTCATAGATATATGTCAGATTTGGGAGTTGTTGTTTGCTTTGACCTGGTTAACTGTTGTGTTAACAGACTACCTGTTGTGCAGTAGCTGTTTTTCCTGTCTTGTGGTTTAGAGATTCGTAGGATTTTTTTCTTGTCTTTTGTCTCTCTTTTTTATTCCCCTTTCTTTCTGTTTGAAATCACCTGAGAGAAGAAATATGCCTGGAGATTCTGGTAGTGAGAATTTCCTAGCATGATTGTGCGTGTCTTAGCATGCCCCTTGTGCTCAGTTTATAGTGCTTAAGAATAAATAACTGGAGTTGGATGCCAGTTGTTCAGCAAGACCTTGCTTTGACCAATAAAAATTCCCTCCTTATCCCAGCTTTTTTCCATGATAATAGACCTTATTTTTGTGCTTTATCCATCCTTGATCTGCAGGACTGACTATATGTGCTTGTTTTCAGGTCAGGCATCCAAATATTTTGTCATTTCTTCACAGTACTGAGGCTGAAACTTTTGATGGAGGTTCTGCCAAGGTTACAATCTATATCGTAACAGAACCTGTAATGCCACTATCAGAAAAGATTAATGAGTTAGGACTAGAAGGTACACAAAGGTATGAATAGAGTTCCCGCTTGATGTATTTTGGTAAGATAAGTGCTAACCATCATGCAGTAAGTGCTAAATATTCTTTTTATTCCTGTGAATCAATTATTTTTTTGACTCATAAATTTGAATTTGGTTGGTAATTTTGTGACTGTTTTATTGCACGTTGTTGGAAGTGTAATATGTTATTTTCCCTATAAGTGATTATATGCAAATTGGAGATTACAATCTTTGGGTTTATTGTCAATTATCAATTGGTTTATAAATTGAATTAGTATTTACTTGTTATTCCTTATTGGGGTTGTAGGGATGAATATTATGCTTGGGGGCTGCTTCAAATAGCGAAAGCTGTGAGCTTCTTAAATAATGATTGTAAACTTGTGAGTATTTATGAGCCAAATAGGTTTTTGTTTTTTATTTCTTTTTATCCCTTGCCCCCTCCAAATCATCAGTTACTTTTCTTGACAAGCTTTGTCTGTTGCAGGTTCATGGTAATGTTTGCTTGGCTAGTGTTGTTGTCACACAAACTTTGGACTGGAAACTCCATGCTTTTGATGTTTTATCAGAGTTTGATGGGAGTAATGAAACTTCTGCTGGGCAGATGCTGGTAAATTTATGTGTTTGGTTACAATACCTTGTTTCATGTTCTCTTTGGCAATGTACTATGGTTTTTTTATTGTTTGTTTTTTAAGTTCAGATATTAGCAACTCATCCATGTGAAATAATTGTAGGACTCTACATAACGTGAAAGTTTCTTGGTACATGGTCCATGGGATTTTTACTCTTAAGCAGACTGAAGTCTGTCATTTATAACATGTTCTCGAGTTTTAGCCATTTGTTGCTTCACTTTTCTGTTCTTTATTTGCATATGAGCATCTGTCTTTTTGTAAGTCTGTTGTAACATCTAACACAAAATTGACTGACGTTATGGATATTCCTTTGCCAAGATTTGACCTGGTCAAATGTAAATTTTTTTTTAAAGGATATGGAATAGTGAGGCATTATTCATTCATCAAATATTTTCATATTTTCCATTCAGCAATATGCATGGCTTGTTGGATCACAATACAAATCAACGGAGTTGGTAAAGTCTGACTGGGCCGCAATTAGAAAGTCTCCTCCCTGGTCCATTGATTCTTGGGGCATGGGTATGTTATTTTCTGTTCCTTTTGCTGAGAATGCATTGAAATAGCTATTTGGTTTATAAGGTGGAATGGAACAAAGGAACACTCTTTTATTATTGCATTTTTACTTGCTTGCTGATGGTAATATTTCACTTCCCCAGTTCCTCTTCTTGCTGATTATAGTTAATGTGGTGTCTCACATGGCCAGAATATATATCTTGAAATTTGTTCCTCTTGTTTAGAACGGGCTTCTTCCTTTGAGAGGGATGAATAATTTTGATTGTTAGTATGAGAAATTACACTTTTTTTGCTTACATATTGGATTACAATTAAGAAAACTCTTCTTGGGCCATTTGCATGTTCTCTGTGCTCTTTTTGTCGAGGATGGATTACAATATCAATTCAGTATTATATCTGTATTCGCATAATTGTTGCTGGTAATGTCTTATCCTGCTCTTTTTGAACCTGATAAATTGGGTGAATTTCAAAATGTAGTGATTACATATTATGTGAAACCTTTTCTCTCACATGAAACTTGTATATAAATATGTTCATATTTTAGCAGACATTGGCTAGCTTTTGTCTAAGAGAGTAATTTCAGTTTATATGATGTGAACTTGTACTGATGTTGCAGATTCAGAGAATATTGTTTATTTCTTGTCTTTTTCCCCTTTTTGTCTTTCCAAGTAGGCCTCTTTAAGTGATTTAAATTATTCTAATTTTATAGGTTGCCTAATTTATGAGCTATTCTCTGGTATGAAGTTGGAAAAAACGGAAGAGTTACGCAACACTGCTTCCATTCCCAAGGTTAGCCTGCTTAGGAATTTATACATTTATTTATTTATATTTTTATGACTGCATATAGAAATTAAGGGCAGTTTTAGTTTGTTGATGCTTTGGTATTTCAAGGCTTTTTTTTTCATCTTTATATGTCTTCTTTTTTTTGTCTATAGCCTTTACTCCCAGATTACCAGCGGCTATTGAGTTCCATGCCTTCTCGTAGATTAAATACATCAAAGCTTATAGATAACAGTGGTGAGTGTTCCTTGATATACTTATAATTATGACTTACTGAAAATTCGTTTTACCAAAGATCATCATAAGTTTACTTTATGTGAAGGACTCGTGTTGCGTGATTTATCATATCAGCTATATATGATCCTATATATACATGTATGAAACAATACCAATCAAACCTTGATTTTTTATATTTAGGTCGTGTTAGATATTATAATAAAACTATTCATGAGTCCTCTCCTAATAGCTTAAATTTTTGGGGCTGAGATGGTTCTTGACACCTATTTCCAATTTCTTAATAAATCTTTGAATATAGTGAACTTTAACCTTGAAAAGGCCTTTTGGAGGTTCGAGCTCCTTCTATGGTCAAAGTCTTTCATTTGAATAGCAGTAGTTAATAGGAGTAATACTAAATGATATATTGCAGGTTTGTATACTGTCTAAAGCTGTTTCTTCCAAAGTGTGTTTTGTGTTGGCCTTGCTTGGAAACAAAGCTAGTCTATTTTTACTCTGTCTGGTGCCCACTTTATCTGGAAAAACTTGTTTAGAATTTTTTGTTAGAGTTGGGTTTTTCCTTCTAGTTTGGAGCAGTTTTTCCTGATTACTTTTAGAGGATTTGGCAGGAGTAAGTAGGGTAAAACATTATGGAAGTGTGAAGTGTTTGTGGTTTTTTGGTGTATTTGGTTGGAGCCTAATGCTTGTATATTCAAAGGACACTTCCATTTCTTTAAAGCTGTTAGGGGACAAGAATATTTTCATTGGTTCTCTTTGGCGCTCTTCCATGGTTATTTGAGGAGTCTTGTCAGATATGCAGTGGGAGAGCTCTTTTGCACTGATGAGTCTCTTTAATTTTGTTGTTTTCTTTCTTATTTTTGTTGTTTTGGAGGATAGCTTATTTTCCTCTCGTGTAATCTTTCTCTCTTCTCTCTATTAAAATCTCTCATTTTGCCCAAAACAAATGATAGTGAGATATTAGAAAATTCTTATATAAATTGATTTTAGCTTTTCCAGATTTAGGAGCTAATTTTCTGCTTCATGGTAACTTGTTAAAAAGTGAAGAAGAAAATATGCTGCAACAATCTAAACGTTAGCTTTTCTTGATTCAATAATTGTCATTTCACATACTTCTGATATTTTATCCAAAAAAAAAAATCTTATACTCCTGATATAATACTTTTTGGGTATAAATTTCTGCAATCCTGTCCTTGCACTTAGTTTGAGTTTGTCACTCTAATGGATTTACAGAATATTTTCAAAATAAGTTGGTGGACACGATACATTTCATGGAAATTCTCAGTTTAAAAGACAGCGTCGAGAAAGACACCTTCTTCCGCAAGCTTCCGAATCTAGCAGAGCATCTTCCACGCCAGATTGTGTTAAAGAAGGTTTCGAAGTTCTAATTTTAATTGCCTTCTTGGGATTTTAATCTGATTAACTTTTTTTTAATCCTAATTGCATGTCTCTCATTTTTGGGGTTTCACAGGTACTTCCTTTATTAGCTTCTTCCCTTGAATTTGGTTCAGCTTCTGCCCCAGCTTTTATGGCATTGTTGAAAATGGGTTCCTGGCTCTCAGCTGAGGAGTTCAGTGTCAAGGTAAATGACCTTTCTTTTTGTTTGTTTCATGTGCATGATTTTATCTCGTTTCGTTTTAATTAGGATTCATCCCATGTTTGTACTGGATATCTGGCTTTAATATGTAGGTGCTTCCAACAATCATAAAACTCTTTGCCTCCAGTGACCGAGCTATTCGAGTTAGCCTTCTTCAACATATTGATCAATATGGAGAATCATTATCAGCACAAGTTGTTGACGAACAGGTAAGTAGCCATGATAAGTTTTTTTTTTTTTTTTTTTTTTTTAAGTTTCTCTACTTTTCTTTTTAATTTAGTGACACTTGTTATCAGGTATACCATCATGTTGCTACTGGGTTCTCTGACACATCTGCGTTTCTGAAGGAACTAACTCTTAAGTCCATGCTTATTCTGGCTCCAAAGGTATGTCTATCATATTTTCATTCAGGCTATTGTGCTTTCCCCTTTTTTCTTTAGGTGTTTCTTTTTAATGAGATATCTTATTGGTCTAATGAGAATGTTGGATATATGAAATATGTTTTGGGCGGCCCATGGCACTTATATTGATAGTACTGGTTTTTGGTGTTTGCATAACCTGTGTGACCTGGTTATTGTGAAATTCACATTAAAGAGATCTCTTTTATTTGTAAGCTGTAAAGTACTGTTTTTTTGTGATGTCCATTAAGGTTGGTTTCACATGACTTAATAAGTAGGTGATGTTGCTAATTTGAGATAACGTTACAGTTAGATCTAGCATCATGTTGCATGTCTTGGTATCTCAATAATCTATCTTAATGGATTATTTGAGGGGAGGGGGGTGATTGGAACATTATCCGTGTTAGATATGCTATTGTCTTTTCTGGTTAAGAAGAGATCTGGGTTGTGTTGCAGCACTTGGTGGATAGCATCCCAGGCTCTTAGGTCTACCTTAGTACCTCTTTAAAGATGTCTGCAAAGGAAGGTTTTCTAAGAGGCTCAGATATGTTGATTGGGATTACATACATGTAGTTGAATGCACTTTAGATTAGATAGGAAGAGAAAGATTTAGATCAGGGAAATTAGAAATATCTGGGTGGCTTGATTGAAGATTGGGCAGGCAGGATTGATTGGAATTCTTAGAGGCCCATTGTGACTGAACTAAAGTTGATGAGATGTGGGGCTGCTTCTGAATGACATTTATGCCAAATGGTCATGAAATTCTGATTGACTCTTAATATATTCGTTCTTAAGATCTTGCTTCCTTCATCTTTAGTATCTCCTTTCTTTTTCCTTTCTGTTTCTTTTTCCCAGATCTTCTCTTCGCTGAACCTACAGAGGAAAATTCTGTTTCTTGAGTTATTTGTAAAAGGGTTGTTTTATCTCATAATTGCAGCTGTCTCAAAGGACCATCTCAGGGTCATTATTGAAGTATCTTTCAAAGTTACAGGTATTGCTTCAACCATTTCTTTTAAAGCCTAGTTGCTTATTTTTAGTTTTATGTGAAGATTTTAAACTTTGTTAACTGTCAAAATTGGCTGATCACCTGAATGCCTATTTTAATTGCCATGTAGGCATTTTCAGATTTTTTTTTTGTATTATCTGAAGGAAAAAATAAAACCTTTGTCTTTTCATAATTTGCATCTTTTTGTCCATTGTGTTTCTTTTCTATATTTTATAAACTGTGCAAGATTTTTTTGCAGGTTGATGAAGAACCAGCAATTCGAACAAATACTACCATCTTAATTGGAAATATTGCAAGCTACCTAAATGAAGGGGTATGAGCCCAATGCTAGCTGCAATTTGCTCAAATTCAAATAGAGTAATATATATTTTATTATTTCGTGATGGTAGCATATGTTGCTTTAGTGAATCAACTGATGGCTTTAGATCTATTTATGCAGACAAGAAAAAGAGTTTTGATTAATGCATTTACAGTCCGTGCATTACGTGATACTTTTCCACCTGCCAGAGGAGCAGGTATCAGAATCATACACATGTATCTTTACTCTTTTGTTCATCTTTGAGCTTATCGCTTTTCAGACTTGGTACTGGGAACTTCAGATTTCAGCTCCATTTCTCCAGTTTTGCAGTTGATAAATTCCTCAAACATTCTTTTCACGGAATTTTGAATTTTGATTGTTCAGGCATTATGGCCTTATGTGCCACCAGTTCCTATTATGACATCATTGAAGTTGCAACCCGGATTCTTCCCAATGTTGTTGTACTTGCAGTTGATCCTGACAGGTAATATCATGCTGATGAGTTATCATTTTCAAGTATATCCTCTTTGCTAGGTGTAGATTGGAAAAGTTTTCTAATAAAATTATTTATCCCTCTAATCAATTTTTTTAATGGGTTGATTCATATCTATATATTTCTTGTACTTATATTGCTTCTTACTACTGTTTTTCTTTTAAATATAAAAAATTGAAATCCGCATTATGGATATTCTTTTGAATTAAATATTTATATTTGTTCTCTGTGCTGCATTGGTTTTTCTTTGCCAGTCTTCAGATTTTAAACAAAGATAATTCTTGTTATTGTATTTTTGTTTATCTCTCACTTTTTGGGACGTCAAGTAATTATATATTTACATTTTCATGGATCAAACAGTGATGTTCGATCTAAGGCATTTCAAGCAGTCGATCAATTTTTGCAGATAGTGAAGCAATATTATGAAAAGGTATGGTCTGAAATTCTTTCTTTTACTCAGATGCATCGTTTGGTTCTTAAACCTGCATGTATATCTTTGAGAAGAAATTAACTGTATGTGCTGAATGATTTATAATATTTTTAAACCCAACTTCAGATTTTGCATCAATTTTTGTGTATCCTTTACATGTAATCTCTGATTAAACATTTTGTTTTAGGTAATAATGTGCCATGTGAAATGAGAAAGAGAATGAGAGAAAATCCTTTTTGGGAAATGTAGTCTGTGTATTCTGACCTACATGAAGCATTGTATTTATAGGACTTTGATACAAGACAAAACATTAATACACAATAACTACTAAGATGCTACTGCCTATACACCAGCTACTGTCTAGTTAGAATACAGTCATACTATAACCTATGTACAGTCGTACAGATAGTGTTCACACCTATTCTAACATACTTCATAATTTCTTAGATAAAAGAAGAAATTTTATTAGGAGGAAAGAAGGAATACAAAGCTGGAGGATAAGTTAACCTCCATAAACAAAACAGAAAACAAACAGAAACATCAACACATAATAGCTCTCCAATCTCTTTTACGTGGTAGATTCCTTGAAAAAATAATGTGCTGAACACCATAAATAGGACATATAAATTATCCTGACTCACATTAGGTCCAGATTTAGATATCATTCCTAAAAATCTGAGTGTTTGCTCCAACCAAGTTACCAAAGACTCCAAAGAACTGTATACATAGACACTACCATAAAACTTTGCCAATCTTGTTCTTGCAAAAACCTATGAACTTGATTAGAAGAAACTGATCTAAATTCTAGGAACATCTAGTGAGCTGTTATCTTTTATGTGAAGAAAGCAAAACTGCCTCATGTCTTTGCGGTTGCTCCCCTAAGGTTTGCTCCTCATTGTATGTACTGACAAAAAGTTGGGATGATCTTCTTAGACATACAGCTGAAGGTTTGTATTTACCTAATGTATGCCCAGAGTGAGTAACAATAATTTCAAAGGCAAAAGTATATTAAAAGGGCTGAAGCTGCAGGAAATTGTGGGGTGTTTGACAAACACTGTGGGTCAGGCAAATACCTGAAAAACCAAATACCAATACTAGCTATAATGTTTATTGTCACACAAAAAGCCGAAGCCAAATTTTACAACCTAAATGTTATGTGGTTCCCCAATTCTCTGAGGTTTGCCGATCACCTTCTAATATTCAGATAATTGTCTTCCATGTTGATCATTTATTGTTGATCCATTTGTAATTGATTTTTGATATTGGTGTTCAAATCTGTTGTATGTTATAGACAAACACAGCAGACGTCACAGGGGCTGCAGGCATGGGAATCTCATCAATTCCAGGAAATGCAAGTTTACTTGGGTAAGTCAGCCCAAACTTTGTGTAGATGCATGTTCATATGTTAAGCAATAAGGGGAGAGCCTTAGTGTCAATTTGAGTTTCTATATTACACTTCATCAAGTTATAATGTAATTTCCAAATTACAGTGTCATTTAAGAATGGAAAGAATAATAGCTAATTCTTATTTAACTTTTTAGGAGGAGTTTTTTTTAATGTTGTGTCTTGTATCTAGTATTAAACTCTTAATTTTAGTGGCCACATATAAATTCATGATAAATAGGGGGGAATTTGCATTGGTGACTTCTGTTTGGTATCCACACATGCATAAATACATACAAACACATATGATAGAATGATATTAGTCATCAGAGATTGCCTATGTTGTTGGAGGTATGTGTAGATGTTACAAATTTACAGTATATAGCTTGCTTTTCATGTGTGCAACTCTGGGAGAGGGGCATAATTAGGTATAAAATGCAAGCACCTTACTGTGCCTGAGTTTTCTGGTTGAGCTCCAGTCCTTGTTAATTACAATTATGCTGCTGAGCAGTTTCTTCACAATTGCCCTATATAATTGGTACTGACTCAGAACTCATGTCACCATGTAGATGGGCTATGAGTTCCTTGACCCTGAAGGGTAAGCCTTCCGATCATGCTCCAGTGGCTTCTGTGAGTTCAAGTGAACTTGCTCCAACATCTTCCAATGCCAGCTCAAGTATGTCTAAAGATCAATACTTTCATTATTTTAAATCTTATTTGCTTATTGCATGTTCCTCTGAATGTGTGATTACTTAAGACCCACTTAGCATCAATTTCTTTGTGATAAATCTTATTTTCTCAAATGAACATCTACAGAGCTTGGCACGGGTTTTATCCACTGATCATCCAGATAACTTAAAAATGCAATTAATGCTTTTGTAACCAGTTTTTGTCTCTCATACTCATTTCACTGGGATTACAGCAAGACCCATAAGGGGAATTCGGCCACTCACACTCATTTATCACTGATAATGGTAAATGTACATAGCATGAAGAGAAGGGAATGCTTCCTCTTGAATAATGACATGATGAGAGGAGAATAGGTTCTTAATGGGTTTTTGTACTCTCTCTCTCTCTCTCTCCTGAGAGGGTAGCCAGAAAATTGAGTAGAATCTATTATTATGAGGTGAAGTCAGTAAGCAGTGTGAAGCATCAATCTTGGGTCCCCTTTAGGTACAAAGGTTTCCTCTTTGTGGATGAAGGGGCTCGAGGTCATGAAAATCATAGATTCTGCTGGTTCTTTTGAAATGGCTCAGTTCTTTCCTGTTTACTTGATGTTTCTTTGATCTCAATGAATTTTTCACTGATTGGGGCCTAAAAAAGAAAAAACAACTATACCAGCATGCGTGCTTTTGTGTATATTATAAAATAAAGAAAAACCTTTTTTTTTTCCAGCTTCCTACCCTACCCATCTCAACTCAAAGAGGGAAAAAAATATAAATTAAAAAAACTCTGAAGAAAAGGCACAGCTATCATTTCCCCAATCCTTGTGCTTGAGGCAAAGCTATCAATTCTGCATGCTTCTTAACCTGATACTCTATATGATGCCTTGACTCATTTCTGCTTCATTTGGATGTCTTCTTTTAATGGGTACATTTTTATAACAATTTAACCTCTGATTATTTCCTTCTTTTTTGGGTAATCTAGGTATGGATACTCCATCAACAGCACCTGTCTGTGTAAGCTCTACAACAGATTTGGCTGAACACACATTACCTGCATCCCCTACATCAACGGATGGCTGGGGAGAACTTGACAATGGAATTCATGAAGAGGATGAATGTGACAAGGATGGGTGGGATGATCTGGAGCCACTTGAAGAGCCAAAGCCATCTCCAGCTCTTGCAAACATTCAAGCAGCTCAGAGACGGCCAGTCTCCCAACCTGTTTCACAGACGAAACAAGGTACTATTTGACTATTAGTATTTTGGTAGGGATTTACTTGACTGAAAGTTTCTAGTTATTACTACAAATTTTCAGATGTCGGATGACAATTCATTCACCTATGGTTATGCTTGAACAAAAATACAAAATGAAAAGAAAAATTGTTACATGTGTATGCCCATGACTGACGACTGGATTCCCAAAGTGATTGATGTGAGAGTGAGTATATGATATGAAGTAGTACTAGTTCAGGTTTGCACCAAATAGTTGATCTGGCGTTTCTAGGTGCAGCTTGAATTACTTCCCGCTAAGAAAATCGCCTTGAGCTTTTATTGTTGGCTAGAACAGTACTTAATTTGATAATTATTATTGAAGAAAATACAGTTCAGTATGTTCAAGAGATGCTGCGGCTATTTTATATAGTTTGTGATCTGTACTTAAAAGTTCTACATTGCCTGCCTAGAAACATAAAAGGCATATTCTCATGGGCTCAATTTCTTTACCTATTTGGTGACTTTATATATAGGATGTGTATTAGAAGGAAGTTATTTTAATACTTTGTTTTTATTCTTTAGCTTCAAGTTTGAAACCAAAAAATACAACAAAGTTGAGCAAGGATGAGGATGATGATTTGTGGGGTTCCATAGCAGCTCCTGCTCCGAAAACATCAAAATCTTTAAATGTGAAATCAACTGGAATTGATGATGATGATCCCTGGGCTGCCATTGCTGCTCCTGCTCCCACTACTAAGGCCAAGCCCTTGTTGGCTGGCAGAGGTCGGGGAGCTAAACCTGCTGCTCCAAAATTAGGTGCTCAGCGGATAAACCGGGCATCATCTGGGATGTAAACCAATTTCTAGTGAACAAGAGGAATGAGAGTGATGCTCTAATATATGCGTTGCCTTTTTCTTCTGGTGGCTGGTGATATTGTTAAAATACAAGAATCCATGTCTTCATGATATGTGAATTACATCTGCACTTTTTGTTTTCATAATTGATTTAAAGTATTTTGTTTTATATGTCATGATTTTTATTTCAAGGCAGCATCTTCTGTTGAATAGTTGTGTAGGGCAACAAGAGATGTGATACTTGCTATATATTTTGAGGCATGCTGACATTTTTGATGTAATGTAATTAGTTTCACATTTTATTATAGGAAAATCGTTGGCCAATGTTCACCAATCAGATTGTATATTTCAGAAAGCTTTTTAATGGCAGAAAAAAAACTTTCGATAATCATGGGATTTGTTTTTTCTTGCGAAGCACTCAAAATGAAGCCATTATGACAGACTGTAGTGACCCAAGCTATCTGCACTTCGCCGCCGTTTAAGCCACAACTTCTGTTCGGATTTTACTTAAGATTTTTGTGATTGCTCTACAGTGTATCACTCAGTCTGTGCGACTGTGCAGTACACTAATGAGAACTAAGAGTTCATATGATGTTTGTTTTTTAATTCGGGTCTCACCATATAGTATTTGTCAAAGTAATTGCATATTTCTTATTTGGTCTAGCAATACTTTTATAATCATTCTGATTAGTCACTGCTAAGCATTATCATGATTCCCAAGCAATCTATGACGGTAAGTTGGTAGAATTATGGTTAGGGAAATGAATTTCCCAAGCTGACGATGAATGAGTATTTCTATTTTTTATTCCTCCAGGCTCCAGTCCCGTAAGTTTGAACACAACATCAATACCGTGTTCGTGTTCGTGTTCGTGTGCCGTCATATATTATTATTGTTATTTTTTATAAAAAATAAATGTTTCACTTAAATTTTGAAGTAGGGGAGCCAACTCAAAAATAACTAATAGTTACTTTTTAAAAAAGATTTTATCCAATAAAATAAAGGAAAACAAAGATACTTAAATGGAGTTCAGGATCAGGAGTTTGGATATGAAGCATTCGTCCGTAGTCTACTCGATTGTCGCGACATGCTCAATGCTCCGATGATATGCAAGCGTCAAAACACAAAGGGAACAGAAGCATCCAATTGTCGATGACTATTCACAAATAACAGCACTGGTCATGGCCCTCTCATGGCGAGCACCCTCAATCTGGTTTCACCCAAGACACTCTCTGTACCAGAATTTATACTTGAGCTTGAACCCAACAAAAATGGCCAAAAACGGGAGCGTCTCCTCAACTGCCACTCCCAACACCGAGCGGAAGCTTCCCATACTGCTATTTGATATCATGGACACTATTGTTCGTGATCCATTTTACCACGACGTCCCTGCCTTCTTCGGGTATACCAGCCTCAATTTCCTTTTAAACTTGTATGATCTTGGAATATGCTTCTTAACAATTCAATTGTTTTACCTTTTGAAGGCAGCTCAATATTCCTAAACTTTTGTTTTTTGGAAATTATTTCTAATTATTTGGTTTGCGGATGATGGCAATATATATACTCGCTCATATTTCCATTACGTTTCAAAAATTCAGAAGTAATAACTAGAAAATTGAAAAATGTGCCGTGCTGAATCTATTCATGCGCGTTTATATTCAATATTCACACAATTGACCAATTAAAACTTTAGTTTCTGGTGTTAACGACCAAGTTGTGTAAACCTAGTTTGGATTAAGAAAATTTGTTATAGAGACATCCAACCTATTTAACTATTCCTTATTCTTTTCAGCTCAGTATCACGTCATCCAAAAGTAAGAGTAGTTGGGTTTGGCGTACCTTTCAGTTTACATAAGGACTGCTATGTTTATCTCTGCCCCCGTCTTTATTATGCTTGGGAGTTACACAATGCTACTATTTGCCATGTTGAACCCTGACATATTTGTGTTTGTGTGTGTATTTATACATAGTTCTGCTATTTGCTACGTCTAGTGATAATATCTTGTATTAGCTTCATTCGCAACCTTCCAAATTTTGTTGTCTTATAAACAGTTTGGTAACCATTTGCTTATTTCATGTTCAGAATGACTTTGAAGGAACTAATAGAATGCAAGCATCCAACTGCGTGGATGGAGTTTGAAAAGGGAATTATTGATGAGGTAAAACTTAAATATGGAGGAAAAGAATACATAAAAGTCTAGCATGAGGTAAACTGTGGTGATATCAACTCTAAAATTTACGGAGGCATAATTTCCTCCATTTCTCTTAAAATACATTATGTCCAAATGCTTTTGATTTCTTTAAGCTCCTTCATTGCTTGCATACTTTGGGGGATGTTCAAATCTATCTATCATATATGCTAATATCTTGCCAAGTATAGCCATATCTCACCAGAAAATTCTCCAGTCTGGAAAAGTGCAGACAGAGAAGAGACCAGGAAAGGGGGTTGGAGCATCTATGGTAGAGCTCCGCCATGAGAACTATACAATCACTAAACTTAAAACTCTTTTAACTTTCTTACTAGGCTTTGGCACCATATAGAAAATAATAGTCAGTGAAAGAGAGAGATGAGAATGGGATTACAAACTTGAATAGTCAGGTTCCTAGTGTGTTTTATTTATAATTAAAATTAGGTGAAGTAAAGATAGTACAACTAGTATAAGTCCAACCCACTGGTCATATAACACACATTTTTAACCTTAGCCATCATACTTCTAACAGTATCCATGGTCCTTGGTTCAACGTGCGCCAAACTCCTCTCCAATGTCAGTCCATTACAAGATTTATGATGTTTATTGCAAAGATATTGAATGTTCTCTTATAAGTAATTCTCGATATCTAGTCGATCTTGTTGCTTTTTATTGGCATATTTTTGTCCAAACAATTTACTCTTGTTCTCGAACCTCTCCCAATAATGGCTTTCTCACATTATTCGAAAGTTGCATGACTCCTTTTTTCTTTCTTTCTTTATTGAGCAATATACTCCAAACTCCCCTGGACTTTTATAATCTTTCATAAACCTCCTCTCTAATTTGAAAACCTACTCAAACCTTCCCTAAAAACTTACACAACCCTCTGCTAGATTCAAAGGAGAAGTTATTTTTAAATAGAGCGGAGATTTGTGAAAAACAAAAAATCTAAGGAGGTTGGAGTATTTGACTATAAATCTTCCCCCTAAAAAAAAAGAAAGCAAGCTATACAATCTACATTCATCACTTGGATATATTGTGTCTCCTTTAAGGATTTGATCTGTTTCTTGTTCAACTGGAAGCCTGCAATCAGTTATTAGAACTCTGTTGTCCTTCATTTATCTCTATCTCTTTTCTCAAGTCTTCTGCATAGAATGTTTTAATAGTTTCTTCTGTCGCAACACTTTTCCTAGCAATCTGTCTCATTTTCTTCCAGATGGAGCTGGCAAGCAAATTTTTTCAAGACGGAAGGCATTTTGATTTAGAAGGTTGGTCTAAAATTCTCTTGTCTAAAGCTTATCTTTTAGTATAAATCATGTGTGTAGTAAATAGATATACATTTGTTGGACTTTGAGTCACTAATTTTATTGAATACATTGAAAATCAAATTTTCTTAAGTTCTTGCTTATATACTTTTTCTGGCATATATAAGGATTGCAGCAAACATATTTCAAGATTTAATATAGAAGATCAAGCTGACTCAGAAGAGTTACAAATTGGCTTCCATGAGTACTGGCATATCATATACAATCCAGAACATCTTAGCTTTCTAGTATTTTTGCTAAAAACTGTTCTGCAAGTTGCAACAGCTAATATTTCGCTCCTAGAATGTTGAAGGAAGTGAGTGATCAGTAACTGAGTGACAAGTTAACTTGTAAAAGAAAAGTTTATGGGTGACTTAATGTAATCCAAGACAAGTTGCTGACTTGTATTAATTTCCTAATAATTGATTGCTTGTTTGCTTATTATTCTTCCATTACTTCCCATGTGCATATTATATAATCTGATTTAATTAGGTACATAGATGCTTACATTTTCTATGCTAGCAGAGATTGTTCCACATTTGAGTTATCAACATTGCATTTCAAATAAGAGTACTCCTAATGCATGCTTAATGTATCTTGCTCTTATGCTCAATCCCACCCCCACCTTCCAACCTACCCAATAAATTGATAAAGCTACTGATTTGCATGTGGATGTCTATGGCAGGTCTCAAAACTTGTATGAGAAGTGGATATTCCTATATTGAAGGCATTGAAGAATTGCTTCTTGCCTTAAAGCAAAATAACTACGAGATGCATGCATTTACGAACTATCCCATATGGTAAGACAGTTGTTCTTCTATTGTGATTTCTTATTTGCTTATCATTCATTCATTTCCAGTGTTCAGAATGTTTTGTATTGTAGGTACCAGTTGATTGAAGACAAGTTAAAACTATCGAAATATTTATCTTGGACGTTTTGTTCGTGTACAAATGGTATAATACATAATCTGGCATTTGCTAGGCTCTCGTCTCTCTCTCTCTCTCTTCCCTAATCTCTTTGTGCCCCATATGTTGATCTTCTTTTTATGTTATCTACGGACAATCAGGACAAACTTATGGTTGTACCCTTTTCTTGTTGATCTTATTGCTTAATGAAGAGGACTGAACTTGAAACAAAAATTCTAATTATCTTGTCATGAAGACCTTGTATAGTAAAAGACCCATTTACGATGTGTTTCAGGAAAGCGGAAGCCTGATCCTGAATTCTATATGGAAGTTCTGAAGCATCTTAAGGTTGATCCATCAAATTGTATTTTCATGGATGACAGGTTCTTTTCTCTTTCTAAAATTGGATCGTTATTACATTTGAACCATGGTGTTACTTATGGATAAGTTGTCCAATTATCATATTCTTGTAACAAAATCAGCATGCTAGAAGTGGGAAATTTTTTCTTTGGGTGGAGGATATGGACATTTGATTTTTTTTTTTCATGGTCGACCTTTGAGCTGAAGATATAGATCAGTAGCATGTTGTGTTAAGGACATGTTGAATACATACAAGTGTATAACATATTGTCCTATTCAAATCCTGGACTTCATTTACTGTCTTGTACCCCCAGTCTTATAATTTTTAAATTGCATGAAGACAGCAAAGGCAGAACGGAAATATGAAATTTAATTTATATGTTCTATATTTTAGTGGTATTAATTACCCATATAGGCTGATTCCTTTGTATGAGGGTGGTTTAGTTTGTTTTGGTGATTCTGATTGTACTGATCTTTTATGGTTCAATACATATTCTGTTTCTTGGCCAAAAAGAAAAAAAAACCCATATTACTAATTGGTCCACTTTGAAACTAGTTTGGATAATTGGTGGATATCGTGGCATAAGTTGTCCTAGCGGATTAATTCTTTCCCCTGCCTACCGCTTTCGTCTTTTTAATTTAACTTTGGCAAGAATGTTTTTGTTATGATTCTTGAGAAAGGATATTGTAAAAGTTGTGCAGGCGTTTCCTGCAACTGATCAAAAATTTGTTTGTTCTGCAACAAATAAATGGGTTGTATGAACATGGTGAGGCGGACTGGAAGAGTTGAATTGTAGTCAAATTGCTAACTTAAATTATGCTAATATGTGCATGATTTATATGGTTATTTTCAGGATAAAAAATGTAGAGGCAGCAATTGAAGTTGGCATCAGAGGTGTACATTTCAAGAATGCTAATTCACTGCGTGAAGAACTGTCATTGATGGGGATTGACATTACAACTGATGACGATCAATCTAAACACATGTGAAAGCTAATTCTCTTTTATTCTCCTCAGCCTGGTGAAATGGGGATATGCAAAACCTTAGATTGTTTATTCAATTAAACGATGAGCGTTATTGAAATGAGTTCTGATTCCGACCAACGGTGCTTCGTGTCAACTACAAATTAATAGAAAACGTGAGTGTGCTTTGTAAGAACGATGAATGGAAAGTAAAAATGGGAAGAATTCTATGGTAGTACTAGGGGTTGATGTAATGGGGGATGGGAGTCAATTGTAACAGTGTTGGCACCACCTAATGAACTATAAACGTGGACAAGTTTTTTAGACCACCTAATTAGTAATTAGGGTGCTCAATGTCACGAACTGCCCATCAATTTTCGCGTTGAGGGATTCGGCGTGTATAAAGTTTTTTCAATTCATCCCTTACCCAGTCAGCTCTAAAACTAAGTTCATTTTATAATTTTTATTTAAGGTTTTTTTGATGATTTTATTTTGATATACAAATTAAGTGATATTTGGTGGGGCGGTGGGAAAGGGTTGTTTCGAACCTAGGTGCATGCTCGTTCAGAGTGGCATTCATAGATGTTAGTTTGAACTTTCGTGATTTGTACTTGCTGGTTAAAAAGATAGATTTCATTGAATACTTATTGCATATTGACTTCGTGACAAAGTCTATCTTACAATTTCTCTTAAAGTTGTTATGCTTTTCTCTATATTAAAAACCAAGGAAGAAAGGAAATCATGAGATATTTTATGCAAATTTGTCTCATAGTTTACCAGTGTCAATTCACATTTTTTAAATAAAATTTATTAAAAAAGACTTAAACCTTTAATTGTCCATTATCTCTTAAAAAAATTTAAAAATTTAAAACTTTAATAATTTATTATTTCTTCAAAAAAAATTTAAAAAGTAATATAAGAAAGATAATAACAAATATAGTGTGATGGTCTAACTTTTGAATACATATATATTGGTATAAATTAAAAAAAAAAAACATGATTGTAGCATGATACGTAATATATCAAATCTTTTGTGCTAATATGATGTACTCACTTCATTCAAAATTTGTTAAATAAACTATTGGATTGAGTAAACATATAATTCAAAAGGAAAATGTTAATAAAAGTAATAGAAATTTGATGTTAGACTGATGAACATCATGTTATCTATATAATTTAGCTAATGGGTAAATAAAATAATTTTTCACATACAACTCTGGCGGAACTAATCCGGTGGGTTTTTCAAAAAATCCAAAAAGAGATCCGACCCAAAATGCAGAATATTTGTGTGGATGTTACGGGGCATAGCGCAGAGAAAGCGGAGGGAGGAGACGAAAGATGTCTTGCAGTGTTAAGGCCTTCCAGTTTCAGGCATCGTCATCATGTTCCTGGCTCTCTCACGGTTCAGCGGCGTCCCCGATCCTCTCTTCTCCCAATCTCTATCATTCCCCGTCTCTGCCACTGCGACCCCACTCCTTCTTTACTTCTACTTTGACCCTCGCTCATAAGCCCCTCTTTGGAGCCAAACCCAAGTCCACAACTATTCGTTGCTCCTCTGGTACCGCGCTTCCTATTCCTATTCATTCTTTTTCTTTTCAATTCTATTTTTATTTTTTTAATTCCTGCTGCTTTTATAGCTGTACTTGTTAAATTTCGATGCATTTTAGGGTTTACATGTTCATTATAATATCAATTACAAATTTAATGCCTTTCACTTTAACTTATCTGGTGAGTTCTTGCTTGCACAACTCACAAGTCTCAATTTATAGAGTGAATTGGATTGATTGATATTGCTTCCTCAGAATTTTAGACAATATGCAGTTGGGTAGTTCTATGGAGACGTTGAGCTCTCATTGCTTGAATTTATTTTTCACAATACCCTTGATGATTAGAATATTAGTATATTTTTTCACTAGCATGAATCTAAACCGTTTACTTTATTTAAAAATTAAAACTTTATTTTGTTGGCAAGTCTCTCTCACTCTCTCTTAGTCTCACTCACACCTTTTGTGTTTTCCGTGTCATTCTTTGTGCTCACATGAAATCTTCCAGCGTTAACTCCTGAACTGAAGTCTACCTTGGATAAAGTTGTTACTTCAAATAAAGTGGTTCTATTTATGAAAGGGACTAAAGATTTTCCACAATGTGGATTTTCAAACACGGTGGTGCAAATATTGAAATCTATGAATGTGCCTTTTGAAACAATAAACATACTGGAAAATGACATATTACGCCAAGGACTGAAGGAGTATTCCAATTGGCCAACCTTTCCTCAACTCTACATAGAAGGAGAGTTTATTGGTGGCTGTGATATCACTGTTGGTATGTCAAATTTGTTAATGTCAATCTGACTTTTTACTGTTATACTTATTTTTGCCTCGGTCAAGGTTTGCAACCGTAATGCCTGATCAATGACCATGACAACATGGTAGTACAAGCTTTTTAGATTCTGTTATGATTATCTCACTGATAGAATCATTAAAACAAGACCAACATGCATAGTAACTGTAATTAGGAATTCCAAAATAAACGAATTAAGGGAGAACTATGATGAACGTCTTGGTTTATATTTCACAAGGGAAATATGAAAATCAGGTTGGTATTAGTAAGTGTAATCTTATCTTATGGATTCCTTTCTAGAAAAGTAGCCCACACAAGAGGGCAGATTTTGTTATAGAATCTCTTTACCATGATAACAGCACAATGTTTGCATTTTGGCCCCTCAAATCTGATATTGTATTTGTTTGCTTGGTAGGTGAAGGTTATCTCTTGTATCAATGCGTGTGCACGAAATGTTGTCATTCATTGGAATTATCATTATAGGATTAGGATGCAATTTATTTTTCATTCTTTGGGGTCTGAATATTCTCAGCCATGAACCTAAAAGAATGGGATTCATTTGCATACGTTGGCTTAAATGGAAAATGAGAATTATTACAGCCAATTGTAATGTAATATGGTAAATTGGTAACGAGTATAACGACTAAGGCTCTGTTCTACTAACTATTGTCAAAGTGTGCTTATAAGAGCTTTTATGGATTAAGTGACCCATAGTCATGTCTTCCACCATGATTAAAGCTAACATGCTAATGTATACATTTGTTTACTTGATGTTTATACCTGTATATACACGACTTCCATGTAATTGATTTCGAATATGTCCTGCTTTTATCTGCTCGGTCTGCTATTAGAATTGACCACATAAGAATTATTTATTAGGCATGCTTTTCTAACATCAGACTGTTCTTACCGTCATGTGACTTTTGGGATATCCTTGCCCTCTCTCGCATATTTTTGGCTACAGAGGCATATCAGAGCGGGCAATTACAGGAACTGTTGGAGAAGGCCATGTGCTCCTGAAGCTTCATTAATACAAGGGCAGGAGAAAGGTGGCCTAGCGAGGATGGACCAAATACATTGCAAGATTCACTTTTTGTCCACACCTTTGTAGTTGTAGTTGTATTATGATTGCAGTGCAAATATTCTGATATTTGAGTGCAAAATAGAGGTGAGAGGTGACTGATGAGAAGATCTAGCAAATAAACCAATGCGTCACTTTGCAACTGCAACCTGTGTTCAATTTATTTTGTGGGCTAAAAGTAGAAAATATTCTTTATGTAGTGACCCTGTCCTATCCAAACCTAAGTTTCTTTTATAAATAAGAAGGATATGAATTGTTATATTAATAAATTTGTTACAGGATATCATTGCGCTTTGATATTTAGTATGGGACAAGTATTGAGGTAGTCCCACATTGTTCAGGTGCTGGGTAATGTAGGGGTTTATAATACTTTAGGCACTATTCTCTTAACGGCTAGCTTTTGAAGGTGAGTTTTACTTAAGGTATCATAACAGAATCTGAGAAGTAGAAGTAATTTATTAGCGTAGGCAATTTCATACAAGAAGACACTCCATCTATAGATGTAGAGTTTTAAAGAATTAATTGATGCAACTACCATGTTCCTTTCATAAAATGTTTTTTAAGGTTTTGATTGGTGGCCGCTACAAATGATGGTGGCGCTTTCCTTTAAAGGCCTTTAAGTTCAACATTTATTCATTTTAAAAAGAAGTTATTTAGGCCTTTAAGTTCAACATTTATTTATTTTAAAAAGAAGTTATTTAAATTCATAAAATATTTTTTAAGATTTTGATTGGTGCCGTTATATGGTGGCACTTTTTTTTAAAAAAAGGCCTTTAAGTTCAATATTTATTCATTTTAAAAAAAAATTATTTAAATTTAGGTTTAACCAAATAAAAACACTAGGTTCAAACTTCAATTCAAGTTCAATTTATTTTTATAACTTCTATTTGAATTTGAACTAAGTTCAATATTTGAGCTTGATCTTAGATTCAATTCATTTTTAAATTTTTACTTAGGCCTAATCTGATTAAATAATTTTGACTATAATAATGATAGTGAATAGTGATAGTATGATAATACTAATGGGTTATTAAAAAAAGAAATCGTTTTCTTGCTTACTTTTAGAATTTTTTTTTTGAAGACTTCAGCAAAATTTATATTTTTCTATTTTTAAATAAAAATTTTTCAATTTAAGAAAAAACAAAATTAGCAGGAAAAATGGAGTGTAAAAAAAAAAAAACTTGTAACAACGTATTTACTTATGGATGCAACTTTGATAAAAAATTGTATATATTTTATTTTTAAATTAAAAAATATAGGTGTATTAATAGATATTGATAAAAATATTAGGAGCTGTTTGAAATGATTTTTATTTTATTATTTTTAAAAAAGAGATTTTGAAAACAATTTTAAAAAATAGTTTTATAGAATAAAAAAATAAAAAAATGTTTGGGTAAAAATATTTTTTATTAATTTTTTTTTTGTATTTTTTAAAAAACAGATGAAGAAAATAAGTTAAAACACACCAAATTTTTTTTATTTTTTAGTTATTATTTTTAAAAATAATTTTTAAAAATAATTGATAAAAATAGTCACCTAAATAAATTTTTTTATTTTTATAAAAAAAATAAAAAAATTTTTAAAAATTCTTCGCTATTATTTATTGAGTGAACTTTTTTTACACATATCGTTCATCCATTCAAAAGTCAAAACATCGATTGAAAACTTATAACAAACAGACCTTCTTCTTTTTTTGACTTTTTGTGTGGGATTGGGCCATTTTCTGTAAGAGTGGAGAAGGGACAGAGATCCAGAAAGTGGCTTCTCATTGGCCGCTATTTTACCTCGCTCCAGTATGAATATACGCCCCTTAAGCCTACTACTTCAGCTAGTTTCATGGCATAGGAGCCAAACTTGGCCATTGAGTTATCATTTTTTTTTTGAAATTATTACACTTTTAATCTAATTTTTTAATATTCAATAATAGATCATGTCTAAAACAAAATGGAAAGCCCTACCATGTATTAGTATAGGTGTCAATAAAAACCCTAGGAATTCAAGACTAAATAAATTAATTAATCATGAGGATTAATATTTATGCTACTAATGCAATCAATTGTTAGTTAATTAAATTTTTTATAAAATTAAAATAATATTAAACGAGTTTTTATTGCAAATATGAGTTTAATTGTTTTTATTTTATAATTCCAAAAACAAAAAAGTCAGGTGATAGGGATAGGGTGGTGGAATCTATAGTATACCAGGAGACAAAAGAGAAGGGGAAAATGAGAAAGGAGGAAAAATTGGGGGGCAAGGGCAACAGAGCACGCCCCGTTTGGACTTCGGACAAATCTGAAGCCAGAAGCCTCTCTTTGTCTCCTCGGAAGCCTGAAAAGCTTTGAACTTTGGTATAACTCCTTCAATATGAGTATGACCCAATTCGCCATGGTATGTTTCTAAAAGCTACTGTATCTCTGAAGATTGAGCCCTGATGATTATTTGTGCCCAGTTTTTCTTTCCAATTTCGTCTGTAATTTGTAAGAGGGATTGCTGTTGATAATTATTTTACTGGCGTATGTGGGTAGTATCAACTATCTTAGTTCTTGTGGATATTACTCGTGCAATTTTCATTGTTTAGTTACAAATTCCAGAATCCTACCGAGTTTAGCACTAAATTGTGTTCCTCTTTAAATTCTTTCGCATCTCACTGTTCATCACAAAACAGGAGGAAAAGGTAGTGCGAAGACTGTGGGAGAAATAAAGCAAAATCTCTTTTTCTACCTAATGGAGTATATTAGGAATTCAACTTTACTGAGCATTTGTTTACCAATTTGGTAGTATAATGTGCCCCTTTCACTATTATCGAATTTATGTGATAATATAACAATTCGAGTGTTAATTAAATTTTGAAAATATGATTTCTTACATATTTGGAATTCTTCAGAAGTGCAGAAAAGGGATGAGCCCATTTCTTTACCAAATTTATGAAAGAAAGAATTCAAAATATGTCAGAAACAATAGAAGAAATTACCGTTTTCAAGCTATACAAGCACACTTCACTGCCCTCCTCCTCCTTTTGTGTTTATGCTGTCATACAAAGGTTGTTACATATCAAGTTTCTTATTTTTATGTATAACAATAAAGCCAGAAGTTTCATTTTTAATTAGAATTGATTGGAAGACGATTTCCTCCTCCCTTTTCACACTGGAAACAAAGCTATGAAGCTTGATGAATGAGGACAAATGTTTGCATGCTGAAATTCTATGTTTGGTGAATCCGAGCTTAGCATTTGGTGCTCATTCAGAGTTAGATACAGTGTGCTTGCTGATCAAAGCATTTGGTGGATCCAAACAATTTCCTTATGGTTTGATTTTCAGTGTTGATCTAGGTCTCTCTATAGGCATTTGTTCACCTGTTTGTCTCCCCATCTTTGCAGCAGCAAGCACATTTCTGAAGTTCTATGTTTTACATAATTATTATTCTCTTTTCTGGAGCATATCTAATGTTGATTAACTCCCAGTGTTGCACTACAATTTGTTGTGAATATGGCATCAATTCCTCTGGCTAGATTCTTAGGATGGTATAAGGGGTGGTTTGGAGTGGATTTATTTTCAAGTCGTTGTAAGAAATAAGAACGAAAGGAAGAATCTTTCATCTTTGCTCAATTTCGCTGTAATAGAAGCAAGATGGTGAGATATCAAGCTTAAAAGTTATTTCATGCAAATGTGACTTACAAATTAGAAAAAGAAAAAGAATGAGCAAAAAAAAAGGAAACAAATATGTAAAAAGAAATGCCATTTTGATTTCATGTAGATGATTTTGCTTTTCTTCCAATTTGGTCAAATTGTTTGAACTGGTACTGACGAAGCATCTTCTTAGGACTTTTAGTGCCACATGTTTAAACTTTTAATTCTATGCTAAAATACTGATGTTGTCAGCAGGTTGAGGAATTGGCTTTTCTTGTCAAGGACAACCTTGCTTGCAAGCATCTAGTTCTCACGATGGAAGAAGCTTTAGTTAACTTCCTTCAGGATGATGACATAAGGTAACATTTATGTGACATTTTTTGACTGGTGCGAAGCTGAGATTTAGTCCAACCCATTGCTATGGTATAGGTGACTGTGACAGGAAAGTAAAAGGTTTTAATTAACAACGCTGTTAATGTGGTCTTTAGAATGGTAATAGACAAATATGAATACTCAATGGATCCTTACACTTTGTTACTTGTTCCTTTTCATTTCCTTTCATTTTAGTTGCATTTCCCCCAGGAGGGGGAGAGGGGGGTTGCTCTATATTAGCTTCTCTGTAATCAGTTGAATTAACCAAGCTGTTCTTGCAAGTCCCTGGGCCCTAAAAAGAAAAGAAATAAGGCTAATATATTAGGATATTATATGTAACTTCAAATATTATGCTATATCTTTTTTTATCTGAATTCTGAAAATACAATGTCACAATTTGCAATGTTATGATATTTTAACCTACCATTAGTGGGGTGGTAGCCATACAATCCTACCTCTCACCACCCTTTTTTTTTTTGTATTATTTGTCCATTTTCTATCTCTAGAATTTTTTTTGGAAATTTTTTGGAATTTTCTACACCTCTTGTACTGTTCCTTCAACAATACTTTTAGAATTTAATTTTTCTTAAGTAGAAAATTCCAAAAAAATCCTAAACATTTCTAAAAAAATACAAGAGATAGAAAATAACTAAAAAATACTAAAAAAAAAAATGGGTGGTGGGAGGTGGGGCTATATTTCTGGGGTTTTTTTTGGGCCCCCCCCCCCCCCCCCCAAAAAAAAAAAAAATGGGGTGGTAGCATAATAAGCACCTAATAAAAGAGTTTATATGTCCTTAAAACTATATTTAATGTTTTAGCATCAAAGTGTGGTTATTAATTTCAAAACCATACAGGTCCATCTCTTACTCATGTTCACAGGGAATGGAATTGTTTTAAGTGCATGCCTTGATTCATGTATAAAAGAAGGGGTGTTGTTGGAGACCATCACTTTGTTTTGTTGGTCATATAAGCTATATCCTAATCTCTGTTCTTGTTGAACTGTAGTTCAGATAGGATCTTGGAATTGGAGCCAATGAATTCTTACAGCCGTCTTCTCTTACATCGTCTTGCTGAGATATTTGGGTATCTTTTATATTTTCATGCAAGCTGATTTTGAAGTTCCTTTTTGGGAGTTTGTTTTTTCTTTGGTCTTTTTAAATTCCTATCTACTTATACTTTATTTGATAGTTTTATAACTGGTGCCAGGTTTGCACATGAATCTGTTGGTGAAGGAGATGATCGCCATTTGATTTTGGAGAGATGTCCTGAGACATCTATGTATGTGAAGTCAAAGGGGTCCCCCTTTCTGCCCCCTTTTTCTACTAAGCATGTTTTAGATTATTTTATCTTACCATCTTTTTAACTGCTGAGGAAATCAGCAATGTCTGCAAGGTTTCTCTCACAAAATAACCTATGTATGTGGATGGATTGCAGACCTCCAATCCTTGTTAGTGATATTCTATGGAAGTTTGATGAACCTCAATCTCTGATTACGTCACACCAAATATTAAGGAGAAAAGAAACCTCCCCAGGTAATACATGCCATCGTTTACTTTTTTTCACTGTCCATTACTGTATTTTTATTATATCATGTACAGTATTCATCCTACCTATAGAATCGGCCATTGTTAAGAAATTGCATGTAACACGTGTAGTGCATGAGATTTACAGTTTACTATTTACTATTTCAGATTTGGAAAAATAATTTGGTAAAATATGTTATGCTAATACTAGTTTAATTCTATTCAACATATTTTCTTGATAAATTAAGTTTACTGAATTACTGCACTGCCCAGGTGGGTCTTAATATATGTGCTTCATTTTTCAGTCTCCCAGACAAATACTGCATCCTTTCATCATTCGTTGGAGAAGAGAAAAGAAGCTTATATAGTTGCTCGTGAGCGAATTTTCTCTAGGAATTTGGAAGACGAGAAAGGGCCTGGTGAACAGAAGCCTCGAAGTGTGCCTGTGGTTGCCCGCCGAATGATTGCACATGCACTAGGTCAAAGCATCCACCCAAAGATTCAAAATGGCTTGCCTAGTGATAGTATGAAGGATAGAGTGCGCACAGATATATTGCATGATCAGGATAAGAATAGTAAAGAGTCCAACCTCATGGAAGATTCTGAAGAGTCTATACACCTAAAAAGGAATTCATATGGCAGAATAAGAAACAACGGCAGTTCTAATGCGTCCTCATTTAATAAAAGGAACGTTGACAAAGTTTCAGCACAAGTCTCTCAAAATGGAAAACATGGGGATGTTGAAAGTAAAGACTACATGAAAAAGGAGCATTTGGGAGCTGCAAAGAGAATGTTTGCCCATGCTTTGGGAGTGCACTCTGGGAGGGATGCGTCCGTTCCTAGTAGTAGTAGAGAAATAAAAAAGAACACCACAGAATAAGGTTGTGAAATCTTTATTCTATTGCTCTAAATTGACCTTCGCAGGTGCTCCCCGGGTTTCAATTGCGATCAATGAGTAATGGTCATGTTTTACTTAAAATTTCCTGATGTATTATTCCCCGGGATATCATTTGAAAGATTGTATCCTAGTATCATAATGGTCGCGTGCTGGAGTAACTTGACAAGCAGCTCATTCCAAAGCTATCCTGAAAGAACTATTCAGAGACAGAATCATGTGGACCTGCTTTGGCATATGGATGAAGCTGAGTCAGTTAGCTGTAGCGTTTTGGTCCATCATTCAAGTATATCCTGATGTTGTCACGCATACAGTTCCAGCTTCATTATAGTGTGTTTATTTTATGAGTAATGTTTTTTGTATATTAATTTTTTTTACACTTTTCTTATGTTTTTACTTTTAACTAATAATATATTATATTATTATTTATCATTTATTATCATTATTATTTTATAATATAGCAATCATTAAAAGTGTAAATGTAAGAAAGGCATAGATAAAAATGATGTATAAATAATATTATTTCTATTTTATTTCGTTAGTGTCTAGCATTTGTTTATGGCCGTCCTGACATGGAGGTTGTTGTATGTATTTCTAGAATAACAATTTTTTGAGCTTATCATGTTTAAGAAATTCCAATTTATTTTCTACTGTTTATTTTATATGATGACGATTGGGTCATAGTACAGAAATTTAAGAGTTAATGAAGTCAATGTTTTTGCGTGTGCATAACTTTACATGAATATAAGCTATTTTACCGCCAATATGGCTGGGAGAAGCTTCAAGGATCGGGACTTGGAATCCAATCAGTGCTTGCCTAAAAACTTAAAAAGCTACTAAAACATAGACGAGAGAGTAAAAGTTTTCAAACTGGGATCTTCAATTTCCTAAACACAGATTCGTGCGGGTATTTTTTCATACTCGAAGATCAAATAGCGGATTCTTATTTATAATTCTCTAAAAAAAAACTAGTTTCTCGTCTTGTGGTTAGAGCTTGAAGTTGGAAGTGTAGCCAAGATGTTTCAATTTGAAAAGTCAGCTTATTCTACTTGGTGACGTTAGAAGCTAACATGTTTTTTTTTTGGTCAAATTAGATACTTAGATGAATAAGTATAAAATATTACCACAACCCAGAGAGGGAATTGGCTGTAGAGAGAAACTCAATTACCCATTTTCCCAATTTGTATACTCAAATTATACACTTACATCGATAATAGCACCTAGTTGATATTTGACCAAAATATAAAGAAGCCCCTAGTTGATATGAATATGGTCACACGGCAGCTACCATAGCCCTCATTTATAAGGGGTTCAAGAACCCACCCTCCCCCATTCCCTTTCCCCTATGCCTTTCCCAGACCAAAATGCATGAATTAACATGAATTAGCTCAATAAACAATTTAATGAAACATTGAAATTCTCCTAAAGACCTCACGTGTATCATTAAATACAAAATCCGTAACACAAGTGAAAAATAGTAATCATGTTACATTCTGAAGAATCTCTTATTTCACGATGATAATGCCTGCAATATCAGGCTAGAAAAAAAAAGTTTAATGCCATTCCCCTTTTGCACATACTTTTAACGCAATAAAGCCTCTACCCACACATTGTTTCATTTCATGACAACCAGTATGTCAACATGAAAAAATAATTTTACAAGAACATGACAGAATACCATACAAAATCAAATAAACCCCCCTTTTCATGCAAATGTGGATCAGCACACTTTGTCCATCCAACAGCTTTGATTGTAGCAAGATCTGGCCTGGAATGCTGTAGTTTGGAGAGGTCCATGCAGAAGATTCTCTGATCACTAGTTCCATGGTCCGTTTCAATCAAGGACCAACTTCCATAGCAGATTTACATCCATGCTTGTAAAAATCAGGGAACAATCTGGGCAATGTGCAACGATGAGGATTCCCTTTACAGAAATACCTACTCTGAATTCATCTTCCTTACTCCCTTCACAGAAAAACCTACTGCGTTTAAGCTTCATTACAGTTTACCTGAGTAGAACGCCTAGATGATGAAGGATGGAGCAGAGACTGTGCAGCTACTAATTTCTCCCTTAGAATAACATTGTACTCGTGCAAACTTTTGAGATTCTTCTTGACATCAGACATGTCCATTTCAGAACCACCCTTAAATTCTGCCTCACACATAACAATTAAATGTATGAGAGGTATCAAAAGCATTAAATAACATTTCAAAAAAATTTGTAAAACCACATCAGAAAAATTATTGAAAATTGTTACCCAAACAACTAGAAACATGTTTCAAGACATTGAATGATAATCAATAACCTAACAGCTACGAAGCATTATTCACCATTTTTATGCATAACTGAAATGCATAATATAGGCATTTTTTAATGCTAATATTGAAATTTAACAAATATAAGTCATATTAAGGTTTAACTGAATGTGGCAACTAAAAAGCTCAAGTTAGGCAAAACATAGATACATCATGTTTGGTATAATTTTCTTATACAATGTTACCACAGGTAATTTGACTTTGTTAGTCTAAAGTGTGTGCATCATGGTAAATAATGCATTGACCTAACAGCTGTGGAACCTGCAGTCACACCATCATGATCTTAAAAAAGGGTAGGCAGATGTAGAATCAAAGGTTATTAGCAGGACAAAATCTAGAACCACGGAAAACATTTATGATGGTGAGGCAGTGGATACAAGACCACAATTTCAGTTTCAGAGGTTCAGCAAAGTAACAATCTGCAGAATGTGTTCTACATGGAAAATAGATTGCAATAAAGAGGATCATGCATGACCTATAATTAAGCCAATCAATCTGTCATGATAAAAGAAATTCATGATAATAAGTAGGCTGGTCTAAACAGAAATTATTTTCTACCTAGTGAAGGTGGTGGTGGAATGAAGTTATCATCAATAAAAGAAGATTCTTGAGGTTGAGACTGAGCAACTTCTTTGCATGAACCAACACTCTGCTGTTTTGCCATATTTTCTGAATGCTGCTCCCGATCATTTGTGGATTCAAGTGGTTTGCGGCTGAATGACTGGAAGAGAAACATTGAAAGATGAAAATTAACAATTGCTAGGGAAAAGTGTAGCGTCAATTTTCATTTATTTTACAATTGGATCTAATAAACACTTTTCTCACTTGATGCATTCCCTACATTTGATATCAGAAGAGAGAACATGCTACATATAACTTTGAAGTCCCACATAAATTATATATTAAATATTAAGCACTTGATATCAAAGATGAAACTTTCTGCCACTGAGGAATTATATTCATTGAATCTTTGCAACCACACCACTGGCTTTATTATAAATGTTAAATAGATTGCTTTACAGTATGGTCAGACTACTGTCAAATAAATTAGAAAACACTAGATAAATTTTTTTTAATTATATTTCTTGCATAGATATAAGTACATAGATATAGATAGTATAAATAAAGCATTACAAGATATCAATCTAATTTCTACCCTCAAGCCACCCTTGGGCCGAGATGGTTCGCAGTATTTATTGTGGAGACATTAATGGCTGTCAATTGAGATGGCTAGTTACTTAGGAAGCCAATCCTGATGCCCAGATGTACTACTTTTGACAGGTAAAACCATTTGATTAATCAACTGACACCCTAGGTGCTAAATGTTTGACTACATAACCCTCTTTAACTATAGGTCGGGTGCAATTTATCAATCTATACTAAAAAACTTATCAATTAACCTCTTAAACACATATTTTCGTGCAATTTGCATCTTTTGATAGTAATTCTTTTATAAATTTCATTAATTTTTCGTGTAAATTACACAGATTTTCCCTAAAACAAATGTTTCATGCAACCTACACATTCTATTAGTAATCCCTTTACAAATTTTGTTTGCTTTTCATACAAATTACAAAAGTTTTCCAATGGAATAATTAATGAAAGTTGTAAATTGCACGAAAACCAATGTTTAAGGGGTTAATTGATGAGTTTTTTAGTATAAAGGGTAAATTGGCCATGACTTATAGTTGAAGGGAGTTATGTGTAATTAGCCTATAAGTTTTATCTGGCCAGCCAAATGGAAAACCAAATTGCAGCAGACTGGTCATTTATTGTACAGATAATTGAATAAATAACATTAGATTACTTCAAATCTGGCAACATAATCATAGTCATCTGAAAACAAGATTTAATAGGCATGATTTTGACTCTTTTAAACAAACTGTTGGTTTGAGACCGAAGCAAGAGAAGTTAATTAAAGAGACAATTAATACATAAATGTGCATAAGCACACAATTCTAGCTCCAAGAAAGGAACATGTATAGGTTCACCCAAGAAATTTCACTATTTTTGGACTTTCAGATATTCCTATGAACAAAGACCTCATACTCCAAGTGGGGCCAGTTTGATAATGGTGCACTACCAAGCGGAAAAAATAAAAAGAAGAAAAGAAGAAAAATGGAAAGAAAGAAAGATTTAGCTGGGAAAGAAAACACCCTGCCTTCCCAATGCAACCTTAAGAAGAGGGGTGAAAGAGAGAGGGAGAGAGATCCACAAGAGCACCTGGACCTAAATTATCTTAACTAAGATTTACCTTGTTGGCAGGTAAGCTGGCTTTCTTGTAGAAACTGATAGAATCTGTTCTGCTTTGTTGCCTTTGCTTACGTGATGACCCACTTCCATGAATTGATTGCAACATAAATCCACTGCAACTTGCTCCCATTTTGGAGTTCTTGTAGTTGTCATCTAATGTGCTGCAGCCATATGTGTACATAACATATTTCCTCAACTAATTAAAAGTAAACATATCAGTCATACAATCCAACAATGCAGAAGGGTAAAAGTTCAGTAAAAGGAACATAGTATGAGATATACAAGATGTTTTCATCAATCAAGTAAGAAATTACTTTGTCCCAATGCTCTTGAGCTTTACGCCGATTCCTAATTCTCCGCAAAATGCTATCTTCATTTCTGAGTTTCTTTATCCTGTACTCACACTAGAATTTAATAAAGTTAGGACAATATGGAATATAAAAAAGAAAAATTTATGAGAATTGAACTATAACCAATTCATAATAATCTAAAATAATATGCACAATCTAATAAAAAATAATCATGTAAACGGAAAACTACAGAAAAGGAATTCACAAGAAGAAAGGAAAAGTATAATTATGCTATTTAGTGAACGTCTAAGTTGCATTACTACCAAATAAGCAGGCATCAATAACTTCAACACCAATCATATAGAAATTCTGAGAGTTAATGTATGTTCCAAAATCTTTACTAATCAATTTTATACAAAACCAAAAGACTATAATGCTTTACATTTGTCACTGTGTAAACAAGAGACTCCAGGTTGCTGACATCTATAACTGATGCTCATAAAACCTAAGAAATTGCACCAGCACCACCGTAGCATGTTGAGGCATTTGTTAGAAACTGAATATTGTGGCTTCTGATGCTGATGTTACGTAGTTAATATATAGCAATAGGCCTATGTCAGAGCCTTGTTCTACAATTCAAAAACTGACCAAGTACTTGCCAGTCTTGTTTAACAGAAAAGTTATCTAGTGCACAGTTTGAACTTTTGCATTTTTTTTATCCTTCATAGTGATCATTTCACGATATTAAGGAATCAGAGTTTAATAATATTGAGAAAGACTAAAGGAACCAGAATCATACTTGTATCAACAGGTAGAAAAAAATGCCTATGCTAATGCAATACAGGCCACCAAGATCTGCAAGGAAGCTCACTGCACATCAAAACAGAAAAGGATAAAATTATCAATATAAGTATGAAGCACATTGGATATGTAAGTAGAATTGTAGCAAGGATATGATATTTTCTCAAAAAATACAAAATTCTGGAGACAGAAAATTTTTAGAACAGTAAAGCAGCATCTGTCCAGCAAAAATCTTATTTAACTGTAGCCAAGTGGTCTAATCTGTTTGATCTGCTTATTCTACTAAGGCCCAGATTAGTACAATAAATATAACATATTAGTTTGACAACCATCCAGTAACCAATGTAGATTTCAGGTACAAGTTATTCTCAATAAGAAATTGAGATATATATAAGGAAATGAATTAGAGATCCTAGGATTAGGTCAGGTGGTTGGACTTGCAGGTGAAGAAGCCAGTAGTATCTAGTGAGTGAATGGAAGAGGAAGTTAGGCGGGATACAAATGAAAATATGAACACAATGTGGAGTGCAATGGCAGCAACATCAAGAAAGTAGTAGTGGATGCAACAAACAACAAAACAATATGGTTACTGCAAATAGAGTGCTGTTGCGAAACTGACATTTATTTGGAACTTCTTAAAAAAATTGCAGACTGAGAGACGAGTACATATACAAGGTAGAGCAAGATACTTACCAGGACCCATAATACTCTCCTTGTCGATTTCCACAATATAAGCAGATAGATAATTGATATACAATGTGGTGTTAATTAGTCCATCAACAGAATTTTCAAGGGATGCTTGAAGTTGATTTGTATCACGAGAAATTGAACCAGGGAGGAACTCGTGAAACAAAGGTTGGATGAGCTTTAGATCATGTAAACTATGGTATATGCGAGGGAACAAATTAAATTTCAAAATATTTGATTCCCTCCCTCTGAATGTAACTGGTCTATCATCAAAAGTGCTTCCATCGTTTAGTGTTCCACAAACAAAACTCACATGTTTCTTGGCATTATCCATTGCAGAGAGATTGAACTCAAACCCGACGGCAGTGGCGGGATTATTGGGGAGATCAGCAAACTTCCATGAAATGTACATGTTATCATGCGTGAGCTTGCAGTTTTTACACTTAAGTGTTACAATTGGGCCCTTGCTTGAGTTGTGACAGGAGTAGTTTGCTAGAGTAGACAGAGAAGTAACTCTGTGGTCAATAAAGCCAGGATTTCCAGTAACTAAACTACCCAGATCACGTAGATTTGAACAGCTCATACTAGAAATAGTGGTTATATTGAACTCCATGTCATTCATAAATGAATTTAATTCTGGTCTGTTTGTTGCTCTCACATTATGCACCTCAATTGTTCTCTTTGATATGATCTGGTACAGCAACCTGATGAAAGGTTGAGTTGAAATGAAGGCATTTGGCAAAAATAAACCAAGAGAAAGAAAAAAAAGAAGAAGGAAAAAGCCAAACAAAAGAAGATATTATTAAGATATTCCAATTGTTTGATGACAGAAGCTATCAGATACTCACGCAGCAAATAAACCAATGAAAAGTATCCAACTTGCTATGGAAAAAGTTCCACCAAGTTCTGTTTTGCGCTTCATAACTACCTTCTGGTCATCCTACAGGAGAAAAGTAGTTCGAGATAAAGCATTCTTCGTATATAAATTTAACATGCACATTGTCATTAGAGTAAGGAAGCTGGCCTTGCATAATGCTCATGAACATTTTAAATTTCTTGGAGGTATACATTTAGGGATATGGATTACAACTTGAATTGAGACATAACCACTTGAAATAGTCTATAATATAGCGAAATGTGAACTTTTCATAATGAAGGAAGCAGTTTTTTATGTGCCTTCGACAAGGAGAATGGGCTGAAAAGAATAATAGCATCAGAACATATGTAAGCTGTGTTTTCCCGTTAGTTACTATGATAAATTAAAGAAGGTGAAGTCAACAAATTTGGTTAGCTTATGACGTGCATAATTAAGCAAAATAGGCAAAGTCCAGGCCTGAATTCATTTATCTTCAGTGTCCTATACGTGACGCCAACTAGGTAAACGGTTGAGAATAAATCATTGAGAATGAGTCATGACAATAAGATTACAGCTCGAGTTTATGAGAAAAACATATTTTGAATGAAGTTGGATTTGGATATCCGTATGATGAGATTAGTAAAGTGAATGGAGTTAAGGTGAGATAAAGGAGGCAGAAGGAGAAAGGGGAACTAACCAGCCAATGCCTGGTGGCAAAACAAATATCCAAACGACTAATCCACCATCTGATATTAAACCAAATATTACTGCCATCCCCAAGCTTCATAAACCTCAAGAAAAAGCAGAGGAGAAGCCAAGAGAGGAGCATAACGAGGGTGGCCTCCAAGAACACAGCCTGGGACTGCGTAAACTTTTTGATGGAGTCAAAGGCAAAGATGGTCTCCGGAAAGCTGACGGCGTAGTAGTCGACCCCGGAGTCAGTAGTGATGGTGGAGTTGGCGGTGAAGAGGGTGCAGTTGTTGGCAGGGCGATTGAGGAGGTGGCCAGGTGGACAGGCGCAGAGGGTTCCATTATAGCGTATGGAATTTGAAGGGCATGCCATGGAGATGGGAGATCTAGGTGAGGTGAGTATGTTTAATTGGGGACTTGTGGATAGACTGGTTAGGTTTGCGTGTTATGTCAGGCAATTGAGAAGGAAAGAGATTGGAAAGCGTGAGAGGGAGATTTCATGGCTGTGCGGCGACCATGGTTGCCGTCGATGTAAGAGAGTAAGAGAAGAAGAAAGGAATTTGACAATGGAATATTACTACTACTCCGAGAGAGAGAGAGAGAGAACGGTGTCTTCTTACTCTCGTGGCAGAGAGCTAGGTTGGGCAGGCACTGGCAACTGGCAAGGCGGGGTTGTTCTCTTCTCCCGCTCTTATTCGATCAGATATTCATTTTCTTGTTTTTGTAAAATTCATCTTTTCCTTTCCTTTCCTTTCCTATGTTAATAACTTGAGAGTTGAGAGAGATGAAAATTTGATTATTACATTAAAACAATATTTATATTTGATCTGATAGCTAAATAATCTGCACAGGAATTGGCTTGAGACACAGCCACTTTGGCGAGTAGCCTGAAAGCTCAGCCTGAGTTATAAGCCCATTAATATAGCACCAGGCACCATTGGTTCTCAGATCAAATTAAGACGAGAGCTTGTTATCACATTTCAAATCTTATGAAATTGACGGCGCTGGTAAATAGTAATATAATTGTGAATGAATGTGATATATTCACACAAATTAATTATTAATCAACAAAAAGTAATCACATATTAAAACTTGTATTAATAAGTATAACCTCTTTATTTTAAAATTATAAAAGTTGTAGACAACTTTATTTAATTAGATCCATCACTCTTCCAAGGCAATTGCATTTTGGAAGCCATATCTTTGTAAGTACAACTTTACCCTTGCGGGAGCAGGCCGGAGGCCGAGCACGTGAGGGAAGCGTGTCAACAGTGAAAGAGAACACAAAAAGCCAATCCTGGACGGAAGGAACACAGAAATTGACGGATCTCTTTCTGTTGCCTGCCAACAATAGCGGAGTCCTCTTCTTCCTCTTCCTCTTCCTCTTCCTGGGCCTGGTATGCTTTTTCCCATTCCTCTTTTTTACCCCATCACCAACATGCTCGTGCTCCTCCTCTAATTCAATGTTTAAGGTTAGCATAGTCATCATCATAGACACTCTCTTTGCCTAGAAGCTGACATAATTAAATGCTATTGTTCTATTTCCTTTTCTTTTGGGGAAAGAGGGAGCGGGGAGGGGTTATCTGTTGTCTTATTCTTCCCAATCATACTCATCATCCTCTATCCGTGTTCGGTAAGCTTTAATACTTATCATGCCTACCCTAACAACAAGGTTTTAGGCTTACATCATTATGGAAATGAGTCCATCACAAATTGAATCTATGGATCATAACCCACACATCCATTCAAGTTGTAAGATGATTGAATTTGCATCAGATTAGATATTATTGCCTATGGATTCCGGTCCTTTAACTCCACTGAATCACCCACAAGCGGGGTTGGAGGAAAGGGCGAGGACATAATTACCATCATTGCAAAGATCGTCAATCATATGTTATTAACAAATAACAATTAGTAAGGTCCTTGGAATTTGTATCCTTAGCTGCTTGTTGGGTCATGAGATTAATCTCCCAAGTCCCAACCAGGAGGCAGTTGAGCATATTAACAAAACAATTGCCATGACAAATATGGTGGGTGGCAACCGTATTTATTTTATCTGTTTATTTTTGCAGCTCAATACTGGATTTATATTTGGGTAAGGTGTTCCTAGTTATTTTTTGCCAATGTATGCTTAATTAGCTGGAATGATTAGGGTAGCTATTCCCTTGATCTTTAAACATTTTGGAGGAATGGTACCTCTTCAGATTGATTTCAACTATTCATCATATATTGGCATTCGTACTTCTCCAAGTTGATTAATTTTTCTTCTTTCAACCATGCCTTTCCCACTCCTAATCTCCAGTGCTAGAGATAACATTTTGCTCTCCTTTTCTAACTTTGTCCTTGTGTTATTTATACTACTTCCTCTAGAGGTGATTTGGTAGGTTACTTAGGTGATGGGTTTTTGTCTTTAATTGATTTCTCCCTGATATTTGAACATTGCAAGGGAGGTACAATACTTAAGAATTTAATAGTTAAGGCAGGGAGAGATTCCGTTTATCATTTTTCTCTTTACTCTCTGCTTATGTCAAATTTTAACCTCCTTTTTTTTTCCTGTTGCTGTAAACAATGTATCTTAACATGGATCGAAGCAATAAGGCCTATTTACAATTTAACGCAGCTCGAAATTGATACTCATGTTTCATATTTTGGACTGGAACTATTTTAAATCTGGTTACAATCCTTTTCTTGTCTATATGTATAACTCTTTCATTCTACCCTGAAGTTTTATTCAGTCATTTTCAGTGTCCTCATTGCATTACATTATTTTCATGGGCAGAGAATACTGGAAGCTGGAAAACTGAGCAAGTTCTGAGACTGTTCATGGCAACTGGTAAGGATGAAGTCCTCTCACTCAATATCCAGTTGTGACCAATGTGCTTCCTACCAGTGAGCTATTGTTAAATTCCGTCTTGCACTTATTGTAACTATTCCCGTTATGGCAAAGCATTTCTTTTCTGACCTTTATTTTTCATTTAACAGGATGTTTTGAAAAATTCTAAGATAGGTTAAAATAGTGTTGGCACTTGAGAGCACTTTGAACCTAACTCATCAGCTTTAAGGGGAGTAAATTAGATTCTGGTTTGTGGGTAATCTGTACGACTGAAGATGTCTCAACCAAATATCAACATTAATGAAGTGGACATTGTGATTGGTGCACTGCACTCTGACCTGACATCTTTTATGAATGAATGGAGGCCAGTTTTCTCCCGTTTCCACCTGATAATTGTTAAAGATCCTGACCTCAAGGAGGAGCTTCAAATTCCCGAAGGCTTTAACTTGGATGTCTATACAATGTCTGACATTGAGCGAGTGGTGGGTTCTTCCACTGCTGTTATCTTCTCTGGCTACTCTTGTAGGTATTTTGGCTATCTAATTTCACGAAAGAAGTATATTGTCTCTGTTGATGATGATTGTGTTCCAGCGAGAGACAATATGGGAAATTTGGTAGATGCTGTGGCTCAGCATATTGTGAACCTCAAGACTCCCGCTACCCCTTTCTTCTTTAATACACTCTATGATCCTTTCCGTAAGGGTGCAGATTTTGTTCGTGGGTACCCATTTAGCCTGCGAAATGGGGTTGATTGTGCTCTATCATGTGGACTATGGCTTAATCTGGCAGACTTGGACGCACCAACACAAGCTCTCAAGTCAGGACAGAGGAATTTGCGATATGTGGATGCAGTTTTGACTGTTCCTGTGAGAGCCATGATGCCTGTGAGTGGAATCAACGTTGCCTTTGACCGTGAAGCAGTTGGCCCTGCATTAGTGCCAGCTTTCAGGTTGAAAGCGGAAGGAAAGATAAGGTGGGAAACAGTGGAAGATATATGGTGCGGAATGTGTGTAAAAGTTATATGTGATCACCTGGGCCTTGGTGTGAAAAGTGGCTTGCCCTATGTTTGGAGAACAGAAAGAGGTAATGCCGTAGAGAGCTTGAAGAAAGAGTGGGAAGGGGTGAAACTGATGGAGGAAATTGTCCCTTTCTTTCAGTCAGTTAGGTTGCCAAAATCAGCAACTACAGTGGAGGATTGTGTGGTCGAGATAGCCAAAGCAGTGAAGGAGCAACTGGGAAAGATTGATCCCATGTTTTCTGGTGCCGCTGAAGCCATGGAAGAGTGGGTCAAACTATGGAAGTCGGTTGGATCTGGCTGAAGATTGTGGTTGTGAGGTCTGGATCTTGGAGGAGTGATGGTTATTGGTTTCTATCTGTTTTTGTTTTCAGTTTTAGCTGACACGTTACTGTTAGATTGAAGGCAGAATAAATTGATGGTTTTATTGTTTTTTGGATAATTAAAGTTTTGTTTTAATGTTTAATAAGTAATCCTATTCCGTATTACACATCTTTTTGAACAAGCTCTGCTCTGCGACCTTGACTTGTTACATTGTAAAACCATGTATGTCCTATTTGGAGTCTCAATTGTTGTAGTTCCCGTTAGTTACCCAATCATATGAACATATAATTTTAGCGACTTGTGCTGTTTATTTAAGAAATTTCAAGAAATTATGACACACCCATACTGTCAGAGTTTGTTTTGAAAGAGCATCAGCTCTTCTCATGATCCTGTTCCTACTCATTGCAGCTCCCTAAATGTATTCGGGATTATATGCTTTATTTTATTCATTCAGGAATCAGGAATCAGGAATCAGGAAT